>JARQOC010000005.1:338816732-338956732 GCA_033576535.1 Allobates femoralis
ACTCGGTACCTGGTAATTGATTAATATAAGATGTTTTTGTATACTACGGAACATGGAAATCAGACAGGGACGGATAAGAAAAGTGTGCTGCAGGCCCAGTTGTCTTTAGAATCTCAGGTATGAGTCATCTCTCCAGTCTTATTGTTTGTTTTGTGTCTATTCCGGTATCTTAGTCTATATAGAGAAAAATGTAGAAATGAATGCAGTTGTGTCGTATTGGCATTAAGACAAATTCAGATGGCAAGTTAGACATGTGTACATTAATTGTGACTTGTGAAGGGAAAAGACATGTTAAATGATGCAAATAGTGTATGAAGTTATGTGGAATGGCAGAAGTGCAGTGGAAGATTGTGTTAAAAGAGAGAAATGGTGTTCTGGAAGATAATGGATTGTTATCTACTGCAAGGGCATGGGAAAGTCTCTTAAAGTATGTATAGAAAAAATTGGGTAGAAGAGGAAGAAAAGGAAGGAGGACAGAGTTTTGAGTAATGTGTGTTACAAAAATGTATCATGTTCACGGTTGGTGATGGTGGCATAAAGCCATGTGCTTTCTGTTGGACGCCATTTTGTGGTGGTGATAATGCCATGTGCTCTCTGGTGTCAGCCATTTTGTGATGCTATGTGCTCTGGTAAATGGGCCATGTGGTCACTGGTGTCGGCCATTTTGTGGTGTTTTAAATTAATATATTTTTGGTATAAATATTATAGTTTCTTGGCTTTCGTTCCCTTAAAAGATGTTAGCATATGGCAAGTATGAGAGACTTGTCGAGTAAATGAAAATAAATAAATAAATAACAGATATACTAAAACAAATGTAAGACAGCAGAGAAATTAGAGTTTAAATAGTGTTAAGACAAAAATGCTAGAGTATAAAAAATGTTTGGAAAAGATGGGTTAGGATGGCCTCAGAATGAGGGTCTGGGAATACTTGTGTTCCTGCAAAGATGGCCGCCGAGTGAAGGCCACATGGTAATAGACACAGAGGGACAAAGGAATGAATGAATGTTTGGACAATAGACTTAGACAGGAAGTGATGTAAATGCAGAGACTAGAAGTTGTCTGACCAGTTTTGAGCAAGTTTCCCATAAAACTGCTAGTATCACACAAAAGAAAATGGAGGCCACCCCACCACCCTCCCATATAGACACGTGGTGGGCTCATGCTGAGAGACCGAATATTGAATGATTAAATGAGTATACTGACAATTAAAATAAATAAATGAAATATAAATAAATAAAATAAAAATAAGGCACATGTAAGTTCCCTGGTTCAGATAAGTCCAGTGTGACGGTCAGATATAACTATGTGTTTAAACTATAAGAGATTGTTAAATGGAAAAGGGAAAAGATGTGAGTGCATATATTAATAAAGTATTAATTGGGATAGGAAGGAAAGACAAAATGCATATATATCTACTTGGTAGGGGAGATGAAGTATTTACAGATGACATAGGGAACAGTTTAGAATAACCATAAAAATAAATAAATGTAGATGGAGCACACTAATGGTACCTTTACACGCGGCAACATTTCTAGGGTGTCAACAGGTAACTTACTGGCTGCAGTGAAATCATGGAGACAAGGTTCTATCTTGTTGCTGTGTACAAATGGAATCATGTCTCCATGAATTCACTGCAGCCAGTAACATAGTAACATAGTTTTTAAGGTTGAAGGAAGACTTTAAGTCCATCTAGTTCAACCCATAGCCTAACATGTTGATCCAGAGGAAGGCAAAAAAAAACCCATGTGGCAACACTAAGCTCCACATTGGGGGAAAAAATTCCTTCCTGACTCCAGATATGGCAATCAGACTAATTCCCTGGATCAACGCCCTATCAAAGAATCTAGTATACATAACTGGTAATATTATAGTTTTCAAGAAAGGCATCCAGGCCCTTCTTAAATGTTAGTAGTGAGTCACTCATTACAACAGCATGTGGCAGAGAGTTCCATAGTCTCACTGCTCTTACAGTAAAGAATCTGCGTCTGTGATTATGATTAAACCTTCTTTCCTCCAGACAACCTTCTTTCCTCCAGTAAGTTACCTGTTGACACCCTAGAAATGTTGCCGCGTGTAAAGGTACCATAAAAGTTGTAAACATGCCCTGATATGTAAGATGGTGAATAAACTATGACCAAATCCTGTTCAACAAGGAAGTTACTGGAAGAAGCTGAATTCTACAGAAGGAGTGACCAATCACAGAATGATCACAACATCTGGACATACTTGATCAAGACCACACCCTCTGATGACTTCATGGATCCACCCATGGACTAGCCCATTATCCAACCCACTGACCAATGAATACATCTGAGTAGGGCTAGCCAAGCCCCTTACTGAGGAAAACCTCATGCCTCTTAAAATAAAGGTAACTTGGGATTGGACTTTGGTATGACCAAGGAGAGTGTACATCTGACTCTGTGCATCTGGTGTCATACTTTCACGCCGGTACTTAGTCTATATCTATTTGTTCAGGAGCAGGCAACTTATTAATATTATAAAATATTGAGTGAAAAAAGCGCCTTAGAGAGCTGGGAGTGCAATACGCGATGTGGTTTCCCGCCAAACTTCGAGGGGCTGCAATAGACAAGGTGCACTTTTTTTGGACCCTGAGAAGGCCATGCAGTGGATTGAGATCAATGTGAAGAATTTTAGGGCCAAAACTTGAGGAGGTTCTTATGGACATTTTTCTCTCTTTTATTGCTTAAGAGGTCGGCTGAAACGACTACAGGGACACCTGACTGACATATGAGTAATCTTTCTTTTTGAGAATGGGTGGAACAATGAATACTGATTTTTTCCTTTTTTTTGCAGAGGGGGTTCTTCGATGAAGTCTCTCCTTTAATCTGGTTGGGTTTCATATCCTGTCTTCTCTCGCTCCCCCTTGGGTGTGCCGGGCGGCCGCAGATTGCGGTGGCTGGGTATGCACGTGGGGGGAAGGAGGGGGGGAGTGGTGGGGGAGGGCAAAGTTGCTCAGACAGAGTGTCTATCAGTTTTTATTTCTCCAATGACGTCACGGAGGTGGTGACAATTTAATGTGTTTCCCAGTACTTTAACCTATATTGGTATGATACTGTATTTGTTGGTCTTTTCTAGTTATATTATAGGTTGAGGACGGGATGCACGGGTATGCCTCGGCGGGGGGGGGGGGGAGATTACAAGTGGAGTCGTAAGTACATTTGGCACCGGGTATAGTGGGGGTTTCTGCGAGTTCAGATGTACTTTGGGAGTGAGGGGCTAGGCTGGGAGTACCTGACTCTTGTTAAGAGTTTTCAGGTTATGAGGGAGAGGGGGTGGGTAGGAGGGGTGAGGGATGGGAGGGAAGGGTTACCTCAGACAGTCAGGGGGGGAATGCTTGACGGAGGGCTTCATTGTCTATACTATCCACAATATGGGGAGTAGACTTAAGGTAATCAGTTGGAATGTAAGGGGCCTGTCGGACAGAACAAAAAGGGCGGCGGTCATCAAGCATATGCAGGAGCGGGGAACCTCGGTGATGTGCCTTTTGGAGACCCATCTACTGAAAGATACCTCCCATGTAATTAATAGGAAGTGAATTCAGAGGGCATATCATTCTACATTTTCCAACTATGCGAGGGGGGTGTCCATACTGATGCATAAATCTATTCATTTTGAGGGAAAAGAGGTTTACATTGATCCAGATGGGCAGGGAGTGGCGATACGTGGGCTCTTCTATGGGCAACCCATGTGTATAGTGGCAATGTACATTCCTCCCCCATATTCTTGTACTAAAATCAGAATAATGCGGGAATTTGCGGCACGGGACAGCAATATACCACTGCTGATGATTGGGGATTTTAACAATGTGATGGATGGGTTTTGGGATAGAAACATGCAGCCGAGTGTAAGGAGAGAGGACAATACTACCTCCTTTGGTACCTTGGTACGGGAAATTGGTTTGGTGGATATCTGGAGGGTAAGAAATGAGGGGAAACGATGCTATTCCTGCTATTCTGCCACACATGGTACATTGTCCCGTATTGATGTAGCACTGGCTTCCTGTTTGATGGACTCGATGGTGGATGAAGTGGAGTATCTCCCGAGAGTGCTGTCTGATCATAGCCCTGTCCTCGTGTCCATCGGATGTGGGAATCAGTCTGGGGTGAGAAGGGAAGGATGGAAGATACACCCTGTTTGGCTACAATATATTGACTTGCAATGTACGTTAAGGGTGGTGGAGGAGTTCTTCACATTAAATGAAGGCAGTACTGACCTGCTGAATATGTGGGATGCTATGAAGGCATTTCTTAGAGGGATACTGTTTAGAGACATATGTAGACGAAAGACTTTATCAAATAGGGAGGAGGCCGAGGGCCTGGAAATATTACGAAAAGCGGAAGAGGAAGTCACTATGAATAATACACCGGACTCTCGGAGGGAACTCCTGAAGGCTCAAAGTGCAATTAATAAAATATTGTTGGATAAGATGACGAGGAGGCAGGCTTTCCAGAAAGTTGAGTTTTATGCTGAGAGAGAGAGGGTGGGGCACCTGCTTTCTGTGATTGCTGCGGCTCAGAGAGGGAACTCTTATGTACGTGAAATGATCAATACCCGGGGTGAGTTGGTCACCGAAATAGATGAGATACTGGGAGTCTTCACAGACTTTTATAAATCTTTGTATTCCTCGCAAGGACCCCCAGTGGAGGAGGATATTGATGGGTTCTTGGGATTGGGAGCTCTTGGGAGACTGACCCTAGAGGAAAGAGTAGACCTGGAACGGCCCATTACGGTTGAAGAGGTGGAGGTGGCATTGCATGGCATGGCCAATGATAATGCCCCTGGTTCGGATGGTATTCCGGTGGAGGTTTACAAACATCTGGCGGACTATTTGCTCCCTGAGCTGCTAAGAGTGTTTGAGGAGGCTAAACGTCAATGTCTTTTACCTGCATCTATGAGGGAGGCGGTAATAGTGGTACTCCCAAAAGAGGGTAAGGATACTAGAGTCGCTGGCTCTTATAGACCTATTTCCTTGCTAACTGCGGACGTTAAGTTCCTGGCCAAAGTGCTTTCCAATAGGCTGTCTAATGTCATATCTAGACTAATACACCCAGACCAATCGGGCTTCATGCCTAATAGGTCCACGGCGACCAATATCAGGAGATTGTTTCTTAATATACAAATGCCCTCTGATAATGCCCACGACAGAATGATCGCCTCATTGGACGCCCATAAGGCGTTTGATAGTATAGAATGGGGATATCTCTGGAGAGTACTAGAGAGGATGGGATTTGGTCCACAATTCATCTCCTGGATACAATTACTGTATTCCCAACCAACGGCGAGACTCAGAGTTAATGGGGCAGTCTCCTCAGCATTCCAGTTGTATAGGGGAACTAGACAGGGGTGCCCGCTGTCGCCGCTTCTCTTTGCGATTGCAATTGAGCCATTGGCATCTGCCATTAGAAAATCAAAGGATGTTCGGGGATTTAGATATGGGGAGCTGGAAGAGAAAATTGCCTTATATGCGGATTACCCGCTGTTGTTCTTGGACAACCCATCGGAGTCATTGAGCCATGCCATGCGATTAATTGACAGGTTTGGTAATTTTTCGGGGCTTAGAATTAACTGGTCGAAGTCGGTACTTTTTAGAGTGAATGGAGGAGTGGAAGAGGATGATGGTGGCCGTATAGAGACTGAGCTGCAGCGAAGGGAGGTCTTCAAATATCTGGGAGTTGAGGTGTCTTTACCTGTTACGGACTATCTGCACCTTAATTTGTTCCCACTACATGAGTTGCTGAAAGCAAAAGTTGATGCATGGTCTAAGCTACATTTATCGGTGGTGGGACGCATTAATTTGCTGAAAATGATAGTGATGCCTAAGCTCCTGTATATTTTGCATAATTCCCCGGTGTGGGTACCCAAAAAAAGATTCAAGGTAATAAATTCTCTGTTCAGGAGACTGGTGTGGGGTAGAAAACAGCCCAGAATGAGACTGGAGATACTGCAGAGGCCAAAAGATGGGGGCGGGCTGGCAATGCCGAATCCGGAGCTGTATTATCTCGCAGCTCAGAGCCAACATTTTAGAGGCTGGGCTAGTCCTGAGGTTGGGGGGTCAGTTATAAGAGTGATAGAATACTGTATGGCGGGGGTTCCAGTACTACAAGGGCTAGAGGGAGGAATAATTGGTCAATTGGGTAAGGAATTTTCCACGCTGGAACTTATTGATAAAGTATGGGGAGCGTTGAAAAGGAACAGGGGACTTGAGGGCCTGACAAGATTTACTCCCATTTGGAACAATAGGAAGCTGGCGGAGATTCAAAAAGTGGGTGCCCTGGAGGAATGGAGACAAAAGGGAATAATTCTTATGGCTCAAATTTTAGATAGTGGGATGCTGAAGTCTTTTGTGCTGCTACAATCTGAATTCTCTCTAGCGGTGACTGAATGGTTTTATTACCTTCAGTTAAAACATGCCATAGATGCCCAACGGACTAAGGGGAGTTTGACAGTGGACCAAGACTTGGTATTGGAGTATGTTTGTGGGGGGGGCCTCACTAGGGGGGTGATTTCGGGAACTTATAAAGATTTGCTGCACACGTTCCTCTTGGGCTACCCGCAGAAGGCTAAAGCTAGATGGGAGGAAGAGGTTGGTCATATGGAGGAGGACGTGTGGGACTGCATTTTGGAGTATGTCCCGAGGCTGTCGCTCAGTGAACCGGCTAGGCTGTCTCACCTATACGTCATCCATAGAGTTTACCGTTCCCCAGAAATACTGCACAAGATTGGCCTCAGGACGGACTCTGAGTGTCCGAGATGTAGGGTTTCTGGTGCTGGCATTTTTCATATGATGTGGAGCTGTTCCAGATTGGGTTCATTTTGGAGTGGGACACTTTCTAGTATTGAGAGAGTGTATGATTGTGTCATTCCCCGTGACCCAGTGGTTTGTCTATTGGGTTATGTGGAGGAGATAGCTGTAGATAACTCATTTAAACTTGCTATAGCTAGGCTATTGTATGTAGCCAGGAAACTGATTGCGAGGAAATGGACCAGTGAGGAGCCGCCGTCGAGGACTGAATTCTGTCGTCAGGCGAATTATGTTATCCAATTGGAAAGGGGTGTCTATGAAAAGAGAGGGGTGCATAAAACATACGAAAAATTGTGGACTCCATTGCTGCAACATGAATGATGAGGCAATAATGTTTACGTTAGTTCTGGGGAAATGCTACCTGGACGTCTAGCTCATAATGTCTGCTCTATTATGAAGTTCCGTTTGTGAATATTGGCGGGTATTGTGAATCGGAAGTACTGTCTGAGGGGGAGGGGGAGGTTGGGGGTGTTGGGGAATGTGTGTTAACATTGAAAATGTGCAGTGGTGTTGTTCATAATGTACTGTGCTGCGCGGGCATTGCGAGTCGACTTAGAAGTGCTCGCAATGGCCGCTTCGCGGCCAATGCTTCGCACGTATCCACATGACCACACCGACTCGCAATGGCCGCTTCGCGGCCAATGCTTCGCACGTATCCACATGACCACGCCGACTCGCACGTATCCACATGACCACGCCGACTCGCAATGGCCGCTTCGCGGCCAATGCTTCGCGCGTGTCCACATGACCACGCCGGGGGCAAAAAAGCTATTCGCAATTATATAATAGATACTTACCGGGTTCCGCGTCTTTTCGTCTGATTGTCCACAGAGATATTCACTTCACTCTCTTTAACAGCCAATCACAGACGCCCTGGGTGTCTGTGATTGGCTGTTCAAGTAATCTGCAATCATCTCATACAGTCTTGTATGATAGACTGTATGAGCTGATTGCAGCTTACTCCATACAGAGCGTTTGGCTGTGTCACTCTTTGCCCTGCTCTCTTTGCCAGCAGACTGTGTCATGCATAGTCGCACCCAAGGGGGGACCTACGTGTCTGGACCCCCCCTTTGGACGGCCCTGAGAAGTGGTGCAGTACACAAGGAGCTGGGCCCCTATGTCAGGAGACAGGAACAATTACACAGCACCGAAGGGCCCACAAAAGAGGCTGCTTTTAGGGGGGCTTCGCTCTCCCAAACCCCCCCACCGGGGGCTTTGCCCCTCGGAACCCCGCTGGGGGGTGACACCCCCCTTTCAGGGCCGGTGTGTGTTTCTTGGACCCCTACCTTGGGAAATTTCTGGGTGCGCCACTGGTGTCATGAATATGGCAGAAGCCCACACACTTTTTTAAAATTATTTACAACCCCTGGCAAAAATGATGGAATCACCTGACTCGGAGAATGTGACTCACCGCGGCCGGCTGACTCCGGTTTAGACAGGCGATTCTTCTTCCCTCCTTGTCACGGGTGGACCGCGCCTGCCGGTAGTGGGGCCCGGTGTAGTGCAGATCAAAAGTGAAGACGTCCTTGTGGAACAGATTAAAAGGGGTTTAATTTGTTTTATTCGTGACGCCACCTATGAGTAGATTCGGTAAGGGCTACCGACGCTGCGGAACCCCCGGGGGATGGACAGCAGCAAGATGTTACGCTCCCCACAGGCTGAGCGGTGATCCCCGGGGGCTGGAGCTGCTCAAGATGTTGTGCGGCAGCTGCGGTTACCTTATTGTGCGGACGGATAGTTCATAAGGAAGCACGGACACAGAAAGTCTCTGCAACGGGTCTTTACTGTAACCAGCAGGCAATACATGGTATACAGTGGTTGAGTAGTAGACCGGGTGGACTCAGCAGTGATAGTGTTCCTCAGAGATCCGCAAGTGTTCCTCCATTCTACCTACTTAGTTTGCCAGCGTCGCCCAGGAATACCAGGTCGGGTACGGGGAGGCTGCTTCAATGCCCTATCCATGATGTACGTCCTGGATGCTTTGGGGAGCCTTGGATCCCTCAGTAGGTACACCGCTGGTTAGACGACTGGAAACTGGCTGGTGGTGGGGTGCTCCTGTAAAGCTGGTCCTCCACTCTTCTGGTTCGCGTGGCAGAGGTGAACTGCTGCCAGCTTCGGTACCAGTGAACCGGCTGTGAGTTGTGGGCACGGGAGTCTTTTGGGAACCCGTGTAGATATGCCCAATCCCGGTGGTTAAGGCCTCAGGTGCTGACACCCGACCGGTGACGGCCCAGGGGCCCGCACGGGGTGCGGAGCCCCCGCTCCTCTCCAAGTTCTGTGTTCTAGGCTCTGCTCTAGATTCCAGACTCTTACTGATGTCTAGATTATTGTGTTCTACTGCACTACCCTAACACTCCACCCACCAGGACCTATGATTGGTCCTCTGTTCTAGGTGTTGCATGTTGGGTTGGATCTCAAAGTTAACTGGATCATTGCTGAGTCAGAGGATATTGCGGCTGCGTTTGTGGCTGCAATACCCTCCTGTGACGCACTCGTTGCGGGGCGCCACACTCCCCCTTGGTTGAATACGCTTGTCCCCAAGCGTCACACTACTCACATTACAGAGGTTTTTATATTTTATAACAGGTAATACACTTTTATTAATGACAAGTCATATACGCATAAAAGTGAAAAGGTAAATAAACAGGTAACACATTGCGCGGACCCGGCGGGCGGTCGGCTGTCCTTAGGATAAAAGTTCAGGCTGTAGCCGCCAAGTCGCGGTGTTACGGTGCAAACAGGAAGAAGTCTCTTTTTAGAAAAGTTCAAACAACAACTTAAGTCACTGATGGATAGCAGTGTTCCGGACTCGTATAGCGAACCACCCATCACGGCATATATGGCGCTCATAGGTTACTATGTCCCCTCTATACAAGTCTCGGCTTGGATGACCTCGCGGTAGGTGCGATTCCACATCACGGCGCCCCACAAACACTTCGGTACTCACACCCTCCTCCCTTACGAATCCCCACCCGATGGACAAGTTAAACGTGCTTACCCACCCGGTCTTTCGGAATTGTTCAGGCAATGGAGATTGACGGCGGGCCTCGGCGCGAGCCTGCATGTTGGCTTGCAGTCGAGTGTGCCACTCGTCTCTCCGGATACGACGTACCTCTTCGTCGGAGTGATGCGGCGTGTGGATAAAGTCACTACGGCGTGCTGGTTGTTGAACCGCTCGAGATTGGTGGGCAGTCTGGAGTGGAGCCCGGTTCAACGGAACCAGGGAAGATACTGTTGCGGCGGCACCCGACCAGTGCACCCGAGCTGATCGCCCGGCAGAAGGATTCTTTGTGTCTCCCCAGGCGAACCCGGTGTAGAGATCCTCAGGTGAACTGTAGGTCTCCTCGTCATCCTCCTCGACCTCCTCGATGACTACGTTGGGCTGCTCGGCTGGCGAAGACGATGGGATGAAATCCTCTGTATCGGTGGGTGGCTGTGCTGCAAAGTTCTTGTCTGGGTCGTTGTGCAGGACTTCCAGGCTGCCTGCCTCTTCTTCTGTAGCAGCGGGAAGTGGTGTTTCAATCCCGGTCACCAGGTAGGCCTCTGTATTTGCAGAGGAGGCCTCCGGTTCAGGGGAGAAACAGGCGACAGTCTCGGTATTGTGGAAACTAGTCGCGGGTTCCGCAGGTGGAACCAGGTAGATGTCAGCTTCTTCGTGGGAGCATATTGGAAGCTCCGGCTCTGGAACGGGGTCGGCTGCGGTTTCGTCCGCTGGAACGGGTCGAGCTGTGGTCCTCACAGGAATGATACAGTCTATGGGCTCCGGTGACGAAGCAGGACAGGTGGTGGGCGATGGTGAGGTAGTTGAAAAGCTGGCGATGTCGTCTGGGCTTGGAGAAGCTGTACCCGGTCGGCTCTGCTGCATCGCATGATGGAGTCTTCTGCCTAGGGTCGCGCTCCAGCTGCGAACCGTCCATTCCACTGTCTCAAGTAACCGCACCCGGAGGTCTTGTAGAGCCTCTAGCCAGAAGTCGGGACTGCCGTCTATGGTAAGGGCAGGATCCGGACCCGGTTGGCCTATGGCTGCTCTGGCCTCCGCCTCGACCTCCCGCATTAGGTCTTGGAGTCTCGTGCTGGCCATTCTCTTCTTGGAGGGAAACCACACCCGTTCAACCGGTAAGACGTCCTGGTAGAGCTGGTGAAGAAGTCTGTCTGACTGTCTGTGACACTCCCATTTCCTCTGGGCTTTTGTAGTCCAATGGTGGGAAAAGTCTTTGGGGTCCGCCCCCATGGTTGATTCGAGCAATCAGGGCGGACAAAGAGTTTGGCGCCTTTTGTCTTTAGCCCTCCCACGATGAGGGGGGGGTTGACTCACTCCTGGGCTTGCACGTGGCGGCTTCTTGTGGCGGGAACGCCATCTTGGGCGCCATCTTGACCCAATGGTGAAAAGGCGGGAAAGTTCTTTTAGGGACGAACAAAGTCCAATTGTAGACAATAAAGTCCAGTTTAAGCACAATATACCCGTTGGGTAACGGGCCTGCTCGTATCCTGTTCGTGACGCCATTTTCTGACTCACCGCGGCCGGCTGACTCCGGTTTAGACAGGCGATTCTTCTTCCCTCCTTGTCACGGGTGGACCGCGCCTGCCGGTAGTGGGGCCCGGTGTAGTGCAGATCAAAAGTGAAGACGTCCTTGTGGAACAGATTAAAAGGGGTTTAATTTGTTTTATTCGTGACGCCACCTATGAGTAGATTCGGTAAGGGCTACCGACGCTGCGGAACCCCCGGGGGATGGACAGCAGCAAGATGTTACGCTCCCCACAGGCTGAGCGGTGATCCCCGGGGGCTGGAGCTGCTCAAGATGTTGTGCGGCAGCTGCGGTTACCTTATTGTGCGGACGGATAGTTCATAAGGAAGCACGGACACAGAAAGTCTCTGCAACGGGTCTTTACTGTAACCAGCAGGCAATACATGGTATACAGTGGTTGAGTAGTAGACCGGGTGGACTCAGCAGTGATAGTGTTCCTCAGAGATCCGCAAGTGTTCCTCCATTCTACCTACTTAGTTTGCCAGCGTCGCCCAGGAATACCAGGTCGGGTACGGGGAGGCTGCTTCAATGCCCTATCCATGATGTACGTCCTGGATGCTTTGGGGAGCCTTGGATCCCTCAGTAGGTACACCGCTGGTTAGACGACTGGAAACTGGCTGGTGGTGGGGTGCTCCTGTAAAGCTGGTCCTCCACTCTTCTGGTTCGTGTGGCAGAGGTGAACTGCTGCCAGCTTCGGTACCAGTGAACCGGCTGTGAGTTGTGGGCACGGGAGTCTTTTGGGAACCCGTGTAGATATGCCCAATCCCGGTGGTTAAGGCCTCAGGTGCTGACACCCGACCGGTGACGGCCCAGGGGCCCGCACGGGGTGCGGAGCCCCCGCTCCTCTCCAAGTTCTGTGTTCTAGGCTCTGCTCTAGATTCCAGACTCTTACTGATGTCTAGATTATTGTGTTCTACTGCACTACCCTAACACTCCACCCACCAGGACCTATGATTGGTCCTCTGTTCTAGGTGTTGCATGTTGGGTTGGATCTCAAAGTTAACTGGATCATTGCTGAGTCAGAGGATATTGCGGCTGCGTTTGTGGCTGCAATACCCTCCTGTGACGCACTCGTTGCGGGGCGCCACAAATGTCCATTCAGTTGTTTAATTTTGTAGAAAAAAAGCAGATCACAGACATGGCACAAAACGAAAGTAATTTCAAATGGCAACTATCTGCCTTGAAGAAACACTAAAAGAAATCTTGAAAAAAAATGTGCAAGCCAGTAACGGTTACTTTTGTAGACCAAGCAGGGGGAAAAATTATGGAATTACTCAATTCTGAGGAAAAAATTATGGAATCATGACAAGCAAAACAACACTCAAATACATTACTAGTATTTTTTTGCACCACTTCTGACATTTATAACAGCTTGCAGTGTCTGAGGCATGGACTTAATGAGTGACAAACAGTACTCATCATCAATCTGGCTCCAACTTTCTCTGATTGCTGTTGCCAGATCAGCTTTGCAGGTTAGAGCCTTGTTATGGACCATTTTCTTCAACTTCCACCCCTTCCACCAAAGATTTCAATTAGTTTGAGATCCGGACTATTTGCAGACCAGGACACTGACATTATGTGTCTTCTTTCAAGGAATGTTTTCACAGTTTTTGCTTTATGGCAGGATGCATTATCATCTTGATTCATGATTTTCTCATCCCCAAATCCTTCAATTGATGGGATAAGAAATGTGTCCAAAATATCAATGTAAACTTGGGCTTACACATTGAAGATGTAATGACAGCCATCTCCCAGTGCCGTTACCTGACATGCAGTCCCATATCAATGACTGTGGAAATTTGCATGTTCTCTTCAGGTAGTCATTTTTATAAATCTCATTGTACCGACACCAAAAAAAGTTCCAGCATCATCACTTTGCCCAATGCAGATTTGCGTTTCATCACTGAATAGGACTTTCATCCAGTCATCCACAGTCCATGATTGCTTTTCCTTAGCCCATTGTAACCTTGTTTTTTTCTGTTTAGGAGTTAATGATGGCTTTTGATTACCACTTTACCTGACTCTTCCAGCGGCCCTGGTGGGGAGTGGCACGCTGGGTAATGAAGGGGTTAATACCAACTTTGTATTCTCAGCTGTTACTAAGCCCAAAATTCATAATATCAGGCCCAATTAGACCCAGCCATCATGAATTTCTTGTAAATATAAAAAACAACAACAACAATTTTTTTTTTTGATTAGTAATAAAACACAAAACACATTTAGGGACTCCATCTTTATTAGAATAAAAAAAAAATCATCTGATGTAATATGCAGGCATGTCTGTTCAGAGGGACAAGCAGGCTCAGACTGGTACTCAGAAAGGTACTCACGTTCATAGCTAAGGCAGAGCCATGAACTCGTGTGACCCCCAACTCTGATGGCACCATGAAGATTGCCAAAAACTGAGCGGCTCTCGGTAATTTTTGTCAGTGCAGTGAATATCCCCGGAAGTTAATGAGTCGACCTGGAAATACAAGCAGCGGATGTACAGCAGCAGGCAGAACACAAGTTGGAGGGACAGCGGTAAGTTAACGATGCTGTTTATTAACTATGTACTTTCTTTTACAGCCCCCCTCCCCGCGCCCCCCATCCCATAACTGCAAAGTCCAAACTCAGGGTTCAGATTGAAGTTTGTGTGACGTCCAGCCCAGAACTAGAACTTTCCAAAAAAGACCGGGCGAGTCTCCCGATCCGGGCATCGGGGGGTTCGCCCATCACTAACTATTCTTTACAAGCTTACATAAACCTTCAATGTTGTTACACACTGCTGCATAGAACACTGTGCTCAGCCATTTCCTTTACTTGCCACACTTCTCTCCTCTTACTCTTTGCTGTCTCTATTATGTTGCAAGTTCAATTGTTTTATATTTCATTCTTGTCCATTTAACATCCTCTTGGGAGGAAAAAAAGGTGTATCTCACCCAAACTAATTACTTAAATGTGCACTACCCACATCATGTAATGCCTCATTGTATGACCAAACTATTTCCCTTACCATGCTGTTAAACATTTTATATCACAAATGTACCAAAGCATTTCGCTAATACAGATCCCAACAAGCTGATATGATCTGGGACTGGAGAGTTGATACATTTTTCTTAAATATCGTACACTAAATTGATGTACCTCTCCTACCCACATTTTAATACTGCCAATGTTATGAACAAAACCAAAACGGTAGCCATTTGTTTAAAAAAAATCTGTTCCTTTCATTTTCAAATCACAACTAGTGGACAATGAAGGCTGATATTTAATTGCAAAAGGCACCATTTTGAATGAATTGGTGACTATCGGGTCTAACCATCTCCCGAATATTCATCAATTTGCCTTTTTCTTCTGACTATTTGACTTTGTGTCAGAACATGCTCAGTGCACTACATTTCTTTGTGGTGACTTGAAATGAATACTAAACTCAAAGCTTGATAAGTCCACTAATTCCCAGTAGCCAAACCCTTATCATTCCTGCTTTTAGTCAACACAGCCTCCCTCTGAAGAAATCTTTCTTTTCATCTCTAGGTTGAGTTATGGAGTGAATTACATCAGACAGACAAAGATTATACCTATTTTTTTCCACGACACTTTTGCTCATATAGTGTGAACACCCCTAATAACAAATATTTATTTTCTCACTTACAGATGATAGCTTCCCTTCCCTTAGAATATTACACAAGCATGAGCTGAGCTAGATCTTTGCCTTTCTTAAAAAACAGATCTAGCCCTTTGCTGGTCTAAAAACACTTCTATAGGATGTATCCATTAAAGCCGAATTTTTCCATTGTAGCTATAAGAAACCCCCAGTGCACTCTGTCAAAGGCCTTCTGGGCATCTAGTGCCAATAGGGCTGCCGGGATTTTGGTGTGTTCGATAGAGTGGATCAGGTTTATGGGTCTTCTAGTCACATCTGTGGTGTTCCTTCCTTGAATGAACCCCACCTAGTCATGGTGGATTAGTTTGGTGATGATATTTTGGACTCTATTTGCTGATTGTTTAGCTAACAGTTTGGTGTTGCAGTTTATGAGTGAGATGGGTCTGTAATTCTTGATGTCCTAAGGGCTGCCTTTCCCCTTTGGGAGTACTATTATAATTATGAGTGCCTCCATCATTTCTTGAGGAAGGTGTGTGTCTTTTACATATTGGTGTGCTAACGTGGTAATGAAGGGTGCTAGGATTTCTCCATATATCTTATATAGCTCATTTTGGAATCCATCTGGTCCTGGAGATTTCTCTGCTTTTAGGGATTTGATTAGGATTAGTATTTCTGGTGTAGTGTATGGGGAGTTCAACATTTCTAGGTCTTGTTTAGTTAGGGATGGGAGTTTGATTTTCCCTACATAATTGGAGATATCTTGCTCTGAAGGGTTGGGCTCATTAGGGTCCTTATTTAAGTTGTACAGGTTAGAGTAGAATTCTGTGAATGCGTTAACGATGTCTTTCGGGTGTTTGCATGATTGGCCCGATGGACTGTTGAGTTTTGAGATCCGTTATTTGAGGTTGTGCTGTTTGAGTTTTGCAGTGAATAGTTTTGTTGGTTTATTGCTTGAGTGGTAGAATTTACTTTTCATTTTTTTGGGTTATGGAGTCGAATTCTTCTGAGAGAAGTGCTTTAAGCTCCATTCTCAGTTTCAGAATGTCTTCAACGAGGGAGAGTGAGGGCTTGTTGATTTGTAGGTTTTCCAGCTTTTGGATTTTGTCTAAGATTCTTTGGGTTTTGTCTTTGACATTTTTTTGTGTCAGGCGTTTATTTTAATCATTTTGCCACGAAGCACTGCTTTAAATGTTAACCAGATGGTGTAGATGGAGGTGTCATTTTTGTTGTTGTCGTCAAAGTAATTTTTGATTATCATTTGGGTGGTTTAGTAGATAGCTATTCAGAATGAGGAAAGGATCCAGCGGAGAATTTCCGGAATGTTTATATATTCGTCATATAAAAAACCTCCATATAACAGCGGTGTGTGCATCAAGTCAACATGTTTAGACTTACACAGTCTTACTCATGGCATAGTGTCACAAGGATGGGTCCTCATTAAATGCACAAGCTTAGTCCCACCCCTTGTGCACAGCTGTGACATATAAAGTGATAAAAAAAGAAAATAATTTAATATAATACTACAGAGTTTAACAAAATATAAAGAAATCTCCATAAAAAACCTATACAAAAGTAACAAAAAACTCATGCATATATATACACTAGTAAAAAGGCCCGATGCAATTGCATCGGGAGCGCGGTGAAATGAATTGTGTGTATACAGGCGGGTGAGTGGCTAGCAGAGTATACATGGGGCTCTGCGGGTAGCAGACTATACAGGTGGGTCTGTGGGTAGCAGAATATACAGACTGCTCTGAGGGTAGCAGATTATACAGGCGGCTCTCTGGGTAGAAAAGTATACAGGCGGCTCTGTGGGTAGCAGAGTATACAGGCGGGTTTGTGGTTAGCAGATTATACAGGCGGCTCTGTGTGTAGCAGAGTATAGAGAAGGCTCTGTGGGTAGCAGAGTATAGAGGCGGCTCTGTGGGTAGCAGAATATAGAAACGGCTCTGTGGGTAGCAGAGAATACAGGCGGGTCTGTGGGTAGGAGAGTATACAGGCGGCTCTGTGGGTAGCAGAGTATAGAGGCGGCTCTGTGGGTAGCAGAGTATAGAGGCGGCTCTGTGGGTAGCAGAGTATAGAGGCAGCTCTGTGGGTAGCAGAGTATAGAGGCAGCTCTGTGGGTAGCAGAGTATAGAGGCAGCTCTGTGGGTAGGAGAGTATACAGGCGGCTGTGTGGGTAGGAGAGTATACAGGCGGCTCTGTGGGTGTCAGAGTATAGAGGGGGCTCTGTGGATAGCAGAGTATGATGTGGCGGGAGGCTGGAGGAGTGAGGGGAGCAGAGGCTGGAGGGGTGAGGAGAGCAGAGGCTGGAGTGGTGAGGAGAGGTCCAGATGGAGGAGAGAGGAGAGGTCCGGCTGGAGGGGTGAGGAGAGATGCGGCTGGAGGGGTGACATCACCGCTCGGCGGCAGGACGTGGCTGCGTGCTGGGGCTGATCGCAGCCCCAGTCACACGGCATTGTCCTCTGCGGCGGGTTGGGTGATGCAGAGAGGGATCAGTTCTTGCCCTCAGGTCACATGTGTGCGGAAGGAGCGGATTGGGCGGTGTGTGGTAAAGACAGGACGGTCATCCGATTGGTCTAGGAAGCCAAGTCCTGGGCAATGGGATGGGCGTCCTGTGTGTACAACACAGCGCCCAATCCGCTTGCAGGGGCGGCGGGGGCAGGCAATGGGAGTGAGCAGGGCGTGTCAGGCTTTGCAGGCTGACACGGT
The DNA here is from genome assembly GCA_033576535.1 of Allobates femoralis. Lineage (NCBI taxonomy): Eukaryota > Metazoa > Chordata > Amphibia > Anura > Aromobatidae > Allobates > Allobates femoralis. Next base: position 338,834,380 of record JARQOC010000005.1, read on the forward strand.
CCGCTCACTCCCATTGGCTGTTGCCGGCCACAGGACGACGTCCCTGGCTCCCGGCACCCGGCCACAGCCCGTAGACCGCTACTCCACCAGCATGGCGACATTGAGAGCCCAGCGGTGAGAGAGTGGCGAGGGGCGGAAGGCTCCGGCGGCATCTGGGCAGCATGGACCTCGCGGAGGGCTCGAGGGCGGTGGCGATGGAGCGGGGCCGACGGTTGGCAGGATGGCATCGGTGTCAGGTAGTGCGGCTGAGGATGGAGGAGGCTGAGAGGATGGAGGAGGCTGTGAGGCTGGAGGAGGCTGTGAGGCTGGAGGAAGCTGTGAGGCTGGAGGAGGCTGTGAGGATGTTGAGACTGTGAGGCTGGAGGAGGCTGTGAGGATGGAGGAGGCTGTGAGGCTGGAGGAGGCTGTGGGATGGGGAGGCTGTGAGGCTGGAGGAGGGTGTGAGGCTGGAGGAGGCTGTGAATCTGTGAGGCTGGAGCAGGGTGTGATGCTGGAGGAGGCTGTGAGGATGGAGGAGGCTGGAAGAGGCTGTGAGGCTGGAGGAGGCAGTGAGGCTGGAGGAGGCAGTGAGGCTGGAGAAGGCAGTGAGGCTGTGGGGGAGGCTGTGAGGCTGGGGGAGGCTGTGAGGCTGGGGGAGGCTGTGAGGCTGGGGGAGGCTGTGAGGCTGGAGGAGGCTGTGAGGCTGGAGGAGGATGTGAGGCTGGAGGAGACTGTGAGGCTGAAGGAGGCAGTGAGGATGGGGAGGCTGTGAGGCTGGAGGAGGCTGTGAGGATGGAGGAGGCTGTGAGGCTGGAGGAGGCTGTGAGGCTGGAGGAGGCTGTGAGGATGGGGAGGCTGTGAGGCTGGAGGAGGCTGTGAGGATGGGGAGGCTGTGAGGCTGGAGGAGGATGTGAGGCTGGAGGAGGCTGTGAGGCTGGAGGAGGCTGTAAGGCTGGAGGAGGCTGTGAGGATGGAGGTGGCTGTGAGGATGGGGAGGCTGTGAGGATGTTGAGGCTGTGAGGATGGAGGAGGCTGTGAGGCTGGAGGAAGCTGTGAGGCTGTGAGGAAGCTGTGAGGCTGGAGGAGGCTGTGAGGCTGGAGGAGGCTGTGATGGGGAGGCTGTGAGGCTGGAGGAGGGTGCGAGGCTGGAGGAGGCTGTGATGCTGGAGGAGGCTGTGAGGATGGAGGAGGCTATGAGGATGGAGGAGGCTGGAAGAGGCTGTGAGGCTGGAGGAGGCAGTGAGGCTGGAGGAGGCAGTGAGGCTGGATGAGGCAGTGAGGCTGGAGGAGGCAGTGAGTGGAGGAGGCAGTGAGGCTGGAGGAGGCAGTGAGGCTGGAGGAGGCTGTGAGGATGGGGAGGCTGTGAGGCTTGAGAGGCTGTGAGGCTGGAGGAGGATGTGAGGATGGAGGAGGCTGTGAGGCTGTAGGAGGCTGTGAGGAGGGGAGGCTGTGAGGCTGGAGGAGGCTGTAAGGATGGGGAGGCTGTGAGGCTGGAGGAGGATGTGAGGCTGGAGGAGGCTGTGAGGCTGGAAGGAGGCTGTGAGGTGGGGAGGCTGTGAGGTGGGGAGGCTGTGAGGCTGGAGGAGGATGTGAGGCTGGAGGAGGATGTGAGGCTGGAGGAGGCTGTGAGGATGGGAGGCTGTGAGGCTGGAGGAGGCTGTGAGGAGGCTGTGAGGACTGGGAGGCTGATGAGGCTGGAGGAGGCTGTGAGGATGGGGAGTGTGAGGCTGAGGAGACTGTGAGGCTGGGGAGGCTGTGAGGATGGGGAGGCTGTGAGGCTGGAGGAGGCTGTGAGGTGGGGAGGCTAGTGAGGCTGGGGAGGCTGTGAGGCTGGAGGAGGCTGTGAGGATGGGGAGGCTGTGAGGCTGGAGGAGGCTGTGAGGCTGGAGGAGGCTGTGAGGCTGGAGGAGGCTGTGAGGATGGGGAGGCTGTGAGGCTGGAGGAGGCTGTGAGGATGGGGAGGCTGTGAGGCTGGAGGAGGCTGTGAGGCTGTGGAGGCTGTGAGGATGGGAGGCTGTGAGGATGGAGGAGGCTGTGAGGCTGGAGGAGGCTGTGAGGATGGGGAGGCTGTGAGGCTGGAGGAGGCTGTGAGGCTGGAGGAGGCAGTGAGGCTGGAGGAGGCTGTGAGGCTGGAGGAGGCTGTGAGTGATGGAGGAGGCTGTGAGGGATGAGGGAGGGCTGTGAGGCTGGAGGAGGCTGTGAGGCTGGAGGAGGCTGTGAGGATGGGGAGGCTGTGAGGCTGGAGGAGGCTGTGAGGATGTAGGAGGCTGTGAGGATGGGGAGGCTGTGAGGCTGGAGGAGGCTGTAGGAGGCTGTGAGGCTGGAGGAGACTGTGAGGATGGGGAGGCTGTGAGGCTGGAGGAGGCAGTGAGGCTGGAGGAGGCAGTGAGGATGGGGAGGCTGTGAGGATGGGGAGGCTGTGAGGCTGAAGGAGGCTGTGAGGCAGGAGAAGGCTGTGAGGATGGAGGAGGCTGTGAGGCTGGAGGAGGCTGAGGATGGGGAGGCTGTGAGGCTGGAGGAGGCTGTGAGGATGGGGAGGCTGTGAGGCTGGAGGAGACTGTGAGGCTGGAGGAGGCAGTGAGGATGGGGAGGCTGTGAGGCTGGAGGAGGCATTTACTGTACTGAGCATGCTCAGTACAGTAAAAGGTCTCCAAACAGGAAGGCAGGGGTTAAAAAAAAAAGTTAATGCTCACCTCTCCCCGAGCCCCCGCCGTCTCCTGCCGTCTTCCTCCAAGCTTCCGGTGGCTGCCGCAAGCTGCCAGTGTCTGCAGAGCTGTTCTAGTGCAGTTCAGGAGTAACCTGGTGTCACATGACTGTGACATCACCACAGGTCCTTGACTGCAGTAGAAGAGCTCTGCAGACACTGGGAGCCTGCGGCAGCCACCGGAAGCTTGGAGGAAGACGGCAGGAGACAGCGGGGGCTCGGGGAGAGGTGAGCATTAACTTTTTTTTTTATTAAGGGTAGTGCGGCTGCGGCTCGTGATGACGCTGCGCGTCATCACTCGCAGTCCCGCAAAGCATGTTGGGATTCGGCGACAGCGCCCGAATTCCCAACTGCCGATTATATAAGTAGATGTCTCATTATTAGAACTAGTATTGCAAAATGATGTCCTGTCTATTAAGTCTGTGCGGAACCCTTGTTTCTAATTGAAAATCCAATGGGATTCTTTCTGAAGCAGTAACCGCCTTATGTCCCCGCCCCTTGGATGTCTATTTATCTTATCAATCCCCTGAAACTTAAGGGTACTGATGTCTCCACTATGTTCCCTTTGGAAATGTTTAGAAACTGCTGAAATATTTAAAGCTGACTGGTTATTAGCGTCTGATACTGATAGGTGTCTACAGATTCTTCTTTTTAATTCACCTGAGGTGCACTCAACGTATTGAACTTGGCAGGTTGTGCACTCAATTAAATATACAAAGTTTTTAGTACAGCAATTCATGAATTAATTTTGTGTGTGCTGCCATTATAATAAGACACAAACCAGTCATTCTTCAGCACATGGATGCAAGCAGTGTACTTATTATGGCCACATCTGTAGAAACCCTTTAATGCCAGCCATGTATCACTTTTTGGTGGGTACTGTTAGAAATAGGCTCGGGGAAAGTACTGAGTTGAGGGTTGGGCTTTTTTGGCACTAAACCGTATATCTGAACTTTGCAAAATTTGGGACAGTTTATGATCCTTTTCAGAACTGGCAGATATTTCTTAAGGCCCCAGTTACACACACAGATAATTGTGCAGAGATTGTTCGCAGACCTCTGGTTGCAGTGAAATCATGGACACATTGTTCCATTTATACACGGCCACAAAATGTAACAATGTGTCCATGATTTCACTGCAACCAGAGATCTGCGCACAATCTCTGCACAATTATCTGTGTGTGTAACTGGGCCTTTAATGATATTTGTGATGGCATTATATTGCGGACTATAGGAATATATATATTGCGAAATAAGAATAAAATTATGGCATTTTTTCATTTTATTTTTGCCCACAATTAAATCCTCCCTCTTGATACAGTCTACTATCCTCTCAGCTCTAATTAGATCATTTTTAGGATAACCTCGATATGCAAGTCTGTTAGTAATTAGCTTAGATTCCTTTCTGAACTGTTGTTGATCAGAGCAGTTCCTCTTGTCTCTGATTAACTCTCCCACCGGAATGTTTTTAATGACATGCTGGGGATGGCATGATGTGGCATTTAATATTGAATTGGTGGCAGTAGGCTTCCTGTATGGTGACACTGCTACCTCTCCTGTCGCAATGTTACCAGTTAAGGTGATGTCCAAAAAGTTAATTTTATGCATATCGAAAAAGTGGGTAAATTTTAGACTGAAATCATTTACATTTAGATACTCAACAAAATCGGGGAGTGAGTCATGGGACCCCCCATACCAGCAAGGTGTCATCTATAAATTTTCCGTACCATATTATGCTGGCATAGAAAGGGTTGTTTTAATTGAAAAGAAATAATTCTTCCCATACCCCATTACGACATTAGCTAGGGTAGGGGAGAATTTAGCCCCCATGCTCACTCCGCCGTTCTGCAAGTAAAAGACATTGTCAAAGGAGAAGTAGTTGTGCCATAACAAAAAATCCACTGCCATAAGTATAAAGCCTTGAACAGGTTCATCATACCTGCTATATTTTTCAAGACTAGCTGCTAGACATTTCATTGCAACATTGTGGGGAATTGACGGATGGAGACCAACTACATCGCAACTTAATCACATATATCCTGGTTTCCACTGAAATTCAGCAAAGGTTGCAACTACCGATTTGGTATCTTTCATGAAACCTGGTAAGTTTTGGACTATGGATCGTAATTGTTGATCTATCCATGATCCCAATTTTTCTCCTAAAGAACTAAAGATACTGGCAAAGATTTTGTGCGTTTTTGGGAGACAATGATAAATGGGAACAATTAGATGCTCCACAAATAAAAACTCCTTTGTTTTTTTATCCAAAACTCCCATGCAAAACCCCTCATGCAGTAAAGATCCTAACAGGTTCTTTTGAAGGATTATTAGGTAATCTGGTGTAGATCTCAATATTATTCAAATCCTCCAAAAAAAATCTATTATATAAAAGCCGAAGGCCACTTCCGGAGAACCCGAAGGGTTACTTCTGTGACGGCCTTCGACCATGCTGCTGACGTCACAGTGCGGGGTAGCCGCGCGGAACTTTCCGTGCAGCTACAGGCACCGGCGTTTCAACGTTCCGCTCACCCCCTCACTACTGTCTCATCAAATACACACACACACAGCCTCTCACTAGTCCTCCCAAACACACACAACACCATCCCAACCACATCACACATACACACTCACACACCCACACAAACACACACACACACACCACACACACACACACACACTGTCAGCGTCCACCCGTAGTTCATACATACCACCTTCCTCGATCGTCCCGTCCTCTGGGTCATCCAGACGTCTTCCCTCCGATCCCGACCTCTTCTTACTCCGGCCGGGAGCTCCACGTCCTGCTTCCTCTTAGCCGGCATCTTCCCCGCAAAATGCCTCAACCAAGATGGCGGCCGCAATCATTCTTTAGTTCCCGCCCACAGTCCCCGCCCAGTTCCAGCCCACAATTACGCCCCTTCAGGTCGCGCCCGCCATCTTGGTTGGGGCAAATACCGTTTCAGCCGCACAGCACATTTCTCCTGCTTCCCCTCTGCCCCTCCAGCCTCTTCCCCTCCAGCCTCTTCCCCTCTGCCCCTCCAGCCTCTGCCCCTCTGCCTCTCCAGCCTCTTCCCCTCTGCCCCTCCAGCCTCTTCCCCTCTGCCCCTCCAGCCTCTTCCCCTCTGCCCCGCTCTCCCCTCCAGCCTCGCTCTCCCCTCCAGCCTCCGCTCTTGCCCTCCAGCCTCGCTCTGCCCTCTCCAGCCTCGCTGCTCTCACTGCCCTCCAGCCTCCGCCTCTGCCCTCCTGCCTCCGCTCTCCCTCCAGCCTCCGCTCTGCCTCCAGCCTCCGCTCTGCCCTCCAGCCTCCGCTCTCCCTCCAGCCTCGCTCTGCCCTCCAGCCTCCGTCTCGCCCTCCAGCCTCCCCTGTCCTCTGCCCTCCAGCTCCCGCTCTGCCTCCTGCCTCCGCTCTGCCCTCCACCTCCGCTCTGCCCTCCAGCCTCCGCTCTCCCTCCAGCCCTCCCCTCGCTCCTCTCCCCTCCAGCCTCCCGCTCTGCCCTCCAGCCTCCGCCCTCAGCCTCTCTCCCTCACCTCGCTCTCCCCTCCAGCCTACGCTCTCCCCTCCAGCCTCACGCTCTGCCCTCCGCCTACGCTCTGCCCTCCAGCCTCTCGCTCTGCCCCTCAGCCTCCGCTCTGCCCTCCAGCCTGCCCCTCAAGCCTCCGTCTCCCTCCAGCCTCTCCCCTCCAGCCTCCTGCCCTCCAGCCTCTGCCCCTCAGCCTCCGCTCTCCCCTCCAGCCTCCTGTCCTCTCCTCCAGCCTCCCCTGTCTCTCCCCTCCAGCCTCCCTTCCCTCTGCCCTCCAGCCTCCCGCTCTCCCTCCAGCCTCCGCTCTCCCCTTCAGCCTCGCTCCCCTCAAGCTCCGTCTCCTCACCTCCGCTCTCCCCTCCACCTGCTCTCCCCTCCAGCCTCGCTCTCCCCTCCAGCCTACGCTCTCCCTCCAGCCTCCCTGTCTCGCCCTCCAGCCTCCGCCTGCCCTCCTGCCTCCGCTCTGCCCTCCACCTCGCTCTTTCCAGCCTCCGCTCTCCCTCCAGCCTCGTCCTCAGCCTCCGCTCTCCTCAGCCTCCTTCCTCTTCCCTCCAGCCTCCCCTGTCCCTCCCCTCCGCTTCCCCTGTCCTCTGCCCTCCACTCCCCGTCCTCTGCCCTCCAGCCTCCGCTCTCCCCTCCAGCCTCGCTCTCCCCTCCAGCCTCCGCTCTCCCCTCCAGCCTCGCTCTCCCTCCAGCCTCCCTGTCCTCTCCCTCCAGCCTCCCCTGTCCTCTGCCCTCCAGCCTCCCTGCTCTCCCCTCCAGCCTCCCCTGTCCTCCTGCCCTCCAGCCTCCCCTGCCTCCTGCCTCCGCTCTGCCTCCACCTCGCTCTCCCTCAGCCTCCGCTCTCCTCCAGCCTCCCTTGCTCCAGCCTCCGCTCTGCCCTCCAGCCTCCGCTCTCCCTCCCCCGCTCTGCTCTCAGCCTCCGTCTCCCTCCAGCCCCGTCTCCCCTCCAGCCTCCGCTCTCCCTCCAGCCTCCGCTCTCCCCTCCAGCCTCCGCTCTCCCTCCAGCCTCCCCTGTCCTCTCCCCTCCAGCCCTCTCCCCCGCTGCTCTGCCCTCCAGCCTACGCTCTGCCCTCCAGCCTCCCTGTCCTTCCCTCCAGCCTCGCTCTCCCTCCAGCCTCGCTCTGCCCTCCAGCCTCCCCGCCTCCTCGCTGCCCTCCAGCCTCCGCTCTGCCCTCCAGCCTCTGCCCTCAGCCTCGCTCTCCCTCCAGCCTCCGCTCTCCCCTCACCTCCGCTCTCCCCTCCAGCCTCGCTCTCCCCTCCAGCCTCCCCTGTCCTCTCCACTCCGCCCCCCCTCCCTGCCCCCCACCTCCCCTGTCCTCCCCTCCAGCCTCCCGTCCTCCCCTCCAGCCTCGCTCTCCCCTCCAGCCTCCGCTCTGCCCTCCACTACGCTCTCCTCCAGCCTCCGCTCTGCCCTCCAGCCTCCGCCTGTCCCTGCCCTCCCTCCCCTCAAGCCTCTGCCCCTCAAGCCTCCGCTCTCCCTCCAGCTCCGCTCTCCCTCCTGCCTCCCTCTGCCCTCCACCTCCGCCTCTGCTTTCCAGCCTCCGCTTGCCCTCCACCTCTTCCCTCAAGCCTCCGCTTCCCCTCAGCCTCCCCTGTCCTCTTCCCTCCAGCCTCCCCTGTCCTTCCCTCCAGCTTCCCCTGTCCTCTCCTCCAGCCTCCCCTGTCCTCTGCCCTCCAGCCTCCGCTCTCCCCTCCAGCCTCCGCTCTCCCCTCAGCCTCCGCTCTCCCCTCCAGCCTCGCCTCTCCCCTCCAGCCTCCCCTGTCCTCGCCCTCCACTCCCCTGTCCTCTGCCCTCCACCTCCCCTGTCCCTCCCCTCCCCTCCCCTGTCCTCTGCCCTCAGCCTCCGCTCTGCCCTCCGCCTCCGCTCGCCCCCAACTCCGCTCTCCCCTCCAGCCTCCGCTCTGCCCTCCAGCCTCCTTGTACTCCAGCCTCCGCTCTGCCTCCAGCCTTCGCTCTGCCCTCCAGCCTCCGCTCTGCCCTCAGCCTCCGCTCTCCCTCAGCCTCCGCTCTCCCTCAGCCTCCGCCTCCCCCTCCAGCCTCCCCTGTCCTCTCCCCTCCAGCCTACGCTCTCCCTCCAGCCTATGCTCTGCCCTCCAGCCTACGCTCTGCCTCCAGCCTCCCCGCCTATGCCCTCCAGCCTCCTCTGCCTCCAGCCTCTCTGCCTCCAGCCTCCGTCCTCTCTCTCCAGCCTCCGCTCTGCCCTCCAGCCTCCGCTCTGCCCTCAGCCTCGCCCCTCCAGCTCGCTCTCCCTCCAGCCTCCGCTCTCCCCTCCAGCCTCCGCTCTCCCTCCGCCTCGCTCTCCCCTCCAGCCTCCCCGTCCTCTCCCCTCCAGCCTCCCCTGTCCTCTCCCCTCCAGCCTCCCCTGTCCTCTCCCTCCAGCCTCCGCTCTCCCCTCCAGCCTCCGCTCTCCCTTCAGCCTCCGCTCTCCCTCAAGCCTCCGCTCTCCCCTCAAGCCTCCGCTCTCCCCTCCAGCCTCCGCTCTCCCCTCCAGCCTACGCTCTCCCCTCCAGCTACGCTCTCCCCTCCAGCCTCCCCTGTCCTCTGCCCTCCAGCCTCCGCTCTGCCCTCCTGCCTCCGCTCTGCCCTCCAACCTCCGCTCTGCTTTCCAGCCTCCGCTCTGCCCTCCAGCCTCTGTCCCTCAGCCTCCGCTCTCCCCTCCAGCCTCCCCTGTCCTCTTCCCTCCAGCCTCCCCTGTCCTCTCCCTCCAGCTCTCCCCTGTCCTCTGCCCTCCAGCCTCCCCTGTCCTCTGCCCTCCAGCCTCGCTCCCTCCAGCCTCCGCTCTCCCCTCCAGCCTCCGCTCTCCCTCCAGCCTCCGCTCTCCCTCCAGCCTCCCCTGTCCTCTGCCCTCCAGCCTCCCTGTCCTCTGCCCTCCAGCCTCCCCTGTCCTCTCCCCTCCAGCCTCCCTGTCCTCTGCCCTCCAGCCTCCGCTCTGCCCTCCTGCCTCCGCTCTGCCCTCCAACCTCCGCTCTCCCCTCCAGCCTCCGCTCTGCCTCCAGCCTCCTGTCTCCAGCCTCCGCTCTGCCCTCCAGCCTCCCTCATGCCCCAGCTCCGCTCTGCCCTCCAGCCCCGTCTCTCCCCTCCAGCCTCCGCTCTCCCCTCCAGCCTCCGCTCTCCCCTCCAGCCTCCGCTCTCCCTCCAGCTCCCCGTCTCTCCCCTCCAGCCTACCGCTCTGCCCCTCCAGCCTATGCTCTGCCCTCCAGCCTACGCTCTGCCCTCCAGCCTCCCTGTCCTATGCCCTCCAGCCTCTGCTCTGCCCTCCAGCCTCCGCTCTGCCTCCAGCCTCCCTGTCTCTGCCCTCCAGCCTCCGCTCTGCCCTCCAGCCTCCGCTCTGCCCTCCAGCTCTGCCCCTCCAGCCTCGGCTCTCTCCTCCAGCCTCCGCTCTCCCTCCGCCTCCGCTCTCCCCTCCAGCTCCCTCTCCCCTCCAGCCTCCCCTGTCCTCTCCCCTCCAGCCTCCCCTGTCCTCTCCCCTCCAGCCTCCCCTGTCCTCTCCCCTCCTAGCCTCCCCTGTCCTCTCCCCTCCAGCCTCCCTGTCCTCTGCCCTCCAGCCTACGCTCTCCCTCCAGCCTACGCCTTCCCCCTCCAGCCTACGCTATCCCCTCCAGCCTACGCTCTGCCCTCCAGCCTCCCTGTCCTCTGCCCTCCAGCCTCCGCTCTGCCTTCCAGCCTCCGCTCTGCCCTCCAGCCTCCGCTCTGCCCTCCAGCCTCCGCTCTGCCCTCAGCCTCCCGCTCTCCCCTCAGCCTCCTGCTCTCCCTCCAGCCTCCGCTCTCCCCTCCAGCCTCCGCTCTGCCTCCAGCCTCCCCTGTCCTCTGCCCTCCAGCCTACGCTCTGCCCTCCTGCCTCCGCTCTGCCCTCCTGCCTCTGCCTGCGCTCCCTCCAGCCTCCGCTCTGCCCTCCAGCTCTCCCTCCGCTCTCCCTCCAGCCTCCGTCTCCCTCCTCCCTCTCCCCTCCAGCCTCCGCCTCTCCCTCCAGCCTCCGCTCTCCCCTCCAGCCTCCCCGTCCTCTCCCTCCAGCCTGCTCCCTGTCCTCTCCCCTCCAGCCTCCGCTCTGCCCTCCAGCCTACGCTCTCCCCTCCACCTAGCTCTCCCCTCCAGCCTACGCTCTGCCCTCCAGCTCCCGCTCCTGCCTCCAGCTCCCTCTGCCCTCCAGCCTCCGCCTGCCTCCCAGCTCCGCTCTGCCTCGTCGCTCTGCCCTCCACTCCGCTCTGCCTCCACGTCGCTCTGCCCTCCAGCTCCGCTCTGCCTCCAGCTCCGCTCTGTCCTCCACTCCCCTCTCCCCCTCCCCTTGCCTACCTCCCCTCTGTCCCTCAGCCTCCTCCTCTGTCCTCTGCCCTCCAGCCTCCCCTCTGCCCTCCAGCCTCTCCCTCTGCCCTCCAGCCTCCCCTGTCCTCTGCCCTCCAGCCTCCCCCTTCCTCTGCCCTTCAGCCTCCTGTCCCTCTGCCTCTCAGCCTCCCCTCTCCCTCCAGCCTCCCCTCTGCCCTCCAGCCTCCCTGTCCTCTGCCCTCCAGCCTCCCCTGTCCTCTCGCCTCCAGCTCCTGTCCTGCCTCCAGCCTCCGCTCTGCCCTCCAGCCTCGCTCTGCCTTTCAGCCTCCCCTGTCCTCTGCCCTCCAGCCTCCCCTTCCTCTGCCTCCAGCCTCCCTGTCCTCTGCCCTCCAGCCTCCCTGTCCTCTGCCCTCCAGTCTCCCTGTCCTCTGCCCTCCAGCCTCCCTGCCCTCTGCCCTCCACCTTCCCTGCTCCTCTGCCTCTAGCCTCCGTCCTCTGCCCTCCAGCCTCCCTGTCTCTGCCCTCCAGCCTCCCCTGTCCTCTGCCCTCCAGCCTCCCCTCGTCCTCTGCCCTCCAGCCTCCCTGTCCTCTCCTCGCCCTCCAGCCTCCCCTGTCCTCTGCCCTCCAGCCTCCGCTCTGCCCTCCAGCCTCCGCTCTGCCCTCCTCAGCCTCCCTGCTCTGCCCTCCAGCCTCCGCTCTGCCCTCCAGCCTCTGCCCCTCCAGCCTCCGCTCTCCCTCCAGCCTCCGCTCTCCCTCCAGCCTCCGTCTCTCCCCTCCAGCCTCCGTCTCTGCCCTCCAGCCTCGCTCTCCCCTCACTCCCAGCCTTCCCACCTGTCCTCTCCCTCTCCAGCCTCCCTGCTCCTCCTCGCCTCCTCAGCCTCCCTGTCCTCCTCCACCTCCAGCCTCCCCTGTCCCTCTCCCTCTCAGCCTCCCTCCGCTCCCTCTCTCCCTCCAGCTCGCTCTCCCTCCAGCCTCCTCTTACCTCCAGCCTCCCCTGTCCCTCTCCCCTACCGCCTCCACCTCGCCTCTGCCCTCCAGCCTCCCTCTGCCCTCCAGCCTACCTCTGCCCTACCAGCCTGCCTCAGCCTCTGCCCTCCAGCCTCCTGCTCTCCAGCTCCCCTCCAGCCTCGCTCTGCCCTCCAGCCTCCCTCCCCTCCAGCCTCCCGTTCTCCCCTCCAGCCCTGCTCTGCTCCCTCCAGCCTCCAGCTCCTCCCTCCAGCCTCCAGCTCTGCCTCAGCTCCTCCCCTCCAGCCTCGCTCTCCCATGCTCCCTCTGCCCTCCAGCCTCCCTCTGCTCCTGCCTCCTCTCCCTCCTTCCAGCCTCTCCCCTGTGCCTCTGCCCTCCAGCCTCCGCTCGCCCTCAGCCTCCTGCTCTGCTCCCAGCCTCCCTGTCCTCTGCCCTCCAGCCTCCCCTGTCCTCTGCCCTCCAGCCTCCCTGTCCTCTGCCCTCCAGCCTCCCTGTCCTCTGCCCTCCAGCCTCCCTGTCCTCTGCCCTCCAGCCTTCCACTGTCCTCTGCCCTCCACGCCTCCACTGTTCCTCTGCCCTCCAGCCTCCACTGTCCTCTGCCCTCCAGCCTCCACTGTCCCTCCTGCCCTCCAGCCGTCCCTGCCTCCAGCCTCCCCTCTCCTCTGCCCTCCAGCCTCCGCTCTCCTCACCCCTCCATATGCAATGTACAGTATGTGTATATATGTGTGTATGTACTCACTTCCGTCACTTTGTCCGCACTTCCCTCACTTTGTCCGCACACATACACTCACACACACACACTCCGCTATAGTTAGCACCGGCCCTGCATCAGCCGCCTGGATCCTCAGTCGACATGTCGCCACCTCCCAACTACTGGATCCATTATAGCGTCCAAGAAGTGTCGCCAAACTTCCAGGATGCCATATTCGATCCAGTCGTCCGCGGGTGGCGAACATGTCGACTCAGGATCCAACCGGCGAGGAAGACGCAGGGTTGGTGCTAACTATAGTGGAGTGTGTGTGTGTGTGTGTGTATGTATGTATGTGTGTGCTGACCACTCTGCCCACGGCGCTGCGCTAAACACTCTGCCCACGGCGCTGCGCTGACCACTCTGCCACGCCGCTGCGCTGACCATTGCCCGCCGCTGCGCTGACCAATCTGACCGCACTCACTGCTAACCACTGAGCCACCGCACTCACTGCTAACCACTGAGCCACCGCACTCATTGCTAACCACTGAGCCACCGCACTCACTGCTAACCACTGAGCCACCTGTATACACACAATTCATTTCACCGCACTCCCCTAACTATTAGTAAATAGACTTTAGAATCGGGCCGCCATCTAGTTTTCTTATATAATCCTGAATTAATTACAGTAACCACTCCACCTTTATCAGACATTCTTATGGTTAAATCTACATTTTCCTTTAGTTCTTTCAGTGCGTTTTTTTCTAAAAATGTCAGATTATTTTGTATAGGATTACATGTAAGATTCAAGTTTACCAGGTCCATTTCTACCACATCTTGAAAAATGTCTAAAACTTCAGGTCTGGATTTTATAGGGTAAAAACTCAGATCATTCATATGGATCTTAACAGGATCATCTATGGTTAAATCAGCAGCCAAATTTCTCAATGCACGTATTGTTTTTAATTCCTTAAAATTAGAAATGACAAGAGATTCAACTATAGAGTCAAAGTTTGTAACAGTTTCAACATTAGACACAGCATCATTAAAGAAATGACATTTTAGCATTAGATTACGGCAAAACCGATTTACATCGAGTAAAGTAGAAAAAAAATCACATTTTTAACTGGTGAAAATCCCAGTCCCTTTGATAATAGGGAAATTTGTGTCTCCAATAGTATATAGCTCGAGAGATTTCACACTGGTAGGTTTGGAATCTCAACCTCAGATTGTACCTTGACTCTTTGGTGCCTCCTCCCGTCCCTTTGCCATTTTTTTATGTAGATCCCACTGCAGTACTGCTTTTTGGAACCAACACAGAAGCTGAGGTGGATGTAAAAGCTGAAGATAAGGAGATATCCTGGCTGGCAAAGCTTACAGTTCTTTTTCTATTCCTTTTCCCATTTGGCTTTTTGAGAATTGATTTTTTTCTTCGTTGTTGGTGTCAGGAATATATTTGTCCAGAGGAGTAGTCCATAGAATCTCTTTGGAATTTCTTTCTTTTAATTTCAGTCATCCCATTCTCTGCTTTTTCTAATGCTGCAAGCATTTTCTCTTTCATAGAAGTATACTCTTAGGTATATAGTAGGTAGCTATTGTTTCTCCATAAAACGTCCTGGTGTACTTTGGGGCCTAGGGAGACTTCAAAGAGGACTGGTGAGTGGTCCGACCATGTCCTTTGGCTGATTGTGATTTTTTTTTAACCTTTAGGAGGAGAAAATGTTGGTAAGGACCAGGTTGATTCTGGCGAAGGATTTGTGTCTGCAGGAGAAATCGGTGAATTCTATGGATGATGTGTTTAGATACCGGAACACATCGTAGACGTCATGCTTTGCCAGCCAGGGGTCTAAGTTTTGGAGGAGTTGGCATGATTTGGTTGAGAAGTCCAAGGTCCCATTGGGGACGATATTAATATCCCCAAAGAGCACCAAGTCGCCCCTCCTCTGCTTGTTAATTAGTCTCATTATCCTATTGAGGAAAGTAATCTTGGCCTTTGTTTGGGGTGTACACATTGACTAGTGTGCAGAGGGAGTCATTTAGTTTGCAAATGAGGATAATGTAGCTGCAGTTGGGGTCTTCTAATCTCATTATTTCCTCAAAGGTCACTGAGTTGTTGAAGATGAGTGCCATTCCCCATTTCTTCTTTTGGTTAGAGGTGCAAATAATGTGTGGGTAGCATTTGTTACTAAACTTAGGAGGGTTCAGGGCCGAGAATTTAGTCTCTTGCAGTCCGATAACGTCTGCTTTGGAGTCTTTTATTAGTTTCCAGACTGCATACCTCCGTTGGGGTGAGTTCAGGCCATTGACATTCTTTGTTAGAAATTTAAGAGCCATCGAGGCAGGAAGTCGATGTCTGATTTCCTCTCAGGGGATGGTTGGATGGGAATCTGGGAAGGGGTTGGAAGTCCATTATCTAATGGTGGAGTAGGTTGACTAATATTGAAGGGTTAAACCTCTATAGCCTAATTGGTGGGACACTCTGGGTTTACTGTATCAATAAACAAGAGGCACAATAGTGCCCTATCACTAGCGACACTGAAGTATAGGTGATGTAAAGGGAATCCACTCACCTATGTCAGTTGTGAGACCCACAACTGGTTGAAGGGCATGTGATAAGAACCAGATGGCTGCTGCAGGACTTCCACTGTCCACTCACTCGTGGAGACACATCAAGATGTTGCTGGGAAAAAATGGTGTAAAACAGTCCGCGCTGCCAGGTCAATCCGAAGTCAAAGGAACACACGGAAAGGTGATGTTCAAACAGCTACTCCTTTATTCTCCGACGCGTTTCGGTGCCCTCCTGACACCTTTCTCAGGGATCTGATCCCTGAGGAAGGTGCCAGGAGGGCACCGAAACGCATCGAGAATAAAGGAGTAGCTGTTTGAACATCACCTTTCCGTGTGTTCCTTTGACTTCGGATTGACCTGGCAGCGCGGACTGTTTTACACCCTTTTTTCCCAGCAACATCTTGACTCTGGGTTTACTAACGGTTGGATCTACTTGTAACTAATGAATAGTTTGGAGGAGATTCGCTATGTACACCGCTCCCTCGGCAACAGTCTATTCTAACAACTCATCCGATAAATTCAAACTGATCAATGAAACCAGACAGGGCTGCCCACCCCCTCTCCCCAACTTTATTTGTGCTATTTATTGAGCCTTTTGACAAAATGTGAAATCAAGCAACAACAAAAATGGGATCCCACTAACTTGGACAGGAAGAATAGTCACATTCAAAATGACCCTGTTACCAAAATTCTTACACATGATCAGATCTAGCTTTCTACTTTTGGAGAGGAATTTGCCTGTCGCCATAAGGAGAGACATATGCTGATAAGGAGACTTATAGCCACAATGCTCCTCTAGGAAATAGTGCCACTTCAGTGAGGAAGTGAAAAACTCTAATGCCACCCAATAAGGGTAGCAATCCTTAAAGTCATAATCGACTCTTTAACACCACTCCCTCGGCAAGAGTTTATTCTAACAACTCATTATCCGATAAATTCAATCTGACCAATGGAACCAGACAGGGCTGCCCCCTCTCCCCAACTCTATTCGCGCTATTTATTGAGCCTTTCGCCGAAAATGTGAGATCAAACAACAACATAAAGGGGATCCCACTAGCTGATCACAACACAAAATATCACTGTTCGCGGATGACGAGCATATCTCACTAAGCAACCCACTCAGGTCACTCAGTCACTTGTCCTCAACAATTGAGGAATTTGCCCAGGTATCCTTATACAAAATCAACAAATGCAAATCCTAGATCCTAGACTTTAATACAGAAAATACCTTACTAGTTTATCTAAAATCAGAATTTGACTTCACCTGGAAACAAAACAATATAGAGTATCTGGGCATAACACTAACAACAAAATTTCCAACCTGATAAAGACTTACCAAGCCGACTACCTGCTCTTCTCTAAACTGGAACTAACCTGGACAGGAAGGATAGTGGCATTCAAAATTACCCTGTTACCAAAATTCTTATACATAATCAGGCCTGGGGAACTAGCTTTCTACCTTATGGAGAGGAATCTGCCTGCGGCCATAAGGAGAGAGATAAGCTGATAAGGAGACTTATAGCCACAATGCTCCTTTGGGAAATATTCAAATTGTCATTTCAGTGAGGAAGTGAAAAACCTAATGCCATCCAATAAGGGTAGCAATCCTTAAAGTCAAAATCAACTCTTTAACAAGCCTTTTAATATAACTTAGGATCTGTGCAAGATCAGAACCCCAAACTGCAGATGCTGAGTTTCGGGGTTACTTCCCCTCATCAGTGCAGTGTGTGGGAGTTCTGATTTGGCTATTTGAGAGGCTAAGATGTGGTCTGGGGAACTAGCTTTCCACCTTATGGAGAGGAATCTGCCTTCCGCCATAAGGAAAGAGATAAGCTGATAAGGAGACTAATAGCCGCAATGCTCCTCTATTTCCCAGAGGAGTTTATCTCTCTCCTTACGGCGGCACAAAATAAAAATATTGGTCTGTGGAGCGCTAAGGTTAGAAATAAGATGGGGTGACCAGTGTTAAATAACAGCTGTTTATATTAACCCCTTACATAGGCCACAACGCATTTCAGCAGCAGAGTGCTGCCTTCATCAGGTGAGCAAGGGGAAATAGCCAGGAAGTGACTTATTTATAAAAAGCACTAACATGCCATTGGCTCATCAATTAATCAATCAATGGTTACAAATTAACCCTATTGAGACTATACAATGGTCTCATAACATGCTGGTGCTATATAAAACTAACACATATTCTAAATACCAAGAATTACAAAAAACACACATTTTACATTTTAAAATACAGACAATAAAATTATATAAACTATATCAAATTAAAAATAAAAATTACATTCATGGTAAATTGTATGTAACATACCAGGCCATACATACAGTGTAAAACTGCAGATACGGACCAATTATTATAATAATAAACCCTTAAAAAAATTCCTTAGAATTTTTTTTATGTTATATTTTTTTTTTATATCATTAGTCCACAGAGTACTCATGATCCACATTAGAGAAATTTCTAGCAGGTCTCCTATCCGTCATATTATTTCAGCATTTAGCCACATTATCTATACTAATATTCAGGCCTTCTGGAGTTAGAGTGCCTAACTTAAAGATCCTAAAGCTCTCCTTTCTTATAAGATTAGAGAGTAATGATGGGCGAAGTTGCGAGTCTAGCGATTCCAATGTTAATTAATGGGGAGGCGAGTATTGCAGCGATTCCTCTGCTGCCGGACCCTATAAGGGATCTGGCAGCAGAGGAAAAACCTGCAAATCCCCATGTTATTCTTTTAAAGCCAGCGGCAAAAAGCTGGGTGGAGAGGGTGGGGGGTGCACCGGACCGGCCGGCTACTTACCACTGCCTCCGCCGGCGCCGGCTGCAGACTCGCTCCCCGAGTCTCTGCTGCTTTTTCCGGAGATTCCCGAACACTGACAGAAGCAGTGAATAAATTAACTTCCGTCACTGCTCGGGAATCTCCGGAGCAGAGCGAGTCTGGCTGACAGAATAATGACCTGAGCTGAACCCTGACTGTTTAGTCAGTTCTCAGCTCTGCTACATCCCTGTCTGTCTAAGCACAGACAGGGATGTAGCAGAGCAGAGATTGTGTTTTGGACTACGTCGGACGGAAGAGGATTTTTTTAATTAAAGATGGAGTCCCTAATGGCTTTTTTTTTTTTTTTATTTCTAATAAAAAAAAATTCTCTGTGTTTGTTTTTTTTAAAACAATTTAATAGAAATTCATCGCGGTCATGTCTAATATTGGCGTGACCGCCATAAATTTCGGGCTTAGGGCCAGCTGATAATACAAAGCTGGCCCTAACCTCTTTATTACCCAGTGAGCCACCGCACCAGGGCCACTGGAAGAGCGGGGTTCAGCGCCAGAAGATGGCGCTTCAATGAACGCGCCATCTTCTGGGGCGGCTGTGGGCTGCAATTTGCAGCAGGGGGTGCCCAGAAAGCTTGGGCCTCCCTGCGCTGTGGATTCCAGCCCCCAGCTGCTTAGCTGTACCTGGCTAAAGTTTTTTTTTCTTGTTTATTTAGAAGATCCTTTGAATAGGCATCCTTAATCAGTGTGTTATATTTCAAATATATAGAAATTAATGGATCATGGTCTATCGGTTCATAGAAATCAAGATCTCCCAATATCCTATTTCCTTCATTTATATACCGTTCCCTATTCATTAGGACAACTCCCCCCCTTTTGTCCACACTCTTAATAACAACATTTTTATTTTCTCGAAGGGTCATAACTGCTTTTCTTTCTCCTGGGGTTAAATTATCTTTATTTTTGGCATGTGCCAACGAACGTATTTCTTTGAGGACCAGTTGTTGAAAAGTCTCAACGTGCAACCCTTTATGGTGTAAAGGGTAGAATTTGCTAGGTTGGCCTTTCAAATCTACATGAATTACTTTCCCATCGGCATTAGCATTATTTGTTTGGTTACCCAGGACTCGTGATTTGTTCCTATCTTCTAATAAGAAATGGCGTTGCACCGTGATTT
Organism: Allobates femoralis; assembly: GCA_033576535.1. NCBI lineage: Eukaryota > Metazoa > Chordata > Amphibia > Anura > Aromobatidae > Allobates > Allobates femoralis. The sequence continues at coordinate 338,853,019 of JARQOC010000005.1, forward strand.
TTTAAAGAAATTAATTAAAATCCAAATATAAGGAAAAAGGATTTAGGCTGCCTTCACACTTGCGTTTGTGTCTGCATGCGGAGGGCATGCAGACGCAAACGCGGTGCAACGCAGTACATACTTATGTGAACGCAGCGCAGAATCTCCGCATGCGTTCACATAAGTATGGTGCCCGGGCAGCCAATCAGCTGTCTCTGGGGGCGGCTGGGAGGAGGAGATCAGCGGCAGAGATCTCCTCCTCCCGACACAGCTGATCCCCGCCTGTGTCAGCGGGGAGAAACAGCTGATCTGACAGCTGTTTAAATCTCCCACGCTGACACCGAATAGGGTGATATCAGTGCAGGAGATAAGAAACAGCTGATCGCTGCTTCAAATCTCCCACGCCGACCTCACCTATTCGGTGTCAGCGCGGGAGATTTAAACAGCTGTCAGATCAGCTGTTTCTCCCCGCTGACACCGGCGGGAGATCAGCTGTGGCTCTGGCTGATCTCCCGGTGGCTGCCGGGAGAGATTTCAATGAGATCCGCAGCGGTCTTCTGCGCTGTCATGCGGAGGACACTGCGGATCCATTGAGATCCATGCATTGTTTGTGCAGCTTGCAGGCGCTTGCAGATAAAACAAGCGCCAGCGACCGCACAAAAAATGCAACATGCTGCGTTCGGAGTGCGCACAAGTTGTGCGCATCCGAACGCAACCGCAACCGAACGCAGCCAAACGCAGGCACATGCGTTCCCATGTTAAACATAGGAACGAAGTGCGCAAGCATTTGGCTGCGTTCGGTATGCTGCGCTTGCAAACGCAAGTGTGAAGGCAGCCTTAGAGAGGAAGTGGGATAGAAGGATAATCCCCGTTCCAATAATGAAATTTCATTTCATCACTTGACAATTAATGGTCAGATAAATTAAAAATCCCTATTTTATCCAAATCTGCTGGAGATGCGTTTGATTTAATTTTCCTTTGACTTCTTTTGAAGGGAATCCTGGGTTAGCTCGGGTTCTTTTTGATATCAATGCCCCCCCCCTCTAAATCCCCACTCCCTCTTTTTTCCCTTTTTGTCTTTGGCTGATGCCCCAGGGCCACCTGAAAAAACTGTGTATCCTTGGTATCTCTGAGTATGGGGTTTTGAATGGCTATGGAAACTGCAGCTTCCGCCAATGGCAATTGTGATGCCGGGATTGAGGTAGGGAGAGAATATCTTACGTTTATGGTTCGTTCATCTCTTATATGAGGGTATATTTTGAGCACACTATTTCAATTGAGATTCAAAGTGGACTGTTCTAAACCCACTCTGTCCAGAACTGGACCAATCTGGTTAACATTTACTGTATTCATATTTTCTTCAGACTGATTACTAGGGATGAGCGAGTATGCTTGTCACTACTCGGTACTCGCACGAATATCTCGGTACTCTGGGTACTTGGCGAGTACCGAGTAATTTCGCAATACTCTTGCTATGCTCGGGGTCCACCTCCCTGCATGTTGGCGCTCTTTATAGAGCCAGCCCACATGCAGGGATTGGCTGACAGACACTGTAATGCCACAGCCATGCTGGTTGTGGCATTACAGCGATTGGCTGACCACACAGCGTCATCAGGTCTTTATAAGACCTGACCGCGCTGTGCTCGTCACTCTGCTCCACAGACAGTCAGTGTAGGGAGAGCTGCTGATGATTGAGGGACAGATTAGTGGCCTTTCAGCTAGTGTAGGCGCAGGGCTGCCAGTCTAATTACCACAACAGTCCTTCTGAGGACTAATAGAGCTGTATACAGGCAGGCAGGGAAGCAGGGTATATAGCAAACTTCGTTCTGCCAGTATACCAGCCTGCATCACATCTGGGGCTGGTGTACAGGCTGGAAATCTCATCCATCCATCCCAAAACAGTGCTTTTAGGGATTAATTTAGCTCACGATAGTGTCACGCTGGGAGTGGGGAAGACACCCAGCGTAGGATAACGACGGGGGGGGGAATAAGGAGTCCCTAACGCTAAGGGCACAAGAAGGAGACGGTGACCCCTAGACTTCCTAGAGCTGACCCTGTCTGCCCTAACGTCCCTATACAGTCTCCTCAACTGTCGCCGACCACGAACCTCGTCCCTCTCTGATCCTAGCACTATCTTATCTAAGGATCAGATGGAGAGGTTCACTAGACCCCTCCACTAGCAACTAAAGACAAACACCAGGGAAGACAGACATTTGGGAAAAGGAAACACTTATCTGACAGCAGAACTCAGCAACCTTCACAACCTCCGCGTCTGCTGGAGCAAGGATAATGAGAGCACAAGGAACTATCACCTGCACCGAGGAAGGGTAATGAACCTCCTTATAAAAGTGGAAGGAATCTGCTGGGTCCTAGTGACCTACGATATTGGTGGATAAAACCAGACCGAGCACAAGACCTCCACAGCCGTCCCCCCATAACAGCGAGATCCCATCACACCCTCTCTCCATCTAAACAGAAGGTAAATGCCCCTGAAAGGGACGGACCATCCTCCACCATTATGGCTGGTGGGCCACACGCTGGGATCGTCTGCGCGTGGCCTCCACCCTGTCATCCGTGCCACCCGTGACAGATAGGCAGGAGTAGGTTTTAGCGTAAATTAGGATACGCCAAAAAACTTGCTATTCTCGTCAGCATTTGTGTCTGACTAGTCCACCTGCAGGGCCTTAATCTCAAATCTCAGTGTCGTGCTAAAAACCAACTCTTGTCTGAATTCATCTAACATTTGTGTGTGGCAGGAGTAGGTTTTAGCGCAAATTAGGATACGCTATTGTAGCAAATGGAGTAGGAACCGGGCACTGACCTGCTTTAAATCTCTCGTGTTGCACAGCGGCGTTGGCGAAATCCTGTTGCTCAGCTGAAGAGTTAATCTTGCAGACCATAAAGTGAGGAGAACAGCGGCACTCAGGAGATCTATTTTTACATACCGACTTTATTGTGCTTTTTCAGGTTACATCTAGGTGCTGCGCAAAGAGGTGCAGGGGGAGCAACGGTTCGTTTCGCGGACTTCCGCTTCAACAGGCTAGCTGGATCAGCTGTGGGACGACCTTTTTATAGGAAGTGAGCCACAAGCTGACCAGCTCATTACAATTAAAACAATCATTAAGTGAAAACTTTCATAATAAAACATTGAAAATACAGAGGCTATAGAATACAGTAATAGGACAAAAAATTAAAGTTGGAATCATATTATGTTCATGAGAGAGACCAGGCTGCAAAATTGGTTTACTTACAATAAAGGCAAGTATTCGGTCTTCCATCTGTCACGTCTAATCTAGCAGGCTAAACAAACATCTAATATATAAAAACACAAGACATTTGTGACGTCCGTTCCGTCACTTTGCACACACTTCCGTAAGTTTGTCCCAAGGTACACCCGCTCAGGGTGGACCAAGATGGCCGCCCTAAGCGGGAGTACCCTAGCGACCCACACTAGTCAGCACTTACCCCCCCAAACCCACGTCCACACACACGTACACCCCTGACACAACACTATCGTACCCCTCCCCCCTCACACACTCACACACACACTCATACTCTCATGCAGACTCCTGTTTGGCCCCGCCCACCTCACGACAGGCTCCGCCCACATCGCGGGGCTCCCGCCAAGCTCCTCCCACCTCGCGGGGCTCACACCAAGCTGCGCCCACCTTACAGGGCTCCCGCCAAGCTGCGCCCACCTTGCAGGGCTCCCGCCAAGCTCCGCCCGCCTCGCGGGGCTCCCGCCAAGCTCCGCCCACCTCGCGTGGCTCACCCCAGGCTACGCCCATTTCACGGCGATCCCCCAGGCTCCACCTGCCTGGCTCCGCCCACCTCGCCTGCGCTGACCACCGAGCCTCCATCCTGCCCTGACCACTGAGCCTCCATCCTGGGCTGACCACCGAGCCTCCGTCCTCTGCTGACCACAGAGCCGCTGTCCTGGCCGGCCTGACTACCAACCCTCCGTTATGCCCTGACCACCGACCCTCCGTTCTGCGCTGACCTCCGACCCTCCGTCCTAGGCTGACCACTCTGCCTCCATCCAGCGCTGACCACTCTGCCTCCTTCCTGCGCTGACCACTCTGCCTCCTTCCTGTGGTGACCACTCTGCCTCCTTCCTGTGATGACCACTGAGCCTCCATCCTGTGCTGACCACTCAGCCTCCATCCTGTGCTGACCACTCAGCCTCCATCCTGTGCTGACCACTCAGCCTCCATCCTGTGCTGACCACTCAGCCTCCATCCTGCGCTGACCACTCTGCCTCCTTCCTGCGCTGACCACTCTGCCTCCTTCCTGCGCTGACCACTCTGCCTCCTTCCTGCGCTGACCACTCTGCCTCCATCCTGCGCTGACCACTGAGCCTCCATCCTGCGCTCACCACTCCATCCTGTGCTGACCACTGAGCCTAAATCCTGCCCTGACCACTGAGCCTCCATCCTGCGCTGTCCACTCTGCCCCCATCCTGCGCTGACCACTCTGCCCCCATCCTGCGCTCAACACTCTGCCTCCATCCTGCGCTCAACACTCTGCCTCCATCCTGCGCTCAACACTCTGCCTCCATCCTGTGATGACCACTGAGCCTCCATCCTGTGCTGACCACTGAGCCTCCATCCTGTGCTGACCACTCAGCCTCCATCCTGTGCTGACCACTCCATCCTGTGCTGACCACTCAGCCTCCATCCTGTGCTGACCACTCCATCCTGTGCTGACCACTCAGCCTCCATCCTGTGCTGACCACTCAGCCTCCATCCTGCGCTGACCACTCTGCCTCCTTCCTGCGCTGACCACTCTGCCTCCTTCCTGCGCTGACCACTCTGCCTCCTTCCTGTGCTGACCACTCTGCCTCCTTCCTGCGCTGACCACTTGCCTCCATCCTGCGCTGACCACTGAGCCTCCTCCTGTGCTGACCCTGAGCCTCCTTCCTGTGCTGACCACTCTGCCTCCATCCTGCCTCACCACTGAGTCTCCATCCTGCCTGACCACTCCATCCTGTGCTGACCATCTCCATCCTGCCTGACCACTCCATCCTGTGCTGACCACTCCATCCTGTGCTGACCACTCCATCCTGTGCTGACCACTCCATCCTGTGCTGACCACTCAGCCTCCATCCTGTGCTGACCACTCAGCCTCCATCCTGCGCTGACCACTCTGCCTCCTTCCTGCGCTGACCAATCTGCCTCCTTCCTGTGCTGACCACTCTGCCTCCTTCCTGCGCTGACCACTCTGCCTCCATCCTGCGCTGACCACTGAGCCTCCATCCTGTGCTGACCACTGAGCCTCCTTCCTGTGCTGACCACTCTGCCTCCATCCTGCACTCACCACTGAGTCTCCATCCTGCGCTAACCACTGAGTCTCCATCCTGCGCTGACCACTGAGCATCCTGTGCTGACCACTGAGCCTCCATCCTGCCCTGACCACTCCATCCTGTGCTGACCACTGAGTCTAAATCCTGCACTGACCACTGAGCCTCCATCCTGCGCTGTCCACTCTGCCCCCATCCTGCGCTGACCACTCTGCCCTCCCCACACTCTGCCCATGACCCACTCTGCCCCCATCCTGCGCTGACCACTCTGCCTCCATCCTGCGCTACCACTGAGTCTCCATCCTGCGCTACCACTGAGCCTCCATCCTCTGCCTGACCACTGAGTCTCCTCCTGCCTGACCACTGCCCATCCTGTGCTGACCACTGCCCATCCTGCGCTGACCACTCCCATCCTGTGCTGACCACTCAGCCTCCATCCTGTGCTGACCACTCTAGCCTCCATCCTGTGCTGACCACTCAGCCTCCATCCTGCGCTGACCACTCTGCCTCCTCCTGTCGCTGACCACTCTGCCTCCTTCCTGCGCTGACCACTCTGCCTCCTTCCTGCGCTGACCACTCTGCCTCCATCCTGCGCTGACCACTGAGCCTCCATCCTGTGCTGACCACTGAGCCTCCTTCCTGTGCTGACCACTCTGCCTCCATCCTGCGCTCACCACTGAGTCTCCATCCTGCGCTAACCACTGAGCTCCATCCTGCGCTGACCACTGAGCATCCTGTGCTGACCACTGACCTCCATCCTGTGCTGACCACTCTGTGACCACTCCATCCTGTGCTGACCACTCGAGTCTAATCTGCACTGATCCACTGTGCTGACCTCGCATCCATGCCTGTGCCACTCTGCCTCCATCCTTGCGCTGACCACTCTGCCCCCTTCCTGCGCTGACCATCTGCTCCTTCTGGCTACCCATCTGCCTCTCTGCGCTGACCACTCTGCCTCCATCCTTGCTGACCACTGACTCCATCCTGTGCTGACCACTGACATCCTGTGCTGACCACTCTCCATCCTGCTGACCACTGATCCATCCTGTGCTGACCACGATCTCCATCTCCACCTGCATCGTCTGACCACTCGAGCCTCCATCCTGCCTAACTCATCCTGTGCCCATCTGGCTAAATCACTGCCTGCCCATCCTGCGCTGTCCACTCTGCCCCATCCTGCGCTGACCACTCTGCCCCATCCTGCGCTGACCACTCTGCCCCATCCTGCGCTGACCACTCTGCCTCCATCCTGCGCTCACCACTGTCTCCATCCTGCGCTAACCACTGACCTCCATCCTCTGCTGACACTACTCATCTGCCTGACCACTCCATCCTGTGCTGACACTCATCCTGTGCTGACCACTCCATCCTGTGCTGACACACTCCATCCTGTGCTGACCCTCAGCCTCCATCCTGTGCTGACCACTCAGCCTCCATCCTGGCTGACCACTCTGCCTCCTTCCTGCGCTGACCACTCTGCCTCCTTCCTGTGCTGACCACTCTGCCTCCTTCCTGCGCTGACCACTCTGCCTCCATCTGCGCTGACCACTGACTCCATCCTGTGCTGACCACTGAGCCTCCTTCCTGTGCTGACCACTCTGCCTCCATCCTGCGCTCACCACTGTCTCCATCCTGCGCTAACCACTGAGCTCCATCCTGCGCTGACCACTGAGCATCCTGTGCTGACCACTGAGCCTCCATCCTGCCCTGACCACTCCATCCTGTGCTGACCACTGAGTCTAAATCCTGCACTGACCACTGAGCCTCCATCCTGCGCTGTCCACTCTGCCCCCATCCTTCGCTGACCACTCTGCCCCCATCCTGCGCTGACACACTCTGCCCCATCCTGCGCTGACCACTCAGCCTCCATCCTGTGCTGAACCACTCCCATCCTGTGCTGACTCAACATCTGCCTCTCATCCTGCGCTCAACACTCTGCCTCCATCCTGCGCTCAACACTCTGCCTCCATCCTGCGCTCAACACTCTGCCTCCATCCTGCGCTCAACACTCTGCCTCCATCCTGCGCTCAACACTCTGCCTCCATCCTGCGCTCAACACTCTGCCTCCATCCTGTGATGACCACTGAGCCTCATCCTGTGCTGACAACTCAGCCTCCATCCTGTGCTGACCACTCAGCCTCCATCCTGTGCTGACCACTCCATCCTTTGCTGACCACTCAGCCTCCTCTGTGCTGACCACTCAGCCTCCATCCTGCGCTGACCACTCTGCCTCCTTCCTGCGCTGACCACTCTGCCTCCTTCCTGTGCTGACCACTCTGCCTCCTTCCTGCGCTGACCACTCTGCCTCCTTCCTGCGCTGACCACTCTGCCTCCTTCCTGCGCTGACCACTGAGCCTCCATCCTGTGCTGACCACTGAGCCTCCATCCTGCCCTGACCACTCCATCCTGTGCTGACCACTGAGCCTAAATCCTGCACTGACCACTGAGCCTCCATCTGCGCTGTCCACTCTGCCCCATCCTGCGCTGACCACTCTGCCCCATCCTGCGCTCAACACTCTGCCTCCATCCTGCGCTCAACACTCTGCCTCCATCCTGCGCTCAACACTCTGCCTCCATCCTGCGCTCAACACTCTGCCTCCATCCTGCGCTCAACACTCTGCCTCCATCCTGCGCTCAACACTCTGCCTCCATCCTGCGCTCAACACTCTGCCTCCATCCTGTGATGACCACTGAGCCACTGCGCAGTGCTAACCACTGAGCCAACGCACTGTGAAAACCACTGAGCCACCGCACTGTGAAAACACTAAGCCTTCACACCGTCAAAAACACTGAGCCATCAAATACAGTGCTAACCACTGAGCCACCATATACAGTGAAAACCACTGAGCCACCACATACACTGAAAACCACTGAGCCATCATACTGTGCTAACCACTGAGCCATCATACTGTGCTAACCACTAAGCCTTCACGTCAAAACCTCGTCAAAACCACTCAGCCATCAAATACACTGCTAAACCACTGAGCCACCATATACACTGAAAACCACTGAGCCATCATACTGTGCTAACCACTGAGCCAGCGTTACTGTGCTAACCACTCAGCCATCATACTATACTAACCACTAAGCCACCACGCAGTGCTAACCACTGAGCCACCGTATACAGTGCTAACCACTGAGCCACCATATACAGTGCTAACCACTGAGCCACCATATACAGTGCTAACCACTGAGCCACGTATACAGTGCTAACCACTGAGCCACCGAATACAGTGCTAACCACTGAGCCACCGTATACAGGGCTAACCACTGAGCCAAGCCATCCATATACAGTGCTAACTACATGAGCCACCGATATACAGTGCTAACCACTGGCCACCATATACAGTGCTAACCACTGAGCCACCATATACAGTGCTAACCACTGAGCCAGCATATACAGTGCTAGCCACTGAGCCACCATATAAGTGCTAACCACTGAGCCACCATATACAGTGCTAACCACTGAGCCACCGTATACAGTGCTAACCACTGAGCCACCATATACAGTGCTAACCACTGAGCCACCATATACAGTGCTAACCAGTGAGCCACCGTATACAGTGCTAACTACTGAGCCACCATATACAGTGCTAACCACTGAGCCACCATATACAGTGCTAACCACAGAGCCACCATATACAGTGCTAACCACTGAGCCACCATATACAGTGCTAACCACTGAGCCACCATGTACAGTGCTAACCACTGAGCCACCGTACAGTGCTAACCACTGAGCCACCATATACAGTGCTAACCACTGAGCCACCATATACAGTGCTAACCACTGAGCCACCATATACTCTGCTAGCCTCTGAGCCACCTGTATACACACAATTAATTTCACCGCACTCCCCTAACTATTAGTAAATAAACTATATATGGATTCTAGACTACCCGATTCTTTAGAGATTTCTAGTGAGAGATAACTGATTGAAAGGCAGAGCGGCAGACATCCGAGACGCTGTGTGAACCTAATCTGCATAACATGGCGGATTAACCCCTGTTGTGCCAGCAAGTATTAAAATTACCAGCTTTTTTACCTTTTTTCCTTTGCATCATCTCATGCATATTAGAAGGGCTGGCAGCTCTATTACTAAGGTGCTAGCAAACGTTCAGGGAAGAATATACAATAAAATGGGCATTATTAACATAGTCCATTGAAATAAGGCTAATGTTATTACCAAACACTAATTGTCTTCCATTAGGAGAGACAGTTGAAAAGCCCTCTTGTATAATGATAACAATACCTATGCCCTCCCTTTCTGCACTAAGCAGACTGGGGGCATCAGCGTTAAGAACGTGCCGCAGAGAGTGTAATTAGACAGACCCTAGTAGAGAATGCAATTGATCCACCTATTCTTGACTTCATTTGTGAGTCTCTTAGACTCATTCTCACGCATAACGCCTTCACATTCTTGGGCCAGTGCTACTTGCAGCAGGTTGGCACAGCAATGGGTACACCCGTTGCTTGTACCCTGGCCGACCTTTATCTAGCAGCGTTATAGAGGGATATAGTTTACTCTATTGCCAATCCATACCTTAGACATATCGTCCACTATATGCGCTATGTGGACGATGTGTTAATTGTTTGGAATGGCGATAAGAATGAGTTTGAGGACTTTGTAAAATACCTGAACAGGGAAAATGACTTTAACATGTCCTTTACTTCAACTTTTGGGGGGCAGTCTCTAGAATTTCTTGATGTTTTCCTCGAGATTAAGGAACTTAAGATCGTGCGTTCCATCTTCAGGAAAAAAACTGCAACAAATGCTTTATTGCATTACAAAAGTGTGCACCCCCTCCACACCAAAACAGGGCTCCCCTATAGCCAATTTTTGAGAATACGGAGAATTAACAACGCCACGCAAATTTACGAAAGACAGGCTGGTGAGCTATTTTCAGCTCTTAAAACAAGGGGTTACCCTGAGACCATTCTTACACGGGCCCAAAAAAGAGCTGAAAGTAGGTTGTTGGATAGCACTGTAACCCCCATAAGAACTAGGGAACAGTCAAAGGTAAAAAGGTTCTTTTTCAGTTTCAGGTATGGTCCTATGTTTGAGAAAATCACATCATGCATCAACAAACATTGGCACCTCATCCAGTCGGCTTCTCACGTCCCGGATCCTGCTTTACCTCTAGTGGCCTACAGACGTAGCAGAAACCTTGGAGACATATTGATACAAAGACGCCTTAAAAGTCTGCCCTCCCAGACAAACAGCTGGTTACCTTGGTCTCCAATAAAAGGCAACCATAAATGTGGCAGTTGCCCATGGTGCAGATATTTTGTGTCAGGGTCGACAGTTAGCGTTAACGGTAATAACATAGTCATTAAGAATTATATCAATTGCAGGTCGAAGGGGGTAATCTACATGTTAAAGTGCCTTGCGGGCATTTCTATATTGGAAAAACTATAAGACCCTCGTTCCATAGGTTCCGTGAACATTTTAACTCTATTGCTAGTGGAGTAGGCAGCCCACGTCTCATCAGCCATATTAGAGACTGTCACCAAGGAGTCCCAGTGTCCCTTACTTTCATGGGATTGGAAAGGCCACCATCACTCCCAAGAGGAGGTGACTTTGATAGACACTTGCTGCAAATTGAATCGAAGTGGATAATCAAGACTGACGCACAGGGGCCCCTTGGCATGAACGATAAAATCGATATGGCCATTTTTTTGTAATATGAACCTAGGGGGGATTTTTGTGGAACAGTTACTCCTAAACATTAAGTCTTAGCTGCGGTCTATATGGGGTGGAGTTAGTTACAGCCTGAGTATCTCGTAGATTTTACACCCTAAGTAAAAAAAAGGAAAAAAATCTTTTCCCCTTTGGTACAGCGGCACGTTCTTAACGCTGATGCCCCCCTTCTGCTTAGTGCAGAAAGGGAGGGCATAGGTATTGTTATCATTATACAAGAGGGCTTTTCAACTGTCTCTCCTAATGGAAGACAATTAGTGTTTGGTAATAACATTAGCCTTATTTCAATGGACTATGTTAATAATGCCCATTTTATTGTATATTCTTCCCTGAACGTTTGTTAGCACCTTAGTAATAGAGCTGCCAGCCCCTGTAATATGCATGAGATGATGCAAAGGAAAAAAGGTAAAAAAGCTGGTAATTTTAATACTTGCTGGCACAACAGGGGATAATCCGCCATGTTATGCAGATTAGGTTCACACAGAGTCTCGGATGTCTGCCGCTCTGCCTTTCAATCGGTTATCTCTCATGTTTGTTTAGCCTGGTCTATCTCATGAACAATTGATTCCAACTGTAATTTGTCCTATCTGTAATCTATAGCCTCTGTATTTCAATGTTAATATGAATTTCACTAGGTACCTTCACAGGCTACATTTGTCTTGTCACCAGCAATTACAGGTTCAGTGAATCATGGATACAGTTCTATCTTTTGCTGTGTACAAGATCATGTACCATGATTTCACTGCACCTGTAATTGCTGTGCAAGCTACAATTAGCGTGTGTAAAGGTACCCTTAATGATTGTTTTAATTGTAATCAGCTGGTCAGCTTGTGGCTCACTTCCTATAAAAAGGTCGTCCCACAGCTGTTCCAGCTAGCCTGTTGAAGCGGAAGTCCGCGAAACGGGCCGTTGCTCCCCGTGCACCTCCCTGCCCAGCACCTAGATGTAACCCGATAAAGCACAATAAAGCGGTATGTAAAAATAGATTCTCCTGAGTGCCGCTGTTCTCCTCACTTTATGGTCTGCAAAAAGACTCGCTATTGTCGTCAGTGTTTGTGTCTGACCAGTCCACCTGCAGGGCCTTAATCTCAAATCTCAGTGTCGTGCTAAAAACCAAATCTTGGACACCTTCATTTAGCTGTATACAGTCAGCACAACATTGAAAATGTGCAAGGCCGGTGGGAAGGGACAAGGAACTGGACGTGATGGTGGTGCAGGCAGAGGGCGAGCCCGTGTGCAAGCTCGAATTGCGCCACGACAAAGGCCCACATCATCTCGCTCGACCTTCCTGTCCCAATTTCTAGGAGACCGCAGGAGTTCTCCACTGTTAAACCAAGACCAGTGTCAACAGGTTGTTAGTTGGATAGCGGATAATGCTTCCAGTCAGTTTGGCACCACCACAAATACCCTGTCTTCCACACGGTCAAGTGTCAGTAGCCGTGAGACTGTGTCACACATTCCACACCTTGATACTCCTTCCTCCCACCATGCCAAGTGCCGGTGTAACAGGCCAGACTAACGCCCCGACCAGAATATACCCGGCGTTAAAGTGGCCTAGCCCAGATCATACCCCGGGTATATTCAGGCCTAGCCCAGTTTATACCCCGGGGTATAAACTGGGCTAGCCCAGAATATACCCCCCTGGGACAGAATATACCCCGGGTATATTCTGGCCTAGCCAAACTATACCCCGGGGTATAAACAGAACTAGGCCAGATTATACCCCTCCGTATACCACAGCAGCTGTAGATCAGGGCCCCAATGAGCAACATACAGGGGCCCCAGGAGTGCTAGGGCCCCAGGCAGTGCTAGGGGCCCCAGGCAGCACAAAGTGGCCCCAGGCAACATACAGGGGCCCCAGGCAGTACTAGGGGCCCCAGGCTACACACAGGATCCCAGGCTGCACACAGGGGCCCATGCAGCATACAAGGGCCACAGGCAGTGCATGGGTCCCCAAGCAGCACAAAGTGGCCCCAGGCAGCACAAAGGGGCCCCAGGCAGCACAAAGGGGCCCCAGGCAACATACAGGAGCCCCAGGCAGTACTAGGGGCCCCAGGCTACACACAGGATCCCAGGCTACACACAGGGGCCCCATGCAGCATAACACAAGGGCCCCAGGCAGCACAAAGTGGCCCCAGGCAGCACAAAGGGGCCCTGAACGCTGTCTCTTGCCCCCTTGCACGCTGTCTCTCCCCCACCCTTGTGCTGTCTCTGACCCCGTGTGCTTCCTGGGGCCCCTGTGTGCTGCCTGGGGCCGCTGTATGTTGCCTGGGGCCACTTTCTGCTGCCTGGGGACACTTTGTGCTGTCTGGGGCCACTTTGTGCTGCCTGGGGCCCCTGTGTGTAGCCTGGGATCCTGTGTGTAGCCTGGGGCCCCTGTGTGCTGCCTGGGGCCCCCATGCACTGCCTGGAGCCCCTAGCACTGCCTGGGGCCCTAGCACTGCCTGGGGCCCTAGCACTGCCTGGGGCCACGTTGTGCTCCCTGGGGCCCTTTTGTGCTGCCTGGGGCCCCTTTGTGATGCCTGGGGCCCTTGTATACTGGCTGGGGCCCTTGTGTGTGGCCTGGGATCCTGTGTGTAGCCTGGGGCCCCTGTATGTTCCTGGGGCCCCTGTATGTTTCCTGGGGCCCCTGATGTTGCCTGGGGCCATTTTGTGCTGCCTGGGGCCCCTTGTGCTGCCTGGGGCCCTTGTATGCTGGCTGGGGCCCCTGTGTGTAGCCTGGGATCTTGTGTGTAGCTGGGGCCCCTGTATGTATGCCTGGGGCCCCTGTATGTTGCCTGGGCCACTTTGTGCTGCCTTGGGCCCTGTGCACTGCCTGAGCCGGCACTGCCTGGGGCCTTGTATGCTGGCAGGGGCCCCTGTGTGTACCTGGGATCCTGTGTGTAGTCTGGGGCACCTAGTACTGCCTGGGGCCCTGTATGTTGCCTGGGGACACTTTGTGCTACCTGGGGCCCTGTGCATGCCTGGGGCACTTGTAAGTTGGCTGGGGCCCCTGTGTGTAGCCTGGGATCCTGTGTGTAGCCTGGGGCCCCTAGTACTGCCTGGGGCCCCTGTATGTTGCCTGGGGCCCCTTTGTGCTGCTGGGCCCTTTGTGCTGCCTGGGGCCCTTGTATGCTGCATGGGACCCCTGTGTGTAGCCTGGGGCCCCTGTGTGCTGCCTGGGGCCCCCATGCACTGCCTGGGGCCCCTGTATGTTGCGTAGGGCCACTTTCTGCTGCCTGGGGCCCCCATGCATTGCTTGGGGCCCTGTGCACGGCTTGGGGCTCTGATTTACAGCTGCTGTGGTATACGGAATACGGAGGGGTATAATCTGGCCTAGGCCTGTTTATACTCCGGGTTGTAGTTTGGGCTAGGCCAGAATATACCCGGGTATAATCTGAGCTAGGCCACTTTAACCCAGGGTATATTCTGGTCGGGGGGTTAGTCTGGCCTGTTACACCGGGCCCTGGACATAACTGATCCCACACTTGGACACTCTGAAGAGCTGTTCACTTATCCATTTGTAGATTCTGGCCTCTCGCCAGCTCCAGTTGAAGTGGGTCATGAGGAGATCGTATGTACCGATGCCCAAATATTTGAGCAGCCACGGTCTCACGAAGGCAACGGTGGGAACGTTTCTCAACAAGAGGTGGACGATGATGAGACACAATTGCCAGAAAGTCAGAAGGAGGACCAGGGTGTGGAAGTGGAAGATGACGTGGTGGATGATCCAGTAACTGACCCAACCTGGCAGGAGGACATGCAGAGCGAGGACAGCAGTGCACAGGGGGAGTTAGGCGCAGCATCACAACAGGCCGGAAGAAGCAAGGTGGTGGCCGCAGGCAGAAGACAGGCAACCATTCCCCGGAACAACAACATGAGTGAAGTTGCCAGTACAACTGTTAGGTCTTCCCGAGTCTGGCTGTTTTTTAAGGTGTCTGCAGATAATTCGAAAAAGGCCATTTGCAACACCTGCCATGCCAGCATCAGCAGAGGTAGCAAAACAAGCAGCCTGACCACCACCAGCATGATCAGGCACATGGCAGCAAAGCACCCGACTTTGTGGGATGTACAGCAGAGTCCAGGAGCAGTGTCTGCGGGTGACACCACTGCGTCTTCCACTGTTGTGCATGCAAGCCAATCCCCTGTCCATACTACAGGCGAAGATGCCTCCTCTCCTTCACCTGTACTTGCACAAGCAGAAATAGCACCATCATCAGACACGTCCTTGTCCCAGCGCAGGGTTCAGTTATCCATACACCAATCTTTGGAACGCAGGCAAAAATACGCTGCGAACGCCCCGCATGCCACAGTTCTAAATGCACACATTTCGCGACTGCTTGCGCTGGAAATGTTGCCTTTTAGGCTGGTGGAGACAGAAGCATTCTGCAACCTGATGGCAGCAGCTGTCCCACGTTAATCGGTCCCCAGCCGCCACTATTTTTCCCGGTGTGCCGTCCCCGCATTACATAAGCACGTGTCACAAAACATCATACGTGCCCTTAACAACGCAGTTTCAGGAAAAGTCCACCTAACTACGGACACGTGGACAAGTGCTTGTGGGCAGGGCGGTACATCTCGCTGACGGCACGCTGGGTTAATATTCTGGAAGCCGGGACCCAGTCTGAGCTTGGGACGGAACACGTCCTTCCGACACCAAGGATTGCAGGCCCTAACTCAGTCAGGGTTTCACCCACAGTGTACAGCTCTGACACGTCATGCTCCTCAGCCTCCTCCTTCTCCTCCACTTCACCCTCCACACCAGTCCCAAGCTGGAAGCACTGTAGCACTGCCTCGGCTAAGCGGCAACAGGCTGTGCTGAAGCTAATATGCATAGGTGACAAACCCCACAACGCTGAAGAGTTGTGGACAGCTCTGAAACAGCAGGCAGATCACTGGCTTACACCGCTGAACCTGCAGCCTGGCATGGTCGTATGTGACAATTGCTGGAACCTTGTGGTGGCTCTGAGGCGAGGTGAGCTGACACATGTTCCAAGCGTGGCCCATGTGCTCAACCTCATGGTTCAGCGGTTTATTAAATCCTACCCAGAGCTGTCGGATCTGCTCGTCAAAGTACGCCGCCTGTGTGCCCATTTTAGAAAGTCACCTACTGCTTCTGCCGGCCTTGCCGGCTTTCAGCGGCGTTTGCAGATTCCGGCTCACAGACTGGTGTGTGATGTCCCCACGCGTTGGAATTCCACACTGCACATGTTGGTCAGGATTTGTGAGCAGAAGAGGGCAATTGTTGAGTACCAGCATCAATTAGGCCGTCGGTATACGGTTCAAACTCCACACATAAGATCTCAGGAGTGGACATGGATGTCCGACATATGTACCGTCCTCCAAAACTTTGACGACTCCACCAAGATGGTGAGTGGCGATGACGCCATCATTAGCGTCACCATCCCGATTCTCTGTCTTCTAAAATGCTCTCTGCTCAAAATCAAAGACGATGCATTGCAGGCAGAGCACGATGCGTTGTAGCAAGAAACCGTACTGGGTGATAACACACAGCCCAGCCTCATCTCATCCCAACGTGCATTGGAGGACTATGACGAGGAGAAGGAGGATGAAGAAATAGAGCTACTTTCATGCGGAATTGACGGTAATACATGCACAACCGTCAGACTGTCGGTTCAGCGTGGATGGCCAAAGATCTGGGACACTTTTCTCAGCACCTCCCGTACCACAGGCCCTGAGGTGCGGGGTAGTGTTACAAGGATTGCAAAGTTTGCCGATTGTACTAAAGTGCTCCTAGACTCCTCTGTGCCTTATAATTATTGGGTATCCAAGCTGGACACGTGGCAGGAATTGACTCTCTACGCTTTGGAAGTCCTGGCCTGCCCTGCCGCTAGCGTTTTGTCAGAGCGTGTTTTAGTGCCGCAGGTGGAATCATTACAGATAAACGCACTCGCCTGTCAACTGAAAATGCTGACAGGATGACTTTGATCAAGATGAACAAGGGTTGGATTGGGCCTGACTTCACCACACCACCACCAAAAGATAGCAGAATTCAAAATAATTGCCGGTAGATTGCCATGCACCTCCGCACACCTACACATCGGTACACACTTCATGTCTTTGGCTACTTGCTGTACTGCTCCTCCTTCTCCTCATCCGCCACCAACATATGATCAGTGTCACCGTGGTTCATGATGCCACAAAACCATAATTTTTTTACATCATACTTATGATGACGATGACCCTAACCGTTCAAAAGTTAGGCATTAGTTTCATGTATACCCCCCAGGGGTAAATGTTTTAGTCCATGCTTACAGAGTGACATTACAAGTACAGGAGACCCGCTCCTTTGTAATGGGAACAATTTTTAGAGGCTCTCCTCCATGTTTCTTCCCAGGGGCATAGCAATGCCTCCCAATTCTTGGCAGCCCTTCCTAGGGCAATCCTACAAAAGTCCCACTTGCTTAAAATGGGCACATTATTTAAAGAGGCCTTCATGTACGTCTCTTCCCAGGGGCATTGTGGTGCCTCCCAATGTTTAGCAGTCCTGCCTAGGGCAATACTACAAAAGACCCACTACCTTACAATGGGCACATTATTTAAAGAGGCCCTCATGCACGCCTCCATCCAGGGGCATCAGAGTGCCTCCCAACTTTTGGCAGCCCTGCTTAGGACAATACTACAAATGACCCACTTGCTTAAAATGGGCACATTCTTTAAAGGGGCCTTCATGTACGTCTCTTCCCAGGGGCATCACAGTGCCACACATTTTTTGGCAGCCCTGCCTAGAGCAATATTACAAAAGACCCACTTGCTTAAACTGGGTACATTATTTAAAGAGGTCCTCATGCACGTCTCTATCCAGGGGCATCAGAGTGCCACACAATTTTTGGCTTCCCTGCCAAGGGCAATACTACAAAAGTCCCACTTCCATATAATGGGCACATTATTTAACCCCTTCCCGACATAGGACGTTGTACAACGTCCTGGCAGGTTTGCGCTGGTACAGCTCTGGTGTTTTGTTTAGAAAAAAAACACTGGAGCTGCATGTAGCCAGGGACCTGTAGATGACTCCTGGAGGGTGCCTCCCGCTCACCGGTTCCCCCCCCCCCCCCCCCCCGATCTCATTGGAGCAAGTGTCCATGTGACGCTTGCTGTCCAATGACACCTGGAGGGGCGATGTGACCTGTCTATGCCCTCCCCCCTCAGCCTCATCCTGATAGCCGCTGCCGCCGCCCCTGCCACCGCCGATTGTTCTGCGGTAGCAGCACTACCGCAGTTGCTGTTGCAGAACCTCCTTCCCCAGTAACCCTCTCCCCCCACCGATTGCCGTTGTTCTGCAGCTGCACCACCGCTTGTTCTGTGCAGCTGCTGCAGAACCTCACCTCCCTATCTCTGTCCCCCCCAACCACTTGTTGTGCAGCAGCACCACCGCTTGTTCTGTGCAGCTGCTGCAGAACCTCACCACCCCATCTCTGTCCCCTGCCTGCTTCTCATCCCTCATCTACTGCCCGGACCCCCCTACCTAAACCACTTGTTCTACAGCAGCAGCAGCACCGCTGCTGCTGCAGAACCGCACCGCTCCTACTGCCCCCATCTCTGTCCTCTACCTGCGTCTTCTTTCCCTCTACTGCCCGATGACCCCCCACCACTTGTTCTGAGCAGCAGCACTACTGCTGCTGCTGTAGAACCTCACCACCCCATCTCTGTCCCCTACTGCGGCTCTCCCTCTACTGCCGGTTACCCCCCACCGCTTGTTCTGCAGAACATCGCCGCCGTCCCCGCTTCTTCTGCTGCAACACTGCCGCCGCTGCAGGATCTAGCCACTCTCGCTCCTTTTACTGCAGCGCCGTTGCTGCAGAACCTCCTCTGCCACCGTCGCCACTGCTCTTGCCTTAGCACCGCCGCTGCAGGATCTAGCTGCCCCTGCTCCTTTTACTGCAGCACCGTTACAGCAGAACCTCCTCCCCCGCTCTCTGCCGCCGTCGCCCCTGCCGTAGCACCGCCGCAGCAGGATCTAGCCGCCCTCGCTCCTTTTACTGCAGCGCCGTTGCAGCAGAACCTCCTCCCCCGCTCTCTGCCATTGTCGTACCCTGCTCCTGCCGTAGCACCGCCGCCGCAGGATCTAGCCGCCCCCGCTCCTTTTACTGCAGCGCCGCTGCTGCAGAACCCCCTCCCCCGCTCTCTGCCACCATCGCCCCTGCTCCTACCATAGCACCGCCGCCGCAGGATCTAGCTGCCCCCGCTCCTTTTATTGCAGCGTCGCCCCTGCTCTTGCTGTAGACAGCCCCCGCACCAGGCAGCCCCCGCCTTATACCCCCCGCACCAGACTGCCCCCGCCTTACACTCCCGCACCAGACAGCTCCCACACCAGAAAGCCCTTGCATGTGACAGCCCCCGCCTGAAAGTTACACCAATCACTTGCACATACACACGTACACACACACTATAATAAAATTAAATTTTTTGTACACACGCACACAGCACACAAAACGTCCCGCCGATCCCCAGAAAGGGTGTACACGGCTGAGGAGGCATATGATTTTGTTGCCTCCGAAGCCGATTGTAAGGAAGAGGACCCCACGTTCCTCTATTCCTCGAATCTTTCTCCTCCAGTGACACTGAGTCGCCACCAAGAAGACGTCGTAGGACAAGACCTCGTCCGGAGCCAGAGGGAGAAGAGCCTGCGGAAGAGGAACCAGAGCATGGGGAAGAGGAGCCGGAGCATAGAGAAGAGGAGCCAGAGACCATGGAGGAAGACCCACAGCCATCTGTGAGTAACCCCCAACCTGGTACTAGTCACTCCCAACCTAGCACTAGTGCCCCCGTTTGGACCCCCGTCCCTGAACACTACACTCCACAGATTCCTGATTTCATTCCCCAATCAGGAATCCAAATTGAGATGGCAAACTTCAGGGAAATAGACTTTTTCAAAATCTATTTCTCTGAGGCCATTGTCCGTCTCAAAGATGGAGCAGACGAACATCTACGCCCAACAGTTTATGACCGCCAACCCAAATTCATCATTTTCATCTTGGAGTCCCGTGGACTCAGTAGAAATGATGAAATATTGGGGCCTGGTACTTCACATGGGGATTGTGAAGAAACCAGAAATCCACCAATACTGGAGTACAGTTATTTTATATCACACTCCAGTGTTCGGCATGGTGATGACCCGAAACCGATTCGAGGTCATCCACAAGTTTCTCCATTTCAGGGACAACGCGGACAGCCTTCCCCGCGATAACCCGAATTTTGATAGGCTATTCAAAATTCGGCCAGTCATTGAACACTTCAGCAACAAGCTTGCTGAAGTTTATGTTCCAGAACGGGAAATTTGTGTGGATGAATCCCTCGTCCACTACAAAGGTAGGCTTCTATTCCGGCAATACCTGCCCAGCAAGAGGGCGAGGTACAGAATAAAACTCTACAAGCTCTGTGAGAGTACCTCAGGGTACACTCACAGCTTTAGAGTGTACCAAGGAAAGGATTCGAGGATCCAGCCCCCAGAGTGTCCACCTGCTCTGGGGGTTAGTGGAAAAATAGTGTGGGACTTGATTCACCCACTACTTGATAAAGGTTATCATCTGTACGTTGATAACTTTTATACAAGTATCACACTACTTCAGTCCCTCTCTGCCAGAGCTACCGCCGCTTGCGGTACTGTGCGCAGAAACCAGAGGGGTCTCCCTATGTCGCTAATTGGGCAGCCTCTCCCAAGAGGTGAGAGCCAAGCCCAATGTAGCAGCAACATGGTTGTGGTCAAATTCAAAGACAAAAGGGACGTCTTTTTCTTGACCACAATCCATGGTCCCAGCACTACGGCAACCACCACCAGAGGTACCCCAGCACAGGTCTACAAACCGGACTGTGCCCGGGGGTCCAGCAAGCACATGGGAGGAGTTGATCTTTCTGATCAAGTCCTCCAGCCCTACAGTGCCATGCAGAAGACCAAGGTGTGGTACAAAAAACTGGCCGTGCATATTGTTCAAACAGCACTGTATAATGCATACGTGCTATCACGATGTGCAGGCCAGACCACCAACACCTTCCTTCAGTTTCAGGAGGCGGTGATAAGGGCCCTCCTGTTTGGAGAAGACGAAGCAGGCCCTAGCACCCCTGGAACTCAAGGTTCACGCATAGTACCAGGGCAACATTTTCCTGGTGAGGTGCCGCCAACAGCTAATACCGCAAGATCACAAAAAAAGTGTCGGGTCTGCTACAAAAGGGGGATAAGAAAGGACACACGTTTCCAATGTGAAACCTGTCCTGACAAACCTGGACTGTGCATGAAAGACTGCTTCAAAGTCTATCACACATCCATGGACTGAGCACATCCTACATAACCCACACACTCCCGCCTGACATACACTACACCACACACACCAGCCTGACGCAGACACACACATCAACTTGAGGTACAGTACACCACAAACACCAACCTGACCTACACTACACTAGACTTGTAATGAGTGATGCCTTTTTTGAAAAGTATAACATTACCGTTATACATACTAGATTATTGATAGGGCGTTGATCCAGGGATATAGTCTAATTGCCATATGTGGAGTCGGGAAGGAATTTTTTCCCCCAATGTGGAGCTTATGTTGTCACATGGGGTTTTTTTGCCTTCCTCTGGATCAACATGTTAGGCTGTGTGAGGAAGAGGACCCCACGTTCCTCTATTCCTTATACGTTCCACACACCAACCTGACTTACACTACACCAGACCAACCTGACGTACACTACATACTCTCCATATGCAACATGGTGCCTCAATTCTTTCATTTTCACATGGACAACAGGATAAATTGTTTCCTAAAATTTGTTGGGCAATTTCTCCTGAGTTCACCGATACCTCATATGTGATCATAAACCACTGTTTGGGCGCACGGCAGGACTCAGAACGGAAGAAGCGCCATTTCACTTTTTGAATGGAAAATTAGCTCCAAAAGTCAAATTGCGCTCCTTCCCTTCTGAGCCATGTCGTGCGCCCAAACAGTGGTTTATGACCACATATGAGGTATCGGTGTGTACTCAGGAGAAATTGCTCAACAAATTTTAGGATCCATTTTATCCTGTTCTCCATGTGAAAATGAAAGAATTGAGGCAAAAATAACATTTTTGTTTGAAAAATTAAAATGTCCATTTTTCCCTCCACTTTGCTTTAGTTCCTGTGAAGCACCTGAAGGGTTAATAATCTTCTTGAATGTAGTTTTGAGTAGCTTGAGGGGTGCATTTTTTGGAATGGTGTCACTTGTGGGTGTTTTCTGTCATGTACACCCCTCAAAGGGACTTCAAATGTGATGTGGTCACTAAAAAAATGGTTTTGTAAATTTTGCTGGAAAAATGAGAAATTGCTGACGAACTTTGAACCCTTATAACTTCCTAACAAATTTTTATTTTTCCAAAATTGCACTAATGTAAAGTAGACATGTGGGAAATGTTATTTATTAACTATTTTGTGTCACATAACTCTCTGGTTTAGCAGAATAAAAATTCAAAATATGAAAGTTGTTAACTTTCAAAATTTTTGCCAAATTTTCAATTTTTTCACAAATAAACGCAAAAATTATCGACCTAAATTTCATACTAACATGAAGCCCAATATGTCACGAAAAAACAATCTCAGAATCGCTAGGATCCATTGAAGCGATCTAGAGATATTACCTCATAAAGGCACACTGGTCAGAATTGCAAAAAATGGCCTGGTCATTAGGGTCAAAATAGGCCAGGAGGTGAAGGGGTTAAAGAAGCCCTCATGCACGCCTCTATCCAGGGGCATCTTGTTGCCTCCCAACCTTTGGCTTCCCTGCCTAGGGCACTCCTACAAAACACCCACTTGATTAAAATGGGCACAATAGTTAAAGAGGCCCTCATGCACACCTCTATCCAGGGGCATAAGAGTGCGACACAATTTTTAGCTTCCCTGTCTAGGGCATTACTACAAAAGACCCATTTGCTTAAAATGGGCACATTATTTAAAGAGGCCTTCATGTATGTCTCTTCCCAGAGGCATCAGAGTGCCACACATTTTTTGGCTTCCCTGCCTACGGCAATACTACAAAAGACCCACTTGCTTAAAATGGGCACATTATTTAAAGAAGCCTTCATGTATGTCTCTTCCCAGGGGCATTGTGGTGCTCCCAATGTTTAGCAGCCCTGCCTAGGGCAATACTACAAAACACCCACTTCCTTACAATGGGCACATTATTTAAAGAGGCCCTCATGTACACCTCTATCCAGGGGCATCAGAGTGCGACACAATTTTTGGCTTCCCTGCCTAGGGCAATACTACAAAAGACCTGCTTGCTTAAAATGGGAACATTATTTACTGAGGCCTTCATGTATGTCTCTTCCCAGAGGCATCAGAGTGCCACACATTTTTTGGCTTCCCTGCCTAGGGCAATACTACAAAAGACCCACTTGCTTAAAATGGGCACATTATTTAAAGAGGCCCTCATGCACACCTCTATCCAGGGGCATCAGAGTGCGACACAATTTTTGGCTTCCCTTCCTAGGGCAATACTACAAAAGACCCACTTGATTAAAGTGGGCACATTATTTAAAGAGGCCTTCATGCACGTCTCTTCCCAGGGACATTGTGGTGCCTACCAATGTTTAGCAGCCCTGCCTAGGGCAATACTACAAAAGGCCCACTTCCTTACAATGGGCACATTATTTAAAGAGGCCCTCATGCACGCCTCCATCCAGGGGCATCAGAGAGCCTCCCAACTTTTGGCGGCCCTGCCTACGGCAATACTACAAAAGACCCACTTGCTTAAAATGGGCCCGTTATTTAACCCCTTCCCGACCCTTGGCCCACCGTTTGGGCCATGAAAACAAGTGCCTTCCCGACCCTTGGCCCACCCCCTGGGCCATGGAATGAACGGGCTGCTGCAGGCCGAGTGAGGGTCTCACTGACCTGTCACTCGGCCTGCAGGTACATGGGGAGTTGTACTACACCCCAGGGGGGGTCGATTTGCCCCCACTCCTACCCCCCCCGGCTACAGGCGCGGTGATTGGCGCTCAAAAGTGAAAGTGAAAATCACCGCGCCTGTAATGTTTCCCTGCCTG
This sequence comes from Allobates femoralis, assembly GCA_033576535.1. Classification (NCBI taxonomy): domain Eukaryota; kingdom Metazoa; phylum Chordata; class Amphibia; order Anura; family Aromobatidae; genus Allobates; species Allobates femoralis. The sequence continues at coordinate 338,877,013 of JARQOC010000005.1, forward strand.
CCGCTGCTCTCCCTACCCTCTGATCAGATCCCCTGTCATCCTATAACATCCCCCCTGTCCCCCACCTCTCTTTCCTGCCCCCCCCATCATCTTTCTACCCCCCCTTCCCCCCGCTTCCTGTCCCTGCCGCCCGCTTCCTGTCCCTGCCTCCCGCTTCCTCTTCCTGCCGCCCGCCTCCTCCTGACTGCCCCCGCTTCCTCTAAGTGCCCCCTCACATCTAGTACCAGCCCCCCCACTGCCCCTTCCTGCCCCCCCCCGATCACCGGAGCGGCGATCGCCTCTCCCACTCACCCCTCCGGCGGCCCGCTCCGTCCTGTGACAGCTGCGTCCCGCTCCTCTTCTGCTGTGAGTCCCTCCTCTTCTGCGCCGCCTCCGATCTGACTGCTCTGTGCTGGAGCTGCCAGATTACTTCTACAGCTGGATCCTCAGGATCCAGCTGTAGAAGTGATCTGACAGATCCAGCACAGTGATCTACAGTGATCACATAATGGTCACTGTAGATCACTGTGCTGGATCTGTCAGATCACTTCTACAGCTGGATCCTGAGGATCTAGTTGCAGGAAGTGATCTGACAGCTCCAGCACAGTGATCCACAGTGACCATTATGTGATCACTGTAGATCACTGTGCTGGATCTGTCAGATCACTTCTACAGCTGGATCCTGAGGATCTAGCTGCAGGAAGTGATCTGACAGATCCAGCACAGTGATCACATAATGGTCACTGTGGATCACTGTGCTGGATCTGTCAGATCACTTTCTACAGCTGGATCCTGAGGATCTAGCTGCAGAAAGTGATCTGACACCCCGGGCGCAGTGACCCACTATGTGCATCACTGCGCCTGGGCTGCCAGATCGCTTTCCGCAGCTCGATCCCCATGCATGGGGATCGAGCTGCAGAAAGCAATCTAACAGCCCGGGCGCAGTGATGCACATAGTGGGTCACTGCGCCCAGGCTCTTAGGGCGCCTTCACACTGGCGTTCCCCTCCGCAGCGTTCTGCGGAAGGGAATCGCCATGTGTGCGCCGCGGCCGCCAGCTCCTGTCTTTAGAATGGGAGCGCACGGTGCTGCGCTTGACAGCGCAAGACCGTGCGCACCCAGTCACTCTCATATGTGATCTGTGCGCAGGCGTATGCCTGCGCACAAATCACACACTCCCGCCCGCACCAGGACGCAACATGTTGCGTCCTGGTGCGGGCAGGAGTGTGTGATTTGTGCACAGGCGGATGCCTGCGCACAGATCACATATGGGAGTGAATGGGTGCGCACGGTCATGCGCTGTCAAGCGCAGCACCGTGCACTCCCATTTTAAAGACAGGAGCTGGCGGCCGCGGCGCACACATGGCGATTCCCCTCCGCAGCGTTCTGCGGAGGGGAACGCCAGTGTGAAGGCGCCCTTAGATCGCTGCTCTGCAGCCCGATCTCCCTGCATGGGCATCGAGCTGCAGAAAGCAATCTGACAGCCCGCACGCAGTGATGCACATAGTGGGTCAATGCGCCTGTGCTGCCAGATCGCTTTCCGCAGCTCGATCCCCATGCATGGGGATCGAGCTGCGGAAATCGATCTGGCAGGCGCAGTGATGCACATAATGGGTCACTGCGCCCGGGGTGTCAGATCACTTTCTGCAGCTCGATCACCATGCTGGCGGATCGGGCTCCAGAGTAGCGATCTGAAAGCAAAGGTGATCGAGAGTCGTGGGACCTTCGTTGTGGACTACGTCGGAGACAAACGTCGTGGGACCTTCGTTATGGACTACGTCGGAGCGATCGAGCGTCGTGGGACCTTCGTTGTGGACTACGTCGGATCTTTTTATAATAAAGATGGAGTCCGAATTGTGTCTGTTTTTTTTTCAAATAAAAAGATTTTTCTCTGTGTGTATTTATTGACTATTTACTGTACTAGAGATTCCTAATGGCGGGTCTAACATTGGCCCTATATTATGAATCTCGGGCTTAGTGCCAGCTGCCAATAAAAAGCTGGCATTAACCCCTTTATTACCCAGTTAGCCACCGGCACCAGGGCAACTGGAAGAGCGTGGGTACAGCGCCAGAAAATGGCGCTTCAATGAATGCGCCATTTTCTGGGGCGGCTGCGGGCTGCAATTCGCAGCATGGGGGGCCCAGAACGCTTGGGCCTCTCTATGCTGAGGATTCCAGCCCCCAGCTGCCTAGTTGTACCTGGCTGGACCAAAAATATGGCGGAGCCCCACGTAATTTTTTTTTCTAGAAATATTTCTAGAAATAAAAAAAAAATAGGCTTCGCTGTATTTTTGGTTCCAGCCAGGTATGACGAGGCAGCTGGGGGTGGGTGGCAGTCCGTAGCTGCCAAGTTGTACCTGGCTGGACCAAAAATATGGCGGAGCCCTATGTCATTTTTTTTCTAGAAATATTTCTAGAAATAAAAAAAAAATAGGCTTCGCTGTATTTTTGGTTCCAGCCAGGTATGACGAGGCAGCTGGGGGCTGGTGGCAGTCCGTAGCTGCCAAGTTGTACCTGGCTGGACCAAAAATATGGCGGAGCCCTATGTCATTTTTTTTCTAGAAATAATTCTAGAAATAAAAAAAAAATAGGCTTCGCTGTATTTTTGGTTCCAGCCAGGTATGACGAGGCAGCTGGGGGCTGGTGGCAGTCCGTAGCTGCCAAGTTGTACCTGGCTGGACCAAAAATATGACAGAGCCCCATGGGTCCCCTATGCTGCGAATTGCAACTACTAGACTAGTATGTTTTTTCACATAAAGTTTCTTTATTCATTTATACGTCTCAATTTGTGAAGCACATGGTGGTTCAAAGTGCTCACTGTGCATCTAGATATGTTCCCTGGGGGGTCTAGTTTCCAAAATGGGGTCACTTGTGGGGGAGCTCCAATGTTTAGGCACACAGGGGCTCTCCATACGCGACCTGGTGTCCGCTAACAATTCCAATTGTTGGCAAACACCAGGTTGCGTATGGAGAGCCCCTGTGTGCCTACACATTGGAGCTCCCCCACAAGTGACCCCATTTTGGAAACTAGACCCCCCAAGGAACGTACCTAGATGCATAGTGAGCACTTTGAACCCCCAAGTGCTTCACAAATTGATCCATAAAAATAAAAAAGTACTTTTTTTTCCACAAAAAAAATTATTTTTTCATTTTTACAGATCAATTTGTGAAGGTTCAAAGTGCACACTATGCATCTAGATACATTCCTTGGGGTGTCTAGTTTACAAAATGGGGTCACTTGTGGGGGAGCCCCAATGTTTAGGCACACAGGGGCTCACCAAACGTGACATGGTGTCCGCTAACAATTCCAATTGTTAGCGGACACCATGTCGCATATGGAGAGCCCCTGTGTGCCTAAACATTGGAGCTCCCCCACAAGTGACCCCATTTTGGAAACTAAACCCCCCAGGGAACATATCTAGCTGCATAGTGAGCACTTTGAACCCCCAGGTGCTTCACAAATTGGTCCGTAATAATGAAAAAAGAAATTTTTGTGGAAAAAAAAGTGCTTTTTCATTTTTATGGATGAATTTGTGAAGCACCTGGGGGTTCAAAGTACTCACTATGCATCTAGATACGTTCCCTGGGGGGTCTAGTTTCCAAAATGGGGTCACTTGTTGCGGAGCCCCAATGTTTAGGCACACAGGGGCTCACCAAACGCAACATGGTGACAGCTAACAATTTGAGCTGATTTTTATTCAAATTGTTAGCGGACACCATGTCACTTTTGGAGAGCCCCTGTGTGCCTAAACATTGGAGCTCCCCCACAAGTGACCCCATTTTGGAAACTAGACCCCCCCAGGGAACTTATCTAGATGGATAGTGAGCATATTGACCCCCCAGGTGCTTCACAAATTAATGGAAAAAAATTGTTTTTGCGGAAAACAAGTACTTTTTCATTTTTACAGATCAATTTGTGAAGCACCTGGGGGTTCAAAGTGCTCACTATGCATCTAGATACGTTCCCTGGGGGGTCTAGTTTCCAAAATGGGGTCACTTGTGGGGGAGCTCCAATGTTTAGGCACACAGGGGCTCACCAAACGCGACATGGTGTCCGCTAACAATTTGAGCTCATTTTGCATTCAAATTGTTAGCGGACACCATGTCGTGTTTGGAGAGCCCCTATGCGTCTCCACATTGGAGCTCCCCCACAAGTGACCCCATTTTGGAAACTAGACCCCCCAGGGAACATATCTAGCTGCATAGTGAGCACTTTGAACCCCCAGGTGCTTCACAAAATTGGTCCGTAATAATGAAAAAAGAAATTTTTGTGGAAAAAAAAGGGCTTTTTCATTTTTATGGATGAATTTGTGAAGCACCTGGGGGTTCAAAGTACTCACTATGCATCTAGATACGTTCCCTGGGGGGTCTAGTTTCCAAAATGGGGTCACTTGTGGGGGAGCTCCAATATTTAGGCACACAGGGGCTCACCAAACGCAACATGGTGTCCGCTAACAATTTGAGCTCATTTTGCATTCAAATTGTTAGCGGACACCATGTCGTGTTTGGAGAGCCCCTGTGCGTCTCCACATTGGAGCTCCCCCACAAGTGACCCCATTTTGGAAACTAGACCCCCCAGGGAACATATCTAGCTGCATAGTGAGCACTTTGAACCCCCAGGTGCTTCACAAATTGGTCCGTAATAATGAAAAAAGAAATTTTTGTGGAAAAAAAAGTGCTTTTTCATTTTTATGGATGAATTTGTAAAGCACCTGGGGGTTCAAAGTGCTCACTATGCATCTAGATACGTTCCCTGGGGGGTCTAGTTTCCAAAATGGGGTCACTTGTTGCGGAGCCACAATGTTTAGGCACACAGGGGCTCACCAAACGCAACATGGTGACAGCTAACAATTTGAGCTGATTTTTATTCAAATTGTTAGCGGACACCATGTCGCTTTTGGAGAGCCCCTGTGTGCCTAAACATTGGAGCTCCCCCACAAGTGACCCCATTTTGGAAACTAGACCCCCCAGGGAACATATCTAGATGGGTAGTGAGCATATTGAACCCCCAGGTGCTTCACAAATTATTGAAAAAAAAAGATTTTTGCGGAAAAAAAGTACTTTTTCATTTTTACAGATTAATTTGTGAAGCACCTGGGGGTTCAAAGTGCTCACTATGCATCTAGATACGTTCCCTTGGGGGTCTAGTTTCCAAAATGGGGTCACTTGTGGATGAGCTCCTATGTGGAGACGCACAGGGGCTCTCCAAACGCAACATGGTGTCCGCTAACAATTTGAGCTCATTTTGCATTCAAATTGTTAGCGGACACCATGTCGCGTTTGGAGAGCCCCTGTGCGTCTCCACATTGGAGCTCCCCCACAAGTGACCCCATTTTGGAAACTAGACCCCTAAAGGAACGTATCTAGATGCATAGTGAGCACTTTCAACCCCCAGGTGCTTCACAAATTGATCCATAATAATGAAAAAAGAATTTTTTTGTGGAAAAAAAAAGTGCTTTTTCATTTTTATGGATGAATTTGTGAAGCACCTGGGGGTTCAAAGTGCTCACTATGCATCTAGATACGTTCCTTGGGGGGTCTAGTTTCCAAAATGGGGTCACTTGTGGGGGAGCCCCAATGTTTAGGCACACAGGGGCTCACTAAACACAACATGGTTACAGCTAACAATTTGAGCTGATTTTTATTCAAATTGTTAGCGGACACCATGTCGCGTTTGGAGAGCCCCTGCGTGCCTAAACATTGGAGCTCCCCCACAAGTGACCCCATTTTGGAAACTAGACCCCCAGGGAACATATCTAGATGGGTAGTGAGCATATTGAACCCCCAGGTGCTTTACAAATTGATCTGTGAAAATGAAATAGTACTTTTTTTTTCACAAAAATTTTCTTTTAGCCTAAATTTTTTCGTTTTCACATGGCAACAGCATAAAATTCATCCTAAAATTTGTTGGGCAATTTCTCCTGAGTACACCGATACCTCATATGTGGTCATAAACCACTGTTTGGGCGCACGGCAGGGGTCAGAAGGGAAGGAGCGCAATTTCACTTTTTGAATGTAAAATTAGCTCCAAAAGTCAAATTGCGCTCCTTCACTTCTGAGCCCTGCCGTGCGCCCAAACAGTGGTTTATGACCACATATGAGGTATCGATGTACTCGGGAGAATTTGAACAACACATTTTAAGATCCATTTTATCCTGTTGCCCATGTGAAAATGAAAGAATTGAGGCTAAAAGAACATTTTTGATAAAAAAATTAAAATATCCATTTTTTGTTTCCACTTTGCTTTAGTTCCTGTGAAGCACCTGAAGGGTTAATAATCTTCTCGAATGTAGTTTTGAGTAGCTTGAGAGGTGCAGTTTTTGGAGTGGTGTCACTTTTGGGTGTTTTCTGTCATGTACACCCCTCAAAAGGACTTCAAATGTGATGTGGTCACTAAAAAAAATGGTTTTGTAAATTTTGGTTGAAAAATGAAAAATTGCTCATGAACTTTGAACTCTTATAACGTCCTAACAAAAAATTTTTTTTTTTCCAAAATTGTGCTGATGTGAAGTAGACATGTGGGAAATATTATTTAATAACTTTTTTCTGTCACATATCTCTCTTGTTTATCAGAAAAAAAAATTAAAAATGTGAAAATTGTGAAATTTTCAAAATTTTTGCCATATTTTTGATTTTTTCACAAATAAACGCAAAAATTATCGACTTAAATTTAACACTAGCATGAAGCCCAATATGTCACGAAAAAACAATCTCAGAATCGCTAGGATCGGTTGAAGCGTTCCTGAGTTATAACCTCATAAAGGGACACTGGTCAGAATTGCAAAAAAGGCCAAGGTCTTTAGGGTCAAAATAGGCTGGGTCATGAAGGGGTTAAAGAAGCGCTCATGCACGCCTCTATCCAGGGGTATCAGAGTGCGAGACAATTTTTGGCTTCCCTGCCTAGGGCAATACTAGAAAAGACCCACTTGCTTAAAATGGGCACGTTATTTAAAGGGAACCTGTCACCTGGATCTAAGCCCCTACACTATCACTACCTGTCCCTGCACCTTCCTAGCTGCTCCCTATCTATCCCTCTCTGAGCTAAATCCGCCCTATAAAACTGCAGAAAAATAACTTATAACTTACAGAAGTCCCTGAGGCTGGGGACTGAAAAGGCGGCGCCAGGCTCCATTCTGCCCTCCTCGATGCAGCAGCACACGCCCCTCTGGGCGGCGTTATTCTTTCTTCATCGCCGCCTCCTCCATTTGGAATCTCCCACCCACTTTGCACTGTAAGGTAGCGGTTAGGATCGGCACGACAGAAGGCAGTGACTCAGGTATTTACTCACACAGCACACAGTTCAGGTATTCACAGACCTCCAGATTCCGATGTAACAGGTCAGACTAACCCCCCGACCAGAATATACCCGAGGTATAAACTGGGCTAGCCCAGACTATACCCCCCTGGGCCAGAATGTACCCTTGGTATATTCTGGCCTAGCCCAAACTATACCCCGGGGTATAAACAGGCCTAGGCCAGATTATAACTCTCCATATACCACAGCAGCTGTAGATCAGGGCCCCAAGCCGTGCACAGGGCCCCAAGCAATGCATGAGGGCCCGAGGCAGCACAAGGTGGTCCCAGGCAGCAGAAAGTGGCCCTACGCAACATACAGGGGCCCCAGGCAGTGCATGGGGGCCCGAGGCAGCACACAGGGGCCCCAGGCTACACACAGGATCCCAGGCTACACACAGGGGCCCCAGCCAGCATACAAGGGCCCCAGGCAGTACACGGGGCCCCAGGCAGTGCACAGGGCCCCAGGCAGTGCACAGGGCCCCAGGCAGCACAAAGTGACCCAGGCAACATACAGGGGCCCCAGGCAGTACTAGGGGCCCCAGGCTACACACAGGATCCCAGGCTACACACAGGGGCCCCAGCCAGCATACAAGGGCCCCAGGCAGTGCACAGGGCCCCAGGCAGCACAAAGTGGCCCCAGGCAACATACAGGGGCCCCAGGCAGTACCAGGGGCCCCAGGCTACACACAGGATCCCAGGCTACACACAAGGGCTCCATGCAGCATACAAGGGCCCCAGGCAGCACACAGGGGCCCCAGGCAGCACAAAGTGACCACAGGCAATATACAGGGGCCACAGGCAGTGGGCCACCCGGGGCCACTTTGTGCTGCCTGGGGCCCCTGTGTGCTGCCTCTGGCCCCCATGCGCTGCCTGGGACCCCTTTGTACTGCCTGGGGCCCTTGTATGCTGCATGGGGCCCCTGTATGTAGCCTGGGACCCTGTGTGTAGCCTGGGGCCCCTGTATGTTGCCTGGGGCCACTTTGTGCTGCCTGGGGCCACTTTGTGCTGCCTGGGGCCTTGTGCACTGCCTGGGGCCTTGTGCACTGCCTGGGGCCCCGTGCACTGCCTGGGGCCCCGTGCACTGCCTGGGGTCCTTGTATGCTGCATGGGGCCCCTGTGTGTAGCCTGGGATCCTGTGTGTAGCTTGTGGCTAATAGTACTGCCTGGGGCCCCTGTATGTTGCCTGGGGCCTCTTTGTGCTGCTTGGGGCCACTTTGTGCTGCCTGGGGCCCCTAGCACTGCCTGGGGCCCTAGCACTGCCTGGGGCCCCTGTATGTTGCGTAGGGCCACTTTCTGCTGCCTGGGGCCACTTTCTGCTGCCTCGGGCCCCCATGTGTTGCTTGGAGCCCTGATCTACAGCTGCTGTGGTATACGGAGGGGTATAATCTGGCCTAGGCCACTTTAACCCCGAGTATATTCTGGTCGGGGGGGTTAGTCTGGCCTGTTACACCGGGGCACAGCCGAGTAGAACCTCATACAATCCCAGCAGCTCCTGCTGCTGTCCTGACACACTCCACCCCCTCCCCACAGCCCAGGGCAGCTCATATCATCTCCTATTCACCCGCACACCTGGAGGTCAGTGATTTCAATCAGCACTTAGCTCCAGTAGCAGCTGACCCTGTGTGTGCAGCTACCGAGCAGAAGATACAATCTCCCATATGCTGTGTCTCAGTCAGGGGACACATCGAGGTCGCATCACCACAACATGATAGGTGTAAAGCACAGATTCCAAATGGAGGAGGCGACGATGAAGAAAGAATAACGCCGCCCAGTGGGGTGTGTGCTGCTGCATCGAGGAGGGGCTGAATGGAGCCTGGCGCCGCCTTCTCAGTCCCCAGCCTCAGGGACTTCTGTAAGTTATAAGTTATTTTTCTGCTGTTTTATAGGGCGGATTTAGCTCAGAGAGGGATAGATAGGGAGCAGCTAGGAAGGTGCAGGGACAGGTAGTGATAGTGTAGGGGCTTAGATCCAGGTGACAGGTTCCCTTTAACCTTCGTCCGGCTGAGTAGGTACAATTGTAACTATTCCGTTTTTAAAATTGCAATAACTTTTTTCAAAAAGCCGTAGAGGGCTGAAATTTCGTGACATCTCTGCAGTTTTGGTCCGGAATAGAAAGTCTTCCCACAGTGAAGGTATATATGAAGGTACAATTGTACCTCTGCAGTCTGTTATTGTTGTAAAATTATGCAGCCTGACGAAGGATAAAGAGGCCCTCATGCACGTCTCTATCCAGGGTCATCAGAGTGCCACACAATTTTTGGCTCTCCTGCCAAGGGCAATACTACAAAAGACCCACTTCCTTATAATGGGCACATTATTTAAAGAGGCCCTCATGCACGCCTCTATCCAGGGGCATTGAAGTGCCTCCTAACTTTTGGCAGCCCTGTCTAGGGCAATACTACAAAAGACCCACTTGCTTAAAATGGGCACATTATTTAAAGAGGCCTTCATGTACGTCTATTCCCAGGGGCATCAGAGTGCCACACATGTTTTGGCTTGCCTGCCTAGGACAATACTGCAAAAGACCCTCTTGCTTAAAATGGGCACATTATTTAAAGAGGCTCTCATGCACCCCTCTATCTAGGGGCATCAGAGTGCGAGACAATTTTTGGCTTCTTTGCCTAGGGCAATACTACAAAAGACCCACTTGCTTAAAATGGTCACATTATATAAAGAGGCCCTCATGCACGCCTCCATCCAGGGGAATCAGAGTGCCTCCCAACTTTTGGCGGCCCTGCCTAGGACAATACTACAAATGACCCACTTGCTTAAAATAGGAGTGCCACACAATTTTTTTAAAAAAAATCTTTCATATAATCCAAAAATCTAACATACACCAACTCTGTCTCACAAGTGGGTATGAGCCCTTAATATTTTTTCCATGAAAATTCGTTTTGGTTTCATTTTGTAACGTTTTCTTGACAGTCCGTAAAAGTGGCGTAATAGTCTGACAACATTGTTCACAGCAGTGACCTTGAGGTCTGGAATGCTTAGGCCACGTGCACACGCTGAGTATTTGATGAGTTTTTTACCTCAGGATTTGTAGACAAAACCAGGAGTGGGTGATTAAATACAGAAGTGGTGCAGGTGTTTCTATTAGACTTTTCCTCTGATTGCTCCTCTCCTGGTTTTGGCTACAAATCCTGAGGTAAAAAACGCAGCAAATACTGAACGTGTGCACATGGCCTTACAGGAGTTTTCCCCATGTTGTTCCCATGTCATTTTGTGAAATTTTTAGGGTTTTTCCATGCTGTCGGGGGTCATGCCAGAAAAATACTCAGGTCTCCCATAGGATAACATTGGGCTCGATGCTCGGGCCGAGTACACGAGTATCTTGGGATGCTCGGCCCGAGCTTCGAGCACCCGAGCATTTTAGTACTCGCTCATCTCTACTGATTACTATATAACACAATTGGGGCTCCAACAGATCCATTGTTGGAGGACTCCACAAGTGCAATGGGCACATCTTGATTAACCACCTGTGGGTTTATGTGAAAATTGGATTCATGATGGGGGTTCAAAATAAGTGTGTTAAGGTCACGTTACACACACAGATATATTGGTCACAGATCTCTGGTTGCAGTGAAATCATGGACACATTGTTCCATTGTACACAGCCACAAAATGGAGCAATGTGTCCATGATTTCACTGCAACCAGAGATCTGTGACCAATAGCTGAACAGATATCTGTGTGTGTAACGTGGCCTTTAGATCCACCGACATACTCTCCTATTTGGGTGGATGTAACAGTCCGCGAATTATCCTCATGGATATTGTGCAGTGACATAAGTGAATTCTCAACGTTATTCTGAGTGGAATCTATAGTGAAGATAAAATCTATTATTAAAGAAGTGTCGTGATGAGTGGTCAATAAAGATGCATTTAGTGTACTGTTATAATCCACTAATTGAACTGGTACATAATCATGTGAACTGCTATCATGAGATCTCCCTTGTTGATTGACTACAAGTGGATTTCACTAATGGCCACTTTACACACACCAACTTATGGTGGGGTTACACGTCGCGATATCGGCGTCCAACTCCGACCCAACTCCGACAAAAAGTCACGTGGGTCGCGAGTTGGAGCCGATATCGTGTGCGCGTTGTATTGTTTTAGCATCCAACGCGATGCTGGAACGATGCCAAAACGATATCGGAGTTGAATAGCAAAGCTATTCAACTCGCCGATATCGCAAGGCCGTTGTACCAGCATCGCTGCGTGTGACAGCCCAACTCCGATGTCTACGCTCACGTCACCCATTCACTCCCATGTTAACTGGTCGTTCCTAGGTTGGTGGGCGTAGACATCGGAGGGACGTTGCATCCCGATATCGCGGTGTGTAAACTGGCGATGCGATGCAGGGAGAAACGTGCACTAAATGCGCGCTCCCGCGTCGTTGCCTCCGATATCGCCGCGATATCGGGACGTGTAACCCCACCATTATCTGTCCAACTTCTGAACAACTTACTGGTTGCAGTGAAATCATGGACACATTGCTCCATTTTGTGGCTGTGGACAAATGGAACAATATGTCCATGATTTCACTGCAACCAGTAAGTTGTTCAGAAGTTGGACAGATAGGTTGGTGTGTGTAAAGTGGCCATCAGTAGAAGAAATATTAATCAATTTCTCAAATCTATGTTTAGTAATGGTAGTAGAGGCCTGTTTATCTGAATTAACACTGTCCGGACAAATATTCCCACCCGTGGCAACAATATTACCGCTATTCCGATTAATCCTTTGTAGACCTTATTTATTTTAAATTTATTTTTATGCTGTTTGTAAAATGCTTTCTGTTTATCTGTCTTTAGATAGGACAAAGATTCTCCGATGTTGACAGTATTATTAGGGGTCATATTTTTTAAAGTCAGAGGATTTTCTAAGATGGCACCTCCTTTCTGATCTTTTGGAGGGCCATCATTAGTCTCCATGTCCTCAACAATAACAATGGTGTTTTTCGTATCACGCAACAGTTTTGCCACTTTTTTCTTAATGGTGTCCTCCTCAAATTTATCTAAGGCCGGTTTCACATTCCGGGTCTGATCCGATCCGTGGCTGTCAGGGTGAACCTGACAGCCCCGGACCGGATCAGCACACAGAACCAGAGGGCTAATATGCAGCCGCAGGTGTCCGGTTCCCGGATCCCCCCGGACAGGGAGGATCCGGGAGAATCCGGGAGAATTCGGGAGAAGGCAATTAGGGGAGATTTTTCTCCTCTCGGACACAAAAACGTTGCAAGCAATGTTTTTGTGTCCGTGAAAGGAATCTGAATTCTCCCGGATTGTCGCGGAGAGATGGAAAACGGATGGCAGAGAGCTGGTATCAGGCTCCATCCAGCACCATAGGACACTATGGGGCCAAAATCCGGTCCCGGGCTGTCAGGTTCACCCTGACAGCCACGGATCGGATTAGACCCGCAATGTGAAGCCGGCCTTAGCCTGAGGTTCATATTAAATTCCCTAAAATCTAAGAAGAGGGAGTACAAATTAAGATTATTCCTTAAAAATATAAGTTCCTCCAGTGCTTTATCAGTCAGAGTATTTCTCTTCCTTATTAATAACTTCATTAAACCGATCGAACATTGGAGTAAATAATCATCCCATTGTTTAGTAAATTCAAGATACAGTAATTGGGAGACGATGATTTATGAGATAGAATCAATCCCTTTGGCACAATGTTCTCATGGATATACCATTTCAGGAGCAGTGTATCAATATGATTGACAATCTCAGATTTGCTTTTTTGTTCATATTCCAAAAACAGATCAGCCATGTGTTTTTTATCTGCCTCATTTAGACGATGCAAATTATTCAATAAATTGTTATCTGGTGCATGATCAATGCCTGCCAAGTCCAAAGCATTAATGATCATGGACTCTCTGTGTGATTCACGATAATTAGCCTTAAAAAAATCAGTTCTAATAAAAATTCATTATTAACAATAATTAGCAATCAATATTGTCACCTATACTAACGTTTTACCCTAGAATCAATTTATTCACCCCTATACAGTCACTGTTATTCTGTGACTAGCAGTATTAGCCCTAGGATCAATATTTACACCACTTTACAGCAATGTTGTTCTATGATTAGCAGTAGTAGCCAATATTAAAGTCCTTATACAATACTTAATCACTTCCTGGATCCTGGAAATGGTTGAACCGAAGTATTAAGGACAATGATGGACATCAGCTTCCCGATGGATCAACCCACGCAGCAGCGTTCAGATATGTGAAAGGAAAGAAGATTGGGAACGTATGTGAAGAACCGTTTATATAAGAAGAATTAAGCGAGGGGCCAATTGCACGCCCAGCACAACTTCGGTATTGTCACGGGTGTGTCAGGAGGCCCGGATGAGACTGTATAGGTCACTCGCAGAAGGCCCCAGCGTTTGGCCAAACAGTCCACATCCTAATGAAAAAATGTCTCTGTCGCTTTAAGAGGCATTTCCCTTTTAGTGAAAGCTGGAGATCACTATGACCCAGCTGATCCCTTGAGCTGTGTATATATTCCGTTGACTGCCAGAATGCACTGTTGGTGATAGCTGTTCAGGTGATCCTGATTGCATCAGAGCTCTAAGCAGTCTTTCCTGGAGCCTGTTGGTTTGCTGTTGGATCTGTACAAGCTAAGTGTACCTTTTCCCTCTTTGTTGTTCCCTGGTGTGTTCCTTTAGTTGCCAGCCGGGCAGATTAGTGATCTCCCGCTCTGAGCCCTGTGTAGTGGTAGTCCAGGGACAGTCAGGGAATAGATTCCTGGCGGCGACAGTTGCAGAAACTGTATAGAGATATTAGGGGAGCCAGGTGTCAGCGCTAGTTGTTCTAGGGGTCACCATTCCCCCTTTTTGCCCTTAGCATCAGGGACTCCTTCCCCCATCCTGTCGTCGTCCAGCCCTGGGTGTTTCCCTACACCCAGCGTGATAGCTATATGGCCTGTTGTCTCCTCCTTGGAGATATTCTAAGGTGCTGCCGGCCGCAGACACCGCCGCTCCCAGGGGACTTCCTGTTTGGTCATGTGACCGGAAAAACCCGGAAATATGTCACCACAGGTCCTAAAGCGGTATTCAGCGGTGTTCAGCGATCATGACCAGCCAGGTCCTGTAAGCTAGGACTTAATATTGATATATCTAGGACCCAGAGCAGCTCCTGCCAATTACCCCAAAGGGGACGAGATAGCACAAAATAAAAATATTGGTCGGTGGAGCGCTAGGGTTACAAATAAGATGAGGGGACCAGTGTTAAAAAAACAGCGGTATTTATTAACCCCTTACATAGGCCACAACACGTTTCAGCAGCAGAGTGCTGCCTTCATCAGGTGATGTAAAGGAAAATAGCCAGGAAGTGACTTATTTATAAAAAGCACTAACATTTGGGCGTGCGACATGAATAGCATCCCCATGTCGAAGTATCAGAGACTTGCTCTATTACTTCCCTTTGCATCGTGTTGCTGGGTGCTACCCAATTGCGCAAGCACTTATTTTTCCTATATATGATCACAGGCTTATCTGGAATGTGATCTGACAGAATGGGGTCCCCCTTCAGAATAAACTAGAATTTATTTAATTAACTATGTATAATGGTGCGAGGATGACAAAAAGTGGTTACCAAACTTCATTTACTGAATTTTGATGATATCCGTCTGTTCAATTCTCTTTTTAATTACTTTCTCAACGCAGGATTCTTGTGTAAGGCACCTAGTTGTCTCATATGCATCTTTCAAAAGTTGGTTTGGATAATGTTTATCTTTGAATGTATTGCACAACACAAGCAAATCCCTCTGAAAATCAGATTATTTAGTGCAATTTTTTCGGACCCTCCAGCATTGGCCATATGGACATTTCAATCCAACTGGGGAGGAGTCCACTGTCGAACCTCAAATAACTATTGACATCAACAGACTTAAAAAAAGGTCGATGTGAACAACCCCCCCAGGTCATCAAACTGTACCAATAGGTCCAAGTACTGGAGGGCCTTGTGTGAGTGGGACGCTGTGAATGTTATCCCCCAACTGTTATTGTTGAGTTCAGTTCCGAATGACATCGCTTCCTCCTCAGTACCCTCCCATACAAGAAGAGGTCATCTATATACCGACTATATAGAATAATGTGACCTTCCGCGAGGGTCGACTGCACAATGGAGACGGACTCAAATGCACCCATGAAAAGGTTAGCGTAACTGGGTGCAAATTCGTCCTCAGTGCGCAGCCTTTCAATTGTCTAAAAACTAATTTTTCAAAGGTAAAAATGTTATTCTCCAAAATAAATCTTATAGCTGTCAATATAAATCTCTTTTGTTACTCAGGTGGGGCCACATCGAGGGATAAATAGTTATCAACTGCTCTAAGGCCTAATTCGTGTGAAATAAAGAGCTGTAACATCCAAGGTTAGTAGTAAACAAGCCTTCTTAGGTGGAATGTCTTGCGCAATTTGATAGCACCCAGCAACACTATGGCGAGGGAAGTAATAGAGCAACTCTCTGATAGTTCGACATGGGGATGCTATCCATGTCGCACGCCCAAATGCCTATGCTGTCCAATCATCAATAATGGTGAAAAGAACTTTACTTCAAGAACTACCAATGTCGTGTTTCCCATCAAGCATAAATTAACATGCCAATCCACCTATGTTGTTTACATGATAAAATGTACATGCGGTTTACAGTATGTGGGCCACACTGTGCAGACCATGCATAACCGGCTAAATACTCACAGACACAACATAAAGATGTGGTACCAATTGCACAGTGTGTTCAGAAACTTTAATGTAGTTCATCATAGAGACCCTAGTTTAATGAAGTTAGCAATTATTGATCACTTCTCTCAAAAAACAATAAGGTGTGACTCTAACCATATACCGTAAATTAAATCACAAAGAGTGCACAATTAAGATAATTTCCTTATTTAGTTATTACTAAAAACAGTCAGTGGTGTTTGTGTACCCTACACCTGTATCTGGTAAAAGCTGAACAGTTGTGGAGGCAGGATCCTATAGTCCTATCCTTCTCTTACAAACTGTCCCTGCCTGGCTACGGAGATTTAGACACGTAATTTATCTGGTGTCCCCGTTCCTCGGCGGCTCACCCCAGTGTCCCTATATTTACACTAAGGATGTTTCCTACCAATAGGACTCCTATGCTGTTGACCTAATGAGGGCTGGGTCAACCCCCATTGCCCTCCCTGTGTGTGTGCTTTGCTTAGTGTCCTGAGTCGGAGGGGTGCTATCTTCTTGGGTATGTGGTTGTGCCACCCGGGGCCACTACCAGATTATAATGAGGCCAATAGCTCCCGTAAATCAATTGCACACTGTTCCAATATAAAGGCGTGCAATACAGAGGGACTACGCCAATCACTTCAGATCACACCCTTTTCTGTGGCGTCTAATTGGTCTTACATATAAGATACCCACTATCATATAGTCCTCCCCTCCTTCTATAAACATATATATATATACACACACCGTTCACTCTGCCTCGTTGGTAATGTGGCACCACAGGTCTAATGACTAACACATATCACATATAGGTTAAATAACCCTTTCAAGCAGGTATGAATCATTATTTTCACTTATCTGATGCACATAGACAGTATGCCAGTCCCAGTCTTAGTCATATCGACTTCTCGACGCGTTTCTGCCCACCAATACTGCTGGGTGTCATCAGGAATGACTGTGCTGTTCAGATACCAGGTGACCCCATCTGCGTCACCGGGGGGCGCTGTGAGAAGTGGTAAGATATCCTCCCCTCTTTTCCACATTGGTGTCAGCGGCACCGGGCGCCTCCTGGAGCTCCCCTATATCTGTAGTGCCTCCTATTAGTGATGCCAGGTGTGTCAGCTTTCTCCCCATGTGCCAGAAGAGCTACTTCCGGTACCGCGTCCGCAAACCGGAAGTGCGTCATCCGACACGCTGGGCGGCGCTAGTTCTGCTTGCGTTCCACCTGGCTGCACACGTGACTTCCGGTGTGCGTTCCACACACCGGAAATACATCATTTAGATCGTATTTCGGCCTGCCCATCTTCCCTGAGAGCATTACAGGAAGGTGCAGCGGCATTTAGGGTCCGCTAGCACTTCATGTGCGCCCAGTAAATGGGCTGTGTGGGAAGGAGGTTAGGGCAAGTTAGTTCTAGGACAAAGCAGTATATAATAGTGTAATCGCTTCAGGTGGGATATCTCCTATCCCTATCCGTATAGGATATGAGATATAAGGTGTACCTATAGATTTTGGACAGTATCATTAATACTACCTCCATAATGTTATCCGGATAGAACCATATATTGCCCCCACCCTTACCCAACCACCACATCGCATTGTTCCCCTTTTGTTACACTGTCTTAGTGGATATCCATTCCACAATTAGGGTATTTCTCTCAATTTGAGCATTTTCCACCAATTATCAAAATTTATGTATGCAAATGCGAAATAGTCATGTACCATATATGTTTTTTGGTTACATGGTGCCTAGCTATGTCTTTCTTATCACCTTCATCACACATGCTTAGCACTATACATCATGAGAAAAATAGGTTCTATTAGGGTTTCACCAGATATAGTTCTGATAGTTATGTCTCCTCTATGAGGGACGGAATTAATAAAAACTCTCTGGTCCTCTTTGGACTGATAGTTTAAGCAGGATTCTGTACAGATACATGGGATCAAAAGAGAGATAACAGAAAGATTGACACCTACAAAGACGAAGGGATGCCACGGTTGAAAATGTGGTTTACAGGAATGGAGTATATGATATTTGTTCATTGAGGCCTCCCCTCCCTGTAGATTCCATTCTATATATCCACTTACATTCCCTCCTGAGTATTTCGCCATCCCAATTACCTCCTCGTTTGGGTTTCTCCACCACTTCCAAAATTTGGAAGCTGATCCCCCTTATGTCCCCCCCCGTGAACCTCACGCACGTGTCTGGATATTCGGGTATCTCGTTCATTTCTGATGTCACCTATGTGGTCTCCAATTCTTCTCCTGAACTGTCTCTTAGTTTTCCCCACATAATCCTTTGGGCAGCCACATTGGAACAAATACACAATCCCCTCAGTCTTACAGTTACCAAACTGTCTGTTTTTATATATGGTGCCTGTTGTACTGCTCTGGGCAGTCTTTTCTCTTACGTGGCTGCAAAATGAACATTTCCCACACCTGAATGTGCCAGATTGGCTCTGTTCCAGCCACGTACCCTTCTTTTTGGGGGGGCAATAGTGGCTGTGGACTAATTGGTCCTTCAGTGATCTCCCCCTCCTATAGGTAATAGCTGGCTTCTCCGGGATCAGGGGTGCTAAGTCTTTGTCTGCCATCAGGATGTCCCTTCTCTGTAAAACATTCTTGCATACAGCTTGCTTCTCCCTGGAATTTGACTGTATCGGAACAATTCCTTCTGGCCCTTAGGTATTGGCCCCTTGGTATCCCTTCTCGTAACCCTTTTGGGTGATGACTGTCCCATCTCAGGAGATCATTTGTTGCAGTTGGTTTTCTGAAATACGTGGTTTGGAGGCCTCACTTTCCATCCTTATATATATTGACATCAAGGAAATTTAGGGATTGTTCGTGTATCTCTGATTGTTGAGGGGGAAGTGATGGCATAATTAATTATTAATATGACACATAAATGTATATCTCTCTTTGTGGGCATGTATGTGTAGATATCTATATTTATGCCCACCTTGGTGGAATAGGCAGCTGTATCTGATGGAAATTGTTCATCTTCTGACATGGTTAATTACCATATCAGAAGATGTCCATTCTTGCATTTTAATGTGGGAAGCTACCAGATAAGACTCTTAATTTAAATATCAAAGATCTACAGGCTGCTGCCACAAAGGGTTATTCTCACAGCAGCCAAGATGGCTGGCGTGATAAGTAGACATGACTATTCCCATTGTTTGCCAATCTATAGTGGCAGGAGATACCTCATTTCAATATAGTGCATGGTGAGCGTGCACCCTTACAACCCTGTCAGAAGTGCACGGATGAGGAGGTGTGTCCGTCACGTGCACAGCTGAGGGACAGGTTAAAATGGACTGAGACACAAGAGCTCTCTCTCTTTTCTACCTGGACGCACGATGGAAGGACATCCTCATCTGGTCATAAGTATCATCCTATAACTCTATCACTCTCTCTATATCTCTCTCTCTCCCTATATTTATATCTCTCTCTCCCTATATTTATATCTTTATATCTCTCTCTCTCTCTCTTATAATATAGGGATAGTTAGATAATTAATATAGTGTGCCTGTGTGTATATTTAAGGTAACGTGGGTATTAGTAACTGTGGGTGTTTTACATCATTGTAACAGTAATTGATTGTGTCTTAGTTATCGTGCTATCTAGAAATCTATATATTATTGTTGTAGACTTTTTGGGTGTGTTTAATAAATATTCATTTATTAGAACAGACTTGTTTTCATTAAGTAGTCGGTATATACATATATATATATATATATAGTTAATCAGCATAGGAACAGAAAGTGGTAAGGAAGGGAAGATTCTGGATATCGGTGATTCTAATCATAACCGACCATAATAACCGACAAACAGAACCAGCCCTACAACATATTGGCGAGCCTAGGCCCACTGTTTGAGGTTGTTCTAGTGTCTTTTGTACTGAAAACCTGTGGTCATCATCTGGAGCGGATCAGGCCAGAGGAACGTGGACACAGATAACAGGAGGCACGGTGAAGTGATCTGTTATTCTGTGCGTTCAGTGCCCTGATAGCTCAGACGGGTGACACAGTTTTCAGTCTTAGTAAGACACAGGACACAGTCCTCATCAGAGAACCTTTTTCTGATTTTAATGATTTTTCTGATTCCTTTACACGATACACGTCTATCGGCGAGGCAGATCATCACGTCACTTCGTTCAAACACCATCAACGTTTGGTTCATCTGAAAAGTCCAGCTGGTCGGGAAAGAAGGCGTTCCGGAGTAAAGGACCTTTTTCCAAGCAGCACAAGAGGGACGAAGGAACAGACGACACCAAGCAACATGGCCTCTGAACAGGTGAGTATGAACTTCTCCACCCTTAAACACCTGTGTAGAAATAGCACATTTAACCCAATACTGCCCACCGCATATAAGTCCACAGAGATGCTCTGGTCAACTTTACTGGACCAGGCATACGCACATGATAGAGTTTGTATTAGTAAAAGTGTTTTCCACAAAACAAAGAAACGCCTCCAAATGCTGGCAAAATTAGTGTATACTTTTGAGGACAGCATTTGCAGGCCGGAGCATGTGGAAACACTTGCTACCACAAGAAAAGCAGACAAAGTTTCCACATCGGATAACCTACACTGCCATTGTTGTGTGGAAAGCATAAAACGTATACACACTCTAGAAACTGAGCTAGAAGAAAGGGCCCAGTGTACAGCTGACAGGGGCCGGGAAATCTGTGTGTTAGAATCTAGGATATCAGAGAAAGAAACCTATTATTCTGACATGGATAGAGAGCTCCTCAGTCTGTATACTGAGATAAATCAGTTCAAGAGTAGAGTTGCATCCATGGATGCACTAGTAAGCACACTTAGAGAGGATCTGGCTGCAAAGTCGCAAACGATTGTGAATTTGCAACAGGTCATCTCTAATCTGTCACGGCCTGGTACAAATAGCATGGTGCCTTTGCCCACAAAACAGGTTTGTGTTTCGGGTACTGCACAGGATGGGGAGACCACGGCAACATGGTCCACGTCTCCCATGGATCAGAGATCCAGAGCTATAGAGTCCAGGGGACAGGTGGAACGGTCGCTACATTTCACTCAAACACCAAGGGAGTATACACGTAGCGACCGCTTCCAGGGTCAGGACGAGAGTTGGGGATATGGAGGTAGGTGGGAAAGGGATCACACCACTTCCAATCCGCCAAATCGTTCAGTAAGGTCAGATGAATTTTATCCTAACCGTAACAATATGGAAAGGATAAAATTTCTGTTACGGATCTGCAAGGAGATCCCAAAATTTGATCCCAGTCTAGATGCGTTTACTGCATGTGATATCTTTGAAGGTCACTGCAATAAATATTCTGTGGCTCCAGAACTTCGAATGGAGCTATTCAAGTTGTGGTTGCCTACACACCTCAATCAGAGGTATGAGGCAATGGGGAGCACAGAACCCAGTAATGGACAGTTTCATGATAAGGAAGAACGCCTTTCCTTACTAATGACACTGGCAACGGGCCACGGGGACGTGACTCCAGAAATCCTGATGAAATTCAGACCAACTATACACGATGAACCTTTATCGCTGTGTAGTCGGTTTGAAGCTATGTACAGGAAGGTCACTATGGATCAAGGTATCGGTATTCCACAAGGCATGATCCGCATGTTTGTGGAAAAATTCCCATACCTTGATACTGCAATTAGGTTGAGTGCAGCGAGAGAACCATCGCTCACTGATGCGGCCATGATTATTGAGCAGTGTAGACAAGATATACTGCACAATAAAAAGTCGGTTAAGGTTAGGGAGCATGTGCCTGTACATGTTAGATCACAAGATGAACGTGTGCGCCATGCTAGAAAGAAGTCAGCTGTTCGCCCCTCGGCCCCACCATTTGAGAGGACAGGGAGCATTCAATGCTTTCTATGTTTGCAATTTGGGCACATGAAGAAAAATTGTCCTCAGTGGGTACGGAGCCGAAACAGCCCTGAAAAATCTGGCAATAATAATGGTTTCAAGATGAAACCTAATTATGCCAGAACAGTGGGGGAACAGGCTGATGGGTCTCGGGGATATTTACAAGAGCAGACACCAAAATGTGTTGCCACTGTAAATGCCCAGTTGATAGTTCAGGGGTTGTGGAATCTACTGATTCCACAACTAGAACTACGGTTGAGGATCTCCAAATTGCAGTATGTACCTCTCAGGTGCCTACTGGAAATCTTGTCAACATCGATTGACAATTAGGGATCCCTAAAGAGCTGGCTCCAGTATGTCCTGTCATACTGGATTCTTCAGGGAGGCCCCACATAAAAGCCAGAATTAAAGATCAGGACACACAAATTATGCTTGATACTGGTGCGGAAATCTCCATTACTAATATCAAACATGATTTGCATCCAAACAGCCCTCAGTGTGTGGTGATCGGATTTGATCACCAACAAGGGGGGTGAAGGCCCACAGAATTGAGGAAGTGATTGTCCACATTGCCAAACACTTAACCCTCAAGATCCCAATGTGGTATTACCCTGGTTCTGACAACATCATTGGAACTGATGTAATGACCCAAAATGGATGGATCCTGGATTTGGCAAACTGCATTGTGTGGAAGGGACCCAGACAATCCAAGGTGTGTGTCATACAACGCCAGTGTCTGGGACCACCTTTGCCAGCAATGGAGAATTCAGCTGATATGCTCGAACACAAATGGCCAGAGGTCTCTCATAATATAGACCTTGAACCCATTGTGTACGAACATCCTGATCTGTGGGCCCAGGGTAAAAATGACTGTGGCAGATTGATTGGTGTCCAGGTGGACATACAGGGGCCAGACCCACCCCCTCAACGTCAATATCGCTTTCCACCGGAAGCGACACAGTCGATAGTCAACACTGTCCTGGAATTGGAGACCAAGGGTGTGGTCATAGAGGGGAATTCAAAGTGCAACAACCCTCTATGGCCTGTGAAGAAAAAGGACACTGATGCGTGGCGTCTCACCATAGACCTACGTGTCCTTAATAAGTACACTCCGATGTCTGCCCCCGTAGTTGCACAAACTCCTGACATAATGGCGAGGATAAGTGGCAAAAGCCGCATATTCTCGACCATTGATGTCGCCAATGGGTTCTTCTCTATTGAACTCACAGAAAACTGTAGGTACAAATTTGCTTTCACAGTGGGGAACAAACAGTACATGTTTAATGTGCTCCCCCAGGGGTTCCACAGTAGTCCTACGTATTTTCATCAGGCATTGGCGGCCGTACTGAGCGTGTTTTCTCGGCCGGAATGTCTCCTGCAATATGTAGATGACTTATTCCTGAACCAAAGAGACCAAGAAGATCCACAAAGATGACTATGGTGTAATCTATGGATGGAGACACTGGATTACGGCGAACGGCAGGGGAGAGGTGATGGCGATGGGTGATGTCTAGATACCTAAGTGCAAAATTTTACTTCATTTCATCCTGAACAGTTATTGGTGATAGGATTGAGTAGGCAAATATATTCCACACTTCCCACTCATTTTATTGTCGTATTTTCCGACAAAAGGGGGACTGTTGAGGGGGAAGTGATGGCATAATTAATTATTAATATGACACATAAATGTATATCTCTCTTTGTGGGCCTGTATGTGTAGATATCTATATTTATGCCCACCTTGGTGGAATAGGCAGCTGTATCTGATGGAAATTGTTCATCTTCTGACATGGTTAATTACCATATCAGAAGATGTCCATTCTTGCATTTTAATGTGGGAAGCTACCAGATAAGACTCTTAATTTAAATATCAAAGATCTACAGGCTGCTGCCACAAAGGGTTATTCTCACAGCAGCCAAGATGGCTGGCGTGATAAGTAGACATGACTATTCCCATTGTTTGCCAATCTATAGTGGCAGGAGATACCTCATTTCAATATAGTGCATGGTGAGCGTGCACCCTTACAACCCTGTCAGAAGTGCACAGATGAGGAGGTGTGTCCGTCACGTGCACAGCTGAGGGACAGGTTAAAATGGACTGAGACACAAGAGCTCTCTCTCTTTTCTACCTGGACGCACGATGGAAGGACATCCTCATCTGGTCATAAGTATCATCCTATAACTCTATCACTCTCTCTATATCTCTCTCTCTCCCTATATTTATATCTCTCTCTCCCTATATTTATATCTTTATATCTCTCTCTCTCTTATAATATAGGGATAGTTAGATAATTAATATAGTGTGCCTGTGTGTATATTTAAGGTAACGTGGGTATTAGTAACTGTGGGTGTTTTACATCATTGTAACAGTAATTGATTGTGTCTTAGTTATCGTGCTATCTAGAAATCTATATATTATTGTTGTAGACTTTTTGGGTGTGTTTAATAAATATTCATTTATTAGAACAGACTTGTTTTCATTAAGTAGTCGGTATATACATATATATATATATATAGTTAATCAGCATAGGAACAGAAAGTGGTAAGGAAGGGAAGATTCTGGATATCGGTGATTGTAGTCATAACCGACCATAATAACCGACAAACAGAACCAGCCCTACAACACTG
Organism: Allobates femoralis; assembly: GCA_033576535.1. NCBI lineage: Eukaryota > Metazoa > Chordata > Amphibia > Anura > Aromobatidae > Allobates > Allobates femoralis. The sequence continues at coordinate 338,901,485 of JARQOC010000005.1, forward strand.
ATGTAAACCGTAACCCTAGGTTATTCACGTTTAACTGCCTTATGAAGCTCTCAAATGATACACCGTCCCCCCTCCACAGTACCATCACATCATCGATGTATCTGCCCCAAAATAGTATCTGGGGCTCCCACCATGATGTACTTTGATTCGTGAAAACGACTGTGTCCTCCCACCAGCCGGGGAGCAAGTTGGCATAGCTTGGGTCACAGAAACTCCCCTTAGCTGTAGAACTTCCTGTCAAATTCAAAGCAGTTATGCGTTAATACGTATCTCAGCAGATCTAGGACAAATTTGTTGTGTCTCATGTACTGGTTTCCACGACCGGATAGATAGAACTCGGTGGCACGCAGCCCCATCTTGTGTGGGATGCTACTGTACAGGGCCTCCACATCTATGGAGGCCATCTGTACTTCAGCCCCCACTAATACACCATCAAGCTTTACAATTAGATCCAATGTGTCATGGATATAAGATGGTAAACCCGTGACAAAATTGCGAAGTATCTTATCGAGGTAAATTCCGCATTTTTGATTGCTTGAATTCATGCCTGATACTATCGGCCGCCCTCTAAGGGGGACCAGACCCTTATGTATTTTAGGGAGTGAGTAAAAAACTGCAGTCACCGGGTGGGTGTTGTACATGAAGTCCATCTCATTCTTTGCTGATTACACCTTACTCAAATGCCTCCGTCAGTAAGATACTTAGTTCGCACTGATATTCCTCTATTGGATTTTTGTCTAGTTTCCTGTAGGTGGTCTGATCATCCAATATCCTGGTGCACATGGATTTATATATGGTATGATCCATTAATACCAGATTTCTGCCTTTATCTGATGGTTTCAATATTAGATCATCCCTCATAGTGAGACCATCAATGGCCGCCTTTTCCTCTTTTTTGAGGTTTGGTGGGTACCTGCCCTTTTGTTCTCGTAATTGTCTCACCTCTTTGGTAACCAGACTTAGAAAAATATCAATGCTTGTTATCTCACTGACCGGAGGCATGCTTTTACTGGGTGGTTTACAATCAGTGAAGGGTCCCTTACCTTCTACTCTGAGAGTATCTCTGTGTAAATCCACCAAGACCCTAAAGGTAGCTAAATCCTCTTCCTCTATGTCAATATCCCGGTACTTATCCTGTTGTTAAGTCTGAAAAACCCCTTCCACTTCAGTTTTCTTGCGAAAAGGTTTAGGTCTTTTACCCAGTCGAAATCACTTAAGTGGTTTGTGGGGACAAACGATAGGCTTTTAGATAGCACATGTTTTTCGATGTCAGAGAGATCATGGTCCGTCAATTTTATTATTCGATTTTAATCTAAAGCGGTATATAATAGTGTAATTGCTTCAGGTGGGATATCTCCTATTCCTATCTGTATAGGATATGAGATATAAGGTGTACCTATAGATTTTGGACAGTATCATTAATGAATTTTATATATAAGACCAATTGGACGCCACAGAAAAGGGTGTGATCTGAAGTGATTGGCGAAGTCCCCCTGTATTGCACGCCTTTATATTGGAACAGTGTGCCATTGATTTACGGGAGCTATTGGTCTCATTATAATCTGGTAGTGGCCCCGGATGGCACAACCACATACCCAAGAAGATGGCACCCCTCCGACTCAGGAAACTAAGCAAAGAACACACACATGGAGGGCAATGAGGGTTGACCCAGGCCCTCATTAGGTCAACACCTAGAACAGCATAGGAGTCCTATCGGTAGGAAACATCCTTAGTGTAAATATAGGGACACTAGGGTGAGCCGCTGAGGAACGGGGACAGCAGATAAGTTACGTGTCTAAATCTCCGTAGCCAGGCAGGGACAGTTGGTAGGAGAAGGATAGGACTATAGGATCCTGCCTCCACAACTGTTCAGCTTTTACCAGATACAGGTGTAGGGTACACACACACACCACTGACTGTTTTTAGTAATGCCTAAATAAAGAAATTATCTTAATTGTGCACTCTTTGTAGATTAAATTATTGATCACGTTGATAATAAAGATCCTGATCGTCTCTCTAATCTTACAAGAAAGGAGAGCTTTTGGATCTTTAAGTTAGGCACTCTAACTTAAGAAGGCCTGAATATTAGTATAGATTACATAGTTTACTAGCTGTAGTATCCGGCTACGCCCGGGTTAATAAATAACTGATGTTAGCTATAACAAAATAGAACTTGAATATGTCATATTAATGACCTGTAAGAAAATAGAAGCTGAGCTGTGATTGATTGCTATAGGCAGCCTAATAAATCTCCAGCCAACAGTAAACCCTCCCCCTGGCTGGGCAGTATATGTTACCTCGCACATACACATAATAGACAGCTCATGTGTCTGACATCTGCCTTAATTCCCTATATGGCACATGTGTTGCACATTGGCTGTTTTTAATCAGATCTTTATGTTTGGAAATTAAAGATAGCACACGTATGAGGCGAGTTGTGTGAGGTGATTTGTGCACATCTGTGTCTGTCTGTGTGGTGTGTGTGTCCCTGGGGTGTGTGTATGTGTGTGTCCCTGTGGGTGAGTGCATGTGTCCCTATAGGGTGTGTATGTGTGTGTGTCCCTGTGGGGGGGGGTCTGTGTGGTGTGTGTCTCTGTTGTGTGTGTCTCTTTGTGGTGTGTGTGTGTCCCTGTGGGGTGGGTGCATGTGTCCCTATAGGGTGTGTATGTGTGTGGGTCCCTGTGGGGGGGTCTGTGTGGTGTGTGTGTGTCTCTTTGTTGTGTGTGTGTATGTCCCTGTGGGGTGAGTGCATGTGTCCCTATAGGGTGGCTATGTGTGTGTGTCCCTGTGGGGGGGGGGGTCTGTGTGGTGTGTGTGTCTGTGTTGTGTGTGTCTCTTTGTGGTGTGTGTGTGTCCCTGTGGGGTGAGCTCATGTGTCGCTATAGGGTGTGTGTGTGTCCCCGTGGGGATGTGTGTGTCTGTCTCTGTGTTGTGTGTGTCTCTTTGTGGTGTGTATGTGCTTGTGTTCAGGTGCGTGGTGAGCATCCAATGTTGGGGCTGCACCTTAGCGACTATACACTTGCTGTTACTCTTTGTGTGCATGTTGTGTGTATACATGTCCCCGTGCGTGGTGAATATCTCATGTTGGGGCCCCACCTTAGTGACCATATGCTGGTATGTGCTGTTAGCCTTTGGCGCTATCATTAAGCCCCTCTCATTCACAACTGTCAACTGGTAACTGTCACTTGTTCCCCATTATGTAGATATAGGGGCAAAATTGTTTGGTTAATTGGAATGCGGGGGGGTTAAAATTTCGCCTCACAACATAGCCAATGACGCTCTTGGGGTCCAGACGTGTGACTGTGCAAAATTTTGTGGCTGTAGTTGCGACGGCGTAGATGCCAATCCCGGATATACATACGTACATACACACACACATTCAGCTTTATATATTAGATATAATTTTATAGTCTGTATTTTAAAATGTAAAATGTGTATTTTTTGTAATTCTTGGTATTTAGAATGTGTTTTTTATTCTTTAGGTTTTATATAGCACCAGCATGTTACTCTTTAGGTTTTATGTTATGAAACCATTGTATAGTCCCGATAGGGTTAATTTGTAACCATTGATTGATTAATTGATGAGCCAATGGCATGTTAGTGCTTTTTATAAATAAGTCACTTCCTGGCTATTTCCCCTTGCCCACCTGATGAAGGCAGCACTCTTCTGCTGCAACGCGTTGTGGCCTATGTAAGGGGTTAATAAAAAACGCTGTTATTTAACACTGGTCCCACCATCTTATTTCTAACCCTATCGCTCCACAGACCGATATTTATATGTTGTGCTATCTCATCCCCTTTGGGGTAATTGGCAGGAGCTGCTCTGGGTCCTAGAAATATCAATATTAAGTCCTAGCTTACAGGACCTGGCCGGTCATGATCGCTGAACACCGCTGAATACCGCTTTAGGACCTGTGGTGACGTATTTCCAGGTTCATTCGGTCACGTCACCAAACAGGAAGTTCCTTGGGTGCGGTGGTGTCTGCAGCCGGCAGCACCTTAGAATATCTCCAAGGAGGAGATAATCAACAGGACATATACCGAAGTTGTGGGGGGAGGTGCACAACCACTGTAGGTGAGTGGGCAATTGGCCCCTGGCTTAATAATTCTTATAAACGGTTCTTCACATGCGCTCCCAATCTCCTTTCCTTTCACTTATGGCGGCAGGTGAAAGCATTAGATGAAAGGTGGTAATTCGTGCGCTGCCGTCTGTCCGTTGTTTCCAGGAAATCCAAGGAATCACAAGATGTTAAAAGTAATACCTTTAATGTACAATTCTTACGCGTTTCGTGGTACTTCAGACCACTTAATCAGAGATCCACAAGGTAAACCTTGTGGATCTCTGATGAAGTGGTCTGAAGTACCACGAAACGCGTAAGAATTGTACATTAAAGGTATTACTTTTAACATCTTGTGATTCCTTGGATTTCCTGGAACCAATGGACAGACGGCAGCGCACGAATTACCACCTTTCATCTAATGCTTTCACCTGTTTCCCTTGGGCGGAGTGCTGCAAGCCGGCTTATGCTTCAATAGTTGTTGTGACTCTCACAACAACATAAGGTTAGTGCAACAGCACACAATACAACACCCCGGTTACACCCGGATAAGACCCTATGTGCGCTTTTCTACCTTTCTTCTAGTTTTCAACTTATGGCGGCAGAGAGATTCCTCTCCATAAGGTACAAAGCTAGTTCCCCAGACCTCGTCTTAGCCTCTCACGTAGCCAGATCAGAACTCCCACACACTGCACTGATGAGGGGAAATCACCCCGAAACGCAGCATCTGCAGTTTGGTGTTCTGATCTGACACAAATCCTGTCATATTAAAAGGCTTGTTAAAGAGTCGATTATGACTTTAAGGATTGCTACCCTTATTGAGTGGCATTAGAGTGTTTCATTTCCTCACTGGTGACAATTTGTATACATAATCAGGACAATTCTCATACACATCCCGAAAACCTGGCTCATCAAACTGCAATGTCAACTGAGACAATTCATTTGGGGAAATAAGAAACCCAGAGTGGCCAAATCAGTGCTAGAAAAACACAAAAAAGGGTGGACTGGGAGTCCATAATTTCCAGAACTACCAACAGGCATCAATTCTATCGCTGTCCGGAGGATGGTGGCCAAACAATGAGGAATCAGCATGGCTCAGCATAGAAAAACACCATAACAACAACAAGAACTTAAACACATTAATAATTGCATCCTTAATCAACCACAACTTACCCCCCCAAACACCCCACCCTAAAGGCTGCAATAATAGCGTGGAGGGTACTGCTCAATAAACCAAACAAATACTACAAGCCATCTGTCCCTCAGTACTTCCCCTGGGGATTCCTTAATCCCCAAACTGAACACATTGGACGGGCACAGCAAGGGTATAAAGCGATTGGGAGACATCATAATAAATGGAGAGATCATCCCATTTCATCTCTTACAAAACAGATATTCTCTCACCTCCCAGGACAGAACCACTTGGAGACTGATCAATGGATTTCTAGTCAAACACAAACAAAGTATATCCCTCCCACAAAAGATAGCAGATTTCATTGATTATCCTGAAGTGAATTCCAGATGGAAAACAAACTTCTTCTACAAAATCCTGAATGAAGACCTAGAATTAAATAAAACTATCTAGATCACAGCATGGGAGGAAGAGTTAAAGACACAAATAGACACTACATATCTATCCAGGGCCATAGAAACATCTTACGCAAACACAACATGCACCACCCTACAGGAAACATTCTACAAAGTTCTATCACGTTGGTATTGGACCCCCGTTAAATTAAAACTCTAAACCCCTCTCAATCCTCAGACTGGTGGAGAAACTGCCAATCAAATGGCACCTTATCCCATATCTTTTGGACCTGCCCAAAACTAGACAACTTCTGGGAAGAAATCACGCACCTCATTCTCCAGGTGACAGGAATAAAAATCACCTTATCACCACAGTGCTCCTCTTCATTGGACTGGACAAAATTGCTAAAAAAACACAGATTCATAATCTGTCACATCCTCATGACCACTAGAATTCTGATAACATCAAGGTGGATCGAACCAGAGATACCGACTATATCCGACCTAGTAGACAGGGTGACACTCCATAGTGTATTTGAATTCAACCATGCACTGAGATGTAACATGCTTAACAAATACACAGAAAGATGGAACCTGTGGACAGAAATTTTCTCTCCGAATCTAACCCAATAGGCCACATTGACATGACAAAACCCACTACTGACACTCCAAACATAATTACACATGACAGATATAGAATTAACTTCAACTATACTCTGCTCTCAGGAAAGAATCGACTTATGATACCCCACCACGCAACACCTTATATGATGGCTGGATGACCCCCCACCTTACTACTTGTCTAGTCTCGACACAGAATCAAGACATTGTTAACATACTTACCCTTTTTTCTTTTTTTCCTTCTCAGTTTTTTTTTCTTGCTATTAACAGTTTTACTCCTATGCTTTTGCTTGTTTGTTTTGTATTCCATCGTGTGTGTACACCCCCGCATATCCTAGTATACGCCGTTTCACAACTACAGTACTTGTAATTGTTTTTCTTCCTGTGTGTTTGTTACCAATTTAACCCCAATAAAACCTAATTTGAAACCAAAACACTTCTATATTCTTAATAATAAAGGTAACTCCGCACTGACACTGACCTCTCTTTCAACACACAAAGAATTGTCCATCTGTTCCAGCAGCAGTTCGAACAATTGTATAACATTACCCTAACAGCCCAAACATGTTAACTGCTTTTCCATACTCTATCTCACAACTACCGTGTTTCCCCGAATATAAGACAGTGTCTTATATTAATTTTACCCCCAAAAGTCCCACCCTTCTTATATTCGGGTATGACTTATATAAAAAAAAAATGACAATTTTTTTTTTAACCATAAAATTAACATTTATTAACAAGCTGAACAGTATGGCACCACTTGTGGCAAGGTGCGGCAAAGGTGCGGTAACCGCACCTTGCCGCAAGTGTCCCATACAGTACCGTACATTGTATGGGGACCTGCCGCAAGTGTGCCGCAAGTCGGCTGTGCGGCGGAATTGCGGTTTTAATGGGCAAGTCGGCAAGGAAACATCCTTACTTTTTAGGGTAATGGCGGCCTCGGGCTATGGATTCCTCTGCGGTGCAGGGCGTTGTCCAGATGCTTCTTCATGCAGGAGCTTCTGGCTAATCAGCACTCGAGCCGCTGAGCCAATCAGCGCTCGAGATGCTGGGGAGCCGCTGGCCAATCAGAAGCTCCTGCCGGCAGCGGTGACGTCAGGCCGGGGCGACAGGCGCACAAGATTAACCCTATGCCCTCGGGGTTACCTGCGGCACCTGAGGGCAGAGGGGAGCCCACGGGGGACAGCGGACCTGCGGCTGCACCTGAGGGCAGAGGGGAGCCCACGGAGGACAGCGGGGCCAGCGGGACAGCGGGGACACAGGTAAAACATGCAATGGGCAAAAATGGCACTTTAGTGGTACCCTGTCTTATATTCCCCGAAAATAAGTCACCCTGTCTTATATTCCCCGAAAATAAGTCACCCTGTCTTATATTCGGGGTATGACTTATATTGGAAAATTCTGCGCCAGTCCTGCCCTGACTTATATTCTGGGGTGACTTATTTTCGGGGAAACAGGGTATGAGTCGGAGTCTCAAATTAATTTGCAGTTTATACCAACCTATATCTCCTGCTGAAATAGAGTTAGCTATTCGTCAATTAATACTAAATAAAAAACCTTGCCCCGACATCTTCACAGCCCTTTACTACAAAAAATATGCATCTGTTCTCATTCTTCATCTCACTAGCTATTTTAACACCTTGAAAGATAGACAAAAGCCAGGAACAGCCTCTGTCAGCAACTATATTCATGATTATAAAACTGTACTCAGATCAAACATTATGGTCAAATAACAGACACATATTTTTAATTATTAAAGATCTAAATAAAAATTCTTGCTCACTGACTGAACTCCAGTTTGGGATACCTTAAAGAGGACCTGTCACCAACCATACATGGTGATCTAATTACAGCACTGAATGCAGCAATGTCTGCTGCATTCAGACAAGGGGTCCCCCAGCCCTTGGGTCCCCCAGCCCTTGAGCCCCCCTGTACCCCGAGATAATACACTTTGAAAGCTTACATAGTGGAGCCAAATAAGAGGTGGCTTGTGGCTGGAGCCAAAGGGCAGTTTCACACCCCCTGTATGTTTAATCCGCCCACCGCCGCCTCCATGATGCCAATCATTGTCTCCCTCGCCTGCAATGATTGGCATCATGGAGGCGGCGGTGGGCGGATTAAACATACAGGGGGTGTGAAACTGCCCTTTGGCTCCAGCCACAAGCCACCTCCTATTTGGCTCCACAATGTAAGCTTTCAAAGTGTATTATCTCGGGGTACAGGGGAACTCAAGGGCTGGGGGACCCAAGGGCTGGGGGACCCCTTACCTGAATGGAGCAGACATGCTGCATTCAGTGCTGTAATTAGATCACCATGTATGGTTGGTGACAGGTCCTCTTTAAACAATGTTCATGTTGGCTTTGCACCCTAAAGGCAAGAATCTGATAATATACAAAGGGTTTGTCATCTCTAAAGAAGAGCGAACATTTTGAAGTTTGGGTTTGGTTCGCTGAACTGGCATATGTTCACCGAATAGATCGGCGAACAGTTCACCGACTTCTGAACCCCATTTAAATCAGTGGAAAACTCTCTAAGCAGACAGGGAGTATTGATATTTTCTACAGGTTCCCAGGAATTTTCCTTAGGGCCGTACCCTTGACACTTTATTAAGTACTGCAACCTGTTCATGAATATTCTGGAGTCGAGGATCTTTTCAACAGTATAATGTTCTTGTCCATCCACTTCAATAGGATCAGGAAGAGGTAGGTGACACCCTGGGAAAGAATTTGGAGTGAATGGTTTCAGTAAGGAAACATGGAACACTGGAAGCATAGTTCTGAGAAGTTAAAGATGAAAAGCTACTGTATTAACTAGTCCAATAATTTTTGAAAGGAATGATGAATTTTTGACCCAGCTTTTGTGAAAGTATATGAAGTTTCAAATTATTGGTAGAAAGTCACACTTTACACTAGGAAGTTTGCAGCAGGCATGATTATGGGATCAGATGGAATTCCACTTCTCTAGTTTTCTCTCTGAAAGCCAAGTGTTAATTCGAATACAATGGTGGATGAAGTTATCAAGGTTTGTAGGGGCATCAGCCCATCCTAATTAATTTTAAGTGCGCTGTAGAGTCTGTTTTTTAAAAAAGAAAGTTTTGTGGCATTATTCCATTCCGTATCAATCACCCACAATCTGAATTATGTGGCGTATTCTGCAATAGAGCGTTTATCCTGATGAAGAGCATTTAATGTAGCTGAAGTTAGTTAGCTGTAGTTTGCAGCACAATGCTAAAAGGCTTCCAAGTCATTAAGAGAAGGATCATTAGTTTCAATAGGGCGGCTGGCCAAAGCCAAAGTTTTATGTGTCAGCAGCATAATACTACACAGAACTTTTGAGCCATCAGTAATGAAGTTTGCAGGGTATAATCTGCACTGATATCCATGATATTTTGTCACAGTCTCCACCGAACCTGAAAAGTGGGAATGACTCGTCCCAGGGCCGTGGGGTACTCGGAACCGGGCTGGTTCTGTCTCTCGGGGGACGCACAGGGACTGAGACCCAGCTCCATGGCCCTGTAGGGGAGATGGTTTAGGCATAAAAGAACGTGATGCCACCCACGGTATTCAGCTATTTGGGCTGACGTTGCCTAACGGGACCACTGGGGATGATGGACTGGCAGCTGTGGCGGTATTGCTCCCCACGGGTGGAGCGTATCTCCAGGGCAATCGGGAATGTATATGGATTTGGAAGGCCATTGGGGTGCAGGATGGAGGGTGCAAAGTAACAGACTCATCGTTGTTGTTTCCTCAGGTCCGTTACTGGTGGTGCAGGCACAAGCCGGGACACTGTTAGGTGATGGTACTGGAGTCCGAGCAACCTGGAAGCAAGTCGGGGTTCTCCTCACCCTGCAAGTTCTGAGGCCTCCCTGCTGCACTCCTTCAGCACGTCCCTACTACTGCCTAAAGCTGAGCTGCGGCCCTCTCTCTCTTCCTGCGTTGTACCGATATGGCAGGCAGCTTGAGACCTTCTCCAGACCCAATTCCCTGGCAGCTGCTCCTGGACTCTTTATGCTGCTTTGCCTGCAGACACTGTGGTGTGGCTGGGAGACTTGGAATCCCCTGCCCTCCGGTATTGGCTGCCGGAACGATAGGCCCTGCACAGTCTCAAACTCCAGTGTCCAGTTCTGGTGCTCTGCGCTGGGGTGAGCTCGACACCTCTCCACTCCCCAGGCTCTCCTCGACTTCCTCAGACCCTCACTTACGGGTCCCCCAAGCAAGGTTTCTGCTACCCCGGGATGAGCTTAGCACGGCTCAAGTCTACAGGATGTCTTCTTTAGTACTGCTCCGTATTGAACTAACTAACTCTGCCCCAGACCAGAATTTATAGGGGAGCTGTCCTGAACCCAGGTTTAGAGCTCCCCCTTCAGGCATGGAGGCAGAAAAGGTGTTGTGTGCTTGGCTCACCTGGTGTGGATACCCTTCGTTGCTCCCAGGTGTGACATACCCCCCCCCCCACCGAGGGTGGCAATGACATTGTGGCATCCGGACTCTGGGGTGCCACAGGAGTGGGAGGGTGGGTGGAGCGGCTGGAGCCACACCTTGGTTTTTTACCTGAAGGGTATGATCTGCCTGCTGAGCAACAATGTTCTGCAAATATTTTTATGGCTTGTCCAAAAACACTGTGGGATGTCTGTGATTAATATGCTGCACATTAATGGCCCCTTTACACGCAGCTACAGGTGACAGGTTTTCCACAGGTAACTTACTGGTTGCAGTGAAATCATGGAGACATGATTCCATTTGTACACAGCACCAAGATAGAACTATGTCTCCATGATTTCACTGCAACCAGTAAGTTACCTGTGGAAAACCGGTCACCTGTAGCTGCGTGTAAAGGGGCCATTAGTCTTCAGTCTTTTAATGTCTGCAAATTAAAGTTCATCAGAAAAAAGGGGTACTCACCCATTAATGTGCAATCAGTTGTCTTTATTCTGGTGCCAATTTAACAAACAGTAGGGAGGGGGGTGGAGTACAAAGGACAACGGGCCATTTTGTGCCTGTCTGGCACCTCTACAGTTCCTAGGTCTGAAAACCATATCTATCTCTCACTGTTAAAATTAACCTACCCTTACAATTATAGACAGTTCATGTCTTTGTCCGTGGGCAAATTTATAAAACCAACAAGGGATCAAATAATTATTTCCTTCACTGTACACCCTAATCTCAACCCCATGAAGAGTGCATGTCATGCCCAAGCTGCCTTCTTGCTTTGTGCTAAACAGCCTGAGGAACAAACAGTATCCATAAACATGAGAGCATTAAATAGTGACCATGGACATGACCATAGTGCAGGTATGGCGGCTGCAAGGAAAGGATGTGCTCAACCATTGCTTGTTATGCCCTCAACCGAAACACCTTCCTCAGGAACACACAGGCAACAGGGCATTCTGTTTCATCTTGTATGTCCAAGTACTTTTGAACAAATGGTGAGCCTAGAACATTCTTTTGTATTATCTTCCACCCATTACACTGCAGAAAGCAGATATTTTCCACTTGCAGGCCATAGGCATCTGTCGTCCTGGCATCCTTGAAAGTCAGCCAAGCTGCCTGAGCCACAAGACATGCAGCAGACATTTATGCTTTTTGATGATTTTGCCGGCTGAGGTTCAGTTTCCCATCCACCTAGTGTGGCGCCCCTGTGACCAAGTGGTCACAAGAGGGAAGTGCAGCCTGGTAAGCAAGGTGGTTGAAAACACACCCACACCGCACAAGCACTGACCCTACGTCTAGGACTCTAGGATGGGCAAGGGGTGGCAGGTGTAGCACAGTGGGTAGAACGTAGGAGGACACTGACAAAGTGGGTGGAGTGACCTAAACAAAACCCAGGAACACACAGGGGTAGAGCAGATGGAGAAAGAGAAGAAGCAGACAGTGAGAAGGGAGCTGCAAAGCTGCAGCAGAGTGAGAACAGAACAGAACAGAGAGAGACTTCCCAGACAGTTTCGGGCTCCCTGAAGACGCAGAATCCTGTGAGGCACGGACCCCTGGAGAGAAAGCCTACTTCACAGCCTGGAAGCGACGGGAAGGTGAAAGACTGAAAGAGACCCCACAGCTAAGGAAGGTGGGAGGAGAAAGACCCAGCAGCCAGATAGACCAGTGCTGCGTGGAGGAACCCTTAGCACAGTGACAGACAGAAGAAGCCTGGTAAGCCCAAATACCTGAACCTGGGACACTGGAGGGCTAGGCCAACACCAGAGAACCGGCTCTGAAGACGTGACCGAGGACTCTATACCCTAATCACGAGACACACCAGTGGGGGGCAGAAACTTCATGTGCTTCAGCCTAACTTACCACCACGGACTAGGAACACAGCCGTCATACTAGGACTGGTGACCCTGACTGTAAGGGAAAGATATTCACCCGTAAGTCTGCAACGACCTAACTGAACCCGTGGGTGAGGTACTACGATAATACTGAGAGAAGGGTCTGAAAGGACTTTGAAGGATCAACACAGAAAAGCTACCTGAGCTGCACAGTTTGAGTAACCCAGAGCAGTGCTGAAGTGTTTAAGTGTAACTTGTGTGAACTGTGAAACTGCTGTGGAAACATCAAGTATCCAGTAAGCTCACACTTGCCTGAGACTGCTTTCTTTCCAGCATCACGTCCAGCACTAAGACAACCAACACTGTGGAGACCTGCAGCAGCAAATGTTGCAATTGAATCGCACCTGAAGAGCTACAGACGGTCGTGCCTGCACACTGGCTTGGAAGTAAGTGACTTGTACCCAACACACAATCTTTCATAAAGCTCCCTCCATAATCACCACTACTGCTGCCCTGGGGACCCTCAGCACTACCCGAGGAGGGCTTACCATCCACGCTGCTCAAGTCACCGTCCCCAGCAGGAATACGGCGGGATGATTCTATTAACCACATACCCCGGGTGGCATCACAACAAAATTTCCCTTGTAAATATCCCCTTTTTGGACTGATCCCAGGCCATGGAAACGGGTCACAACTACCGTGATCCCAGACAGCACCGGCCCGGTTCCTGAGTACCCCATAGTTTGGGGGCGCATCACTAACCCTCCCCAAAAGTGGAAGAGACTGAGTGCCCTGATGCCCAATCATCATTTTTGTGTTGGAGGATGAGTCCGTGGGAGGGTCAATGCACACAGTCAGCAGAGCACTGCATCACAGCTCAGATGATGAAGAAACATAGGTGACAACTGTTGCGAATTTCCACGATGTGAAGACTGGCAAGGAAAGCAGGGGTGAAGAATGGCTCGAAGATGATTAGACCCCACACTGACAGAAAGTCATTATAGTGACATGCCCAATGTAAATCTAAATCTAGTGGCTGCTGGCCCAGAGGTCGAAGATGTTGTAGCACATGTTCTACCACCATTTAGGATTGCTGGATTAAATTGCCTCCTCCTCCTAATCTGCTTCCTTATCCGGTCACAGTGACACCTGCAAGAGCAACTTCAGCACAGCCCAGTAGGCTGCTCTTAAACTCATTTGCCTGGGGAACATTCCTCACACTGCACAGGAGCTGTGAATGGGAATCAAACAGCAGACATACGAGTGGTTAGTGACGATTATAATGAAGCTCGGCCAGGTGGAGTGTGATAAAGGGTGAAATCTAATAGCAGCTCTGAGCATAGCCAGTTTGATAGACATCCCTTGCCTGGCTCATGTCTTTAATATTGTGGTGCAGAGCTTCGTAATAAATTACTTAAATATGTCTGACCTGCTGGTGAAAAAGTAGGCAGTATGTGATTCCCTTTGCTATTCTCACCCTGCAGCTGCCTGCCTGTCTGTACTGCAGCGTAACTTCAACTTTCCTGCTCATCGTCTGAGATGTGACGTACCAACAAGGCGGAAGTCCAAATTGCATATGCTGGAGAGACTGTGCAAACAGCAGTAGGTAATAATCTAGTTTCAAATGCAGCACGCACTGCAGAATCGCTCTGTGGAAAAATCTGGCTTCACCACCAATGCATTGACCTCCATGTGGGACTTGCGTGCTGTGTTACGCTGCTTTGAGTATGCCCCCAATATGGTCAACACAGATGACATCACAATCAGCATCACTATATCGATTTTATGCTTGCTGAAAAAACTATTGAGGCCATGATGGGGGACTCAGGGGAGGTGGTGTCACAGAAAGAAGAGGAGCAGGAGAAACATATATCATTCACACCAACAACAGGCTAGGAAGGTGGGACAGCTTTAAAGGAATATGATGATGACGAGAAGGAGGAGAATGAAGAGGTACCCAGAAGGGTTGCACTCTAAGCAGCTCACGGGCATCACTGGAGCGTGGCTAGGGAGATACAAAGGACACAGACATTACACCTCCCAAACGTGGCACATATGAGCCAATTCATGCTGCTGTGCCTGTACAACAACCACTGAGTTCTACGAATTCTTACTACTGATGATTACTGGGTGGCCACCCTGCTGAATCCCTGCTACAAGGACAATGTACCACATCATTACTACTATCCATGGAACTGGACAGCAAAATGCAGGAATACAAGATTATTTTGGTGCAGGCACTAAAGACAGCATTTCCACCTGAAACTGAGGATTCAGTGGAAGACCAAGGAAGAGGAACAGGGCATCAACTCAGCTTGGAAACCAGCACCATGTCTACACCATGTCTGTTAGCATGAACAAATTTTGGCTAAAGTTTAATACTCCACAATATCTGGTACCAACATGTAGTATAGCGCCTATCAGCAGGGGCAACATTTTCATAACATGGTAGAAGACTACTGTCCACACATCTTCAGGTACTAACTGATGGGTCTGCTCCTATTAACTTCTGGGTGTTGAAATTGGACACATGACTGGAGCATGTCCTTTATGCCTTGTAGATGTTGACCTGTCCCGCAATTGCCATAGGTAAACGTGTGTTTAGCACAACAGGGGGGTCATCAAGACAGGGGCTTTGGCATGCCCACAAACAACGTGGGCAAACTGATTTTCCTTAAAATGAACCATCCACAGAAGTCAGTAGAGTTGTGCAGTTCCCTTGAATGCAAATCTACTGTGTGGCCTTGGGCTTCAGCAATTGAGACACAGTCTGTGACTATCACCAGACCTTTTCAGTCAGCACATCTCTTGAGTATGTTTTTTTGTCTGACCTCTCTCTCTCCATGACTGCTTCCAATTATGGAATCTTGTAGTCCTGATCTGTCCTGGGAATCTTTATCTTGTCTGTTGTCATTATAAATGGACAGGTTTTGCACCTGTTTTGTTTGCAGGGAAAGGTTCCTGTAGCTGCTGGAGAGGATAGTTCGCTTCTGACAATGAGGTTTTTTAGATTTGGACGTTGTGTGTATCTAAAATAGTGGATTTTACCAAATGTCTGAAAGCGTCTATATATTTATCCAAATGGGAGTTGCGTTAAGATTCAAGTGTCCAGTTTCACAGGATCCCTCTTCCTTCGGCCCAGTTGGGTTTGAAATCCTCTTTGTTACTGTAAAATTCCCTTAGGTGTAGTCTCCTAAAGTAATCCTCCACGTCGCTGCACAGTTCATTTTATCCACAAATGAGAGTCCCTTGGAAAGTACAGCAAGTTCCACTTTGTTGGGTTTGTAATCTGAAAGGTTGATGACACAGTTAGATGCTTTCTCACAGGAGTAGTTGTCCAAGTTGTCAGGATTTGTCTTTGTTTTGTTTGTATTGAGTCCTGAATTGATGTGCAGTCTATGTAAAAAATGTTCATACCGTGTTAGGCAGTAGATTTTTTTCTATCTACTGGCTAACACGGTATAAATTTTTTTTACCTTATCAAAATGGAGGATACCAGAATGTACCGAATCTTTATGGACTCTCAGATTCTAATATTTTCTATCTACTGGCTAACACAGTATAAAGATATTTTACCTTATCAAAACTAGATAAAAGTAATAGAGGAACTCATCAAGGCAAAAATCGAATATGAATTGCATACTCCTGTAAAATCAGTGAAAGCATGTTTTCTTAAGCTAGACAAGAAACTCATGGCATTTCAAATTGACATAAAATAAAAAATAAAAATTATTGAGAGACAAACTAGACTATGATGCTGGGAGCTTGTTGCACTGGGACAAAAATCAACGTGCCAAGTTTAAAAAAAAGCAAAGAAAGCGCCCTGGAACGTGGACTACTGATTCTGACTGAAGTGACCCAGAGCATAAGAAAAAGAAGCCTCAACCTAGGGGCCCCCAGGGAATAAAACCCCCAAAACTCCTGAAATCCCTTTAGGAGGCGGACAAGGAGAGGAGGGAAGAAAAAAAGGGAGAAAACACAAACATGTAAACTAGAGATAAAGGAACAGTTGCAGAGTGTCAATCAGAACGACCTCTAGTTAACTAATGACATGCATAGCCTTCTGTCCAAGGATTGAATTTTTGTTTGCCACATCAGTTTGATGCAGCAGAGCACAAAAGTTCCTCTACTTTCTCCCAAGATGATCTTTTAATGAAACGAGATGTAATGCCAAAAAAATTAGTGTTTAATTTCAAATTTAATGCCATGAGTTCAGTAATCCGGTCACCATTAAAGGGATCCTGTCATCTCCAAAACGCCTCCTAAGCTATCAAAACATGTCCCTGCACCATCCTATCACTAATCTCACACTTCTTTTGTCTCCTAAAAGCATCCTGTGAAAGTGGAGAAAAACGTTTTAATACTCACTCATTAGTGATTATAATTAGCAGGGGCCATATTCTTTAGTCACCAGGGGGTGTTGTTTAGCAGCTCCAGGATCCAGCCCTCTCTCTGTCTGTGCTGCTGTGAAACTGAAACTGAAGGCAGGACTAATGATTTGCATTCTGTGAGTGATAGAGAGAGGGAAGGGCAATGCCTGCACATCACAGCAGAACACACAGAGACAGAGTGGATCCCTGGAGCTGCAAAACAGCCCGCCTTGGTGACTAAAGAATATAGTCACTGCTAATTATAATCACTAATGAGTGAGTATTAAAACGTTTTTATGCACTTTCACAGAATGCTTTTAGGAGACAAAAGAAGTGTGAGATTAGTGATGGGATGCTGCAAGGACATGTTTTGCTAGCTTAGGAGGCGTTTTGGAGGTGACAGGATCCCTTTAAAAACCATTGGCATTTGCTCTTGAATGATAAGGATTTAAAAGAGAGAAGAGTGTTTCACTTAAGTATTTATTGGTACCAAATCCCATTGATCAGAGTCAGAAAACACAAAATTGGGCTAGAATGTGCCATTCCTATTGGCAATTTTTGTGCTCCACATCTTCCCGTGAATCTGATACATATAGGTGTTTTTCACATTTTGTACGATTGATGGTGACCTGTCAAACTAAATTCTGTGTCTAAGTATTATTTTGCCCATGCGGGTTCTTTTATTTAGGCAAAACTATCTGTCCTTTTTGTGCGGTTTCGTGAACATGCCAGATCTATTGCCACTGGAAAAGGTACCCCGCCTTATTAAGCATATGAGAGAAAGCCATTCAGCCAATTCCTGTCTGTTAACTTTTACAGGGCTAGAAGAAATTAAACCTCTGAAATATGGCGGCGATAGGCACAATTCTTTATTGAGATATGAAGCAACATAGATAATTAAGACTAATTCGCAAGGCCCTCTACAGGCCTCAATGACAAGAATTACCTATTTGTCTCCTTGTAGAGAAATATTAAAATGCATCACTGTGTTGCGGTTCAACCCTTTAAATCTTTCTTTTTATTGCTTAATTTATACTGCATAAATGCTTCTGTGGTCTTTGTTTAAAATACAACACTATTTTTAACTTTCTTTCCTTATGCACGTTTTATTCACTTTTAGTTTCAACTGTAGGGAGTTGTAGCTTGTTATTCTTACCACTCCTCTATGGACCTGTAAAAGCGCAGTTATCAAGAAACAGCTGTAGTCCCACCCCTTCTAGGCACGCCCTCTCCACTGGACACCTTGATACCCTGTGTTTGCTTTTAATGAAGCTACAATAAAGCATCGTTTTACTTTGACCTGGACAAGCGCCGCTACCTTCGTTTGGTTAAATAGATTACCTCCCTTTCCTGCGATTCTAAGTGAGCACCGTTCGTGTGTGTCTGTGGGTATTGTCTTCTGAACCTGCCAACGGTATGTGATTACCCTGCCTCATGGTGCTTGTGCCGGTGATGCCGCTCCTTTGGGCCTCTCTTTTTGCTTAGTTTTGGCAGTACTAAAAAGTTTTTTCTTCCTGGAGTTTCCCTTTAAATTCTTCATGCACAGACTCTGGTACACACATCTCTCAAATCTTCAGGGACATCTACCATGTACTTGAATAGAGAGGTTTTTTCTTTCTGGTTGTCACTTCACGATAATAATCTTTATTTATATAGTGCCAACATATTCTACAGCGCTTCACAATTCAGAGATTCATATTCCAACAGTCATAAGTAACAGTTATCAGAAAATACAATAATTAAAGAAAAATAATGACAGCCCTGCTCATAAGAGCTTACAATCTACAATGAAATGGGGGTGACACAAAGTATAGGTACTTATTTACAATAATGGTATAGTTAACTTGAGGAAATGGGAAATGGATGAGAGCAGCATAAGGCTATGTCTAAATGACTTTGACTAGGGATCATGATAGGCTGCCCTAAAAATATTTGGTTTTAGGGAGCACCTGAAACTATGTAAGTTATGGATAGACCTAATTTCTTGGGGTAGAGCATTCTAGAGAATTGGTGCAGCTTGGACCCGGGAGTGGGAGGTTCGAATTAATGCAGAAGTGAGTCTAAAGTTGCTTCCAGAGCAAAGAGTGGGTGGGGTGATAGACAGAGATGAGTGTAGAGAAGTAGGGAGGTGTTGGACTGTGAAAAGCTTTGTGGGTGAGAACAAGCAGTTTGAATTGGATCCTATAGTGTATGGGCAGCCAGTGCAATTCCTGGCATAGAGCGGAAGCGTCTGAGTAACGGTTAGCTAGATAGGTGACCCTGGCTGCTGCATTAAGGATGGACTGGAGAGGAGAGAGTCTAGTGTGGGGGAGGCCAATTAATAGAGAATTACAATAGTCAAGGCAGAGTGGATCAGGGCCACTGTGAGGGTTACGTTTTTTGTTGTTCCATGGTGAGAAAGGGGCAGATTCTAGAGATTCAAGTGCAAGCGGCAAGAGCGGGCGAGAGATTGTATATATAAGGTAAAGGAAAGATCAGCGTCAAACATAACACCAAGACAGTAAGCCTGCTGTCTAGGCATCATCGTGGTGCCGCACACTGAGAGGGAGATATCAGATTTAGGGAGGTTAGTGGATGGTGGGAGTAGAAGTAGTTCAGTTTTGGAAAGGTTGAGTATCAGATAGAGAGCGGACATGATATTGGAAACTGCGGTCAGACAGTCATTGGTGTTTTTTTTACAGCGGGGGTAAGGTCAGGGGAAAAAGTGTATAGTTGTGTGTCATCAGCATAAAGATAGTACTGAAAGCCAAAACTGCTGACTGTCTGTCCAATCGGGGCTGTGTGGAGACAGAAGAGAAGAGGGCGAAGGACCAATTCTTGAGGGACTCCAATAGTGAGAGGAAGAGGAGAAGAAGTGGAGCCAGCAAATGATACACTGAAAGAACGGTCAGGGAGAAAGGAAGAGAACCAGAAGAGAAGTGTCCTTTATGCAGCATAGCGAGTAGGAGATGGTGGTCAACAGAGTCAAAAGCTGCAGATCAAGAAGAATAAGCAGAGAGTGTTCACCATTACGTTTTGCTCTCAGGTCATTGGTCACTTTGGTAAGGGCAGTTTCTGTAGAGTGAAAGGGGCGGAAACCAAACCAGGTTAACAGGGTTTCTATGTGAGGTGGGGGAGGGGTTGAAGTTGATGGAG
Source organism: Allobates femoralis (assembly GCA_033576535.1). NCBI lineage: Eukaryota > Metazoa > Chordata > Amphibia > Anura > Aromobatidae > Allobates > Allobates femoralis. The sequence goes on from JARQOC010000005.1 coordinate 338,921,458, forward strand.
GGTGGACCAGAATTTGGAGAGATGTTACCTGAGAGGAGCAGCAGTAGAGAGAGAAAGACCAAATAGTTTTTGAAATTGTGACATTGTTTATGATGCAATACCCTGGAATATGATGGACTGAGACTATTCAGTAAGATGAGAGCATTGCTGCTGAACATAGTAGAGGGAAGGAGAGAGGGGCTTATGTGGATGAGGGGTGATGGAGGGGGGATGAGGAGGTGAAAGTGAATGGCAAAGGCATATAGGAAGATAGACATTGTTAAAAATGAAAGTGAAAGAGAGTGGGTTACTTGATCCTGCCCTGACTAACTACCATTGAAATAACTGCAAGCCACTTAGCACTCAATGCCACTTCACATGAGATGTTTGCGTGTACACCCCACATGCTTGTACCCCTTAAAAATTCATAGGACACACTAAAGCATCAGGTGAGGGGGATTGTGGGAAATCAGATGATTTAGGTAATTAAGAGGTGATCCACACAGCAGGTGATAAAAGGCTGATCAGAGGCCACAGATCTGACATTAGGCAAAAGCCGGCTCCACATAATCACACCTTCACCATCAGATAAGCTTCACAATTCTGGAAACAGACAATTATATTGGTAAGTATTGCATAAAGTGGAAACAGATTACATATAGCAAATGCATATAAAATACCATGAAGTGTTGCAATGAGAGTAGACAATCATCTGGTTCACTTCTCAGAGCCAGCCGACTTTCACCCTCTTCAACCTGTTTAGCCAGGAGAAACACTTGTTGCTCCACCTTCTCCAAGGCTGTCTTATTCACTGGCACTTTGCCAGGCAACATCTTAGTTTAGAAACTTCTTTCTCCAGCTCATCTATTTGGCTCTTGGAAGCAGGTGCAGGAGTTTTTCTTGCTTCAGATGGCTTTCTATTATCTCTTTGAGCTTCCTTACCTCAGCTTGTCCATCCTCTAAATCAGTTGAGTTTTCATCACTCAAGGAGGTCTTTGCTTCAGACCTCATTTCTTCAGTGGTTTCTTCCACCTCAGCAACCTCAGTCTTTGAAGTATCACCTTCAGCCCTCTCTTGGGTCTCGGCAGTGTCACCGTCAGATGGTTTATCACCCTCCATCATTCCAACCGCAGAGTCTTTGGAGTCTTCAATCTTTTCCACCCTTCTACCATGGTACCTGACCCTTCCATGAGGTACTCTTTCCCTTTAAGAGTTCTGGCGCTGTTACCACCTCCAGCCACCCCAGAGGTGGGTCTATTACCAGACTGCTCTTCATGATCGTTGTGGACTCCTGGTCCACTAGCACTTCCCAGGATTCCTTCTATTATCTATTCCTTCTATGCAGGGGCGGACTGGCCCAGCGGGAGATCGGGAGATCCCCCGGGGGGCCCCAACACTTTTGGGCCTTGCCCACTAAGCCTCACCCCCATACCCCCCTGGGCGCTGTAGGGGGGGCCCGGACGCAAAGGGGGGGCCCATTGGTCCCCTGAGCACCCCCACATGTCATACTAGGGGGCCCCTGACCGCTGCCCCCACACGCTATCCTCAGGGCCCCCTTACTGCTGCTTCCCCCCTCTCTCCATTACTGGTGGGCAGTCGCGCTGATCTCCGCCTCTGTGGTGTTAAGCTGTACAGTCCACGCTTCACTAGAATAGGTATAACGGATAACAGGTACTTGTATTTAGCTGAAGAATAGGTGGGCCCGGGTGGGTGGGCCCCTGGAGTCAATTTTCCTGGTGGGCCCCAGACACCCCAGTCCGGCGCTGCTTCTATGTAATCCTGTGTAACATACTTCATATCAACTGAATCTCCGCCTCATGTGGTGTTACGCTGTACAGTCCACGCTTCACTAGAATAGGTATAACGGATAACAGGTACTTGTATTTAGCTGAAGAATAGGTGGGCCCGGGTGGGTGGGCCCCTGGAGTCAATTTTCCTGGTGGGCCCCAGACACCCCAGTCCGGCGCTGCTTCTATGTAATCCTGTGTAACATACTTCATATCAACTGAATCCATATTCATATGTCTTTCTGTATGTACTGGTATGTTGCTGTAATCCTGTGTGACATACTTCATATCAACTGACTCCATATCCATATCTGTCTTTCTGTATGCACTGGTATGTGGCTGTAATCCTGTGTAACATACTTCATATCAACTCAATCTATATTACACAGTAACATAGTAACATAGTATTTAAGGTTGAAGGAAGACCTTAGGTCCATCTAGTTCAACCCATAGCCTAACATGTTGATCCAGAGGAAGGCAAAAAAAAAAACATGTGGCAACACTAAACTTCATATTGGGGAAAAAAATTCCTTTCTGACTCCAGATATGGCAATCAGATTAGTTCCCTGGATCAACACCCTATCAAAGAATCTGGTATATATAACCGATAATATTATATTTTTCAAGAAAGGCATCCAGGCCCTTCTTAAATGTTAGTAGTGAGTCACTCATTACAACATCATGTGGCAGAGAGTTCCATAGTCTCACTGCTCTTACAGTAAAGAATCCACGTCTGTGATTATGATTAAACCTTCTTTCCTCCAGACGTAGAGGATGCCCCTTTGTCCCTGTCTCAGGCCTAAGAGTAAAAAGATCTTTAAAAAGGTCTCTGTACTGTCCCTCCATATATTTATACATTATTATAAGATCACCCCTAAGCTTTCATTTATCCAAACTAAATAATCACAAGTTTAATAACCTGTCTTGGTATTGCAGACCCCTCAGTCCTCTAATAACCTTGGTCGCTCTTCTCTGCACCCGCTCTAGTTCAGCTATGTCTTTCTTATACACAGTAGACCAGAATTGTATACAGTATTCTAAGTGTGGTCGCACTAGTGACTTGAATAGAGGTAAAACTATGTTCTCTTCTTGAGCATCTGTGCCTCTTTTAATGCATCCCATTATTTTATTTGCCTTTGCAGCAGCTGCCTGCAATAAACGTGAGTTTATCATCTACCCATACACCCAGGTCATTTTCAGTGACAGTTTTGCCCAGTGTTTTACAATTAAGCACATAATTATACATTTTATTTCCTCAGCCCAAGTGCATGACCTTACATTTATCCCCATTAAAGCTCATTTGCCATTTATCAGCCCAAGCTTCTAGTTTACATAAATCCTCCTGTAATGTAAAATTGTCCTCCTCTGTATTGATTACCCTGCAGAGTTTAGTGTCATCTGCAAATATTGAGATTCTACTCTGTATGCCCCCTACAAGGTCATTAGTAAATATGTTAAAAAGAAGTGGGCCAAATACTGACCCCTGTGGTACTCCACTCTTAACTGTGACCCATTCTGAGTGTATTCCATTAATAAAGCACCCTTTGTTTCCTATCACTGAGCCAGTTCTTAACCCACTTACAAATATTTTCCCCTATCCCCATTGCTCTCATTTTATGTATCAACCTTTTGTGTGGCACCGTATCAAAAGCTTTTGAAAAGTCCATATACACCATGTCCACTGCATTTCTTTGGTCCAATCCAGAACTTACCTCTTCATAGAAGCTTATCAGGTTAGTTTCACAGGAACGGTCCCTCGTAAACCCATGTGATATTGGGTCATGAGGTTATTTTTCTTCAGATACTCCAGTATAGCATCTCTTAGAAAACCCTCTAGAATTTTACCCACAGTAGAGATTAAGTTTACTGGCTTATAATTTCCAAGTTCAGTTTTGTCCCCTTTTTGAATATTGGCTCCATATTTGCTAATTTACTATACGCCAGTCCTGTGGTACAGACCCTGTTATTATGGAATCTTTAAAGATAAAAAATAATGGTTTATCTATGATAGTACTTAATTCCTTCAGTTCTCTGGGGTGTATCCCATCCGGGCCTGGGGATTTGTCATCTTTAGTGATTTCTAGACGGTGCCATACTTCCTGTGGGTTACGCATGTTACATTTAATGGAGCGTTGTTATCACTGATCATGTTGTCTGTCATGGGATATTCTTGTGTAAATACTGTTGCAAAAAAGTCATTTAGCATATTGGCTTTTTCCTCATCCTCATCCACCATTTCACCCAGACTATTTTTAAGGGGGCCAACACAATCATTTTTTAGTTTCTTACTATTTATGTAGTTAAAGAATATTTTGGGATTTTTTTTTACTTTCTCTGGCAATGAGTCTCTCTGTCTCAATCTTTGCTGCCTTGATTTGCTTTTTATAGATGTTATTTAATTTTCTGTATTTATTTAATGCCTCATCACTACTTACTTGATTTAATTCCCTAAATGCTTTCTTTTTGTCACTTATTGCGCCCCTTACAGCCTTATTTAGCCATAGTGGTTTCCTCCTATTTCTAGCATGTTTATTCCCATAGGGTATATATTGTGCACAGGTCCTATTCAGGAAGCTAATAAACGTCTCCCATTTGCTTTGTGTACCTTTATGTCTGAGAAGATCGCCCCAGTTTATTGCACTAAGATCATTTCTCAACTGTTGGAAATCTGCCTTCCTGAAGTTTAGTGTTCTTGTACACCCCTCTACTACACATCTTATTATAGGATACTTGAAAACTTATTATTTTGTGATCACTATTACCCAAGTGACCTCTAACCCGTATATTTGATATGTGGTCCAGCCTGTTGGTTAATATTAGGTCTCACAGTGCCCCCCTTCTTGTTGGGTCCTGAACCAGTTGTGAAAGGTAATTGTATCTCATAATTGTCAAAACCTATTACTGTTGCTGGAACTGCAGGTTTCTGTTCCCCAATGAATTTCAGGGTAGTTGAAGCCCCCCATAATAATTACTTCTCACTGAGTCAATGCTTCATCTCTTTGCTTTATGAGGATATTCTCCTCCACCTTCATTATTGTTGGGGACTTATAACATACCCCTATTAGTAATTTATTATTTTTTCCTCTTCCCCTTATCTCCACCCACAGGGACTCTATATTTTCATTAGATTCACATATATTATCATGAAGGATGGGTTTTAAGGAAGATTTTACATATAAACACACACCTCCCCCTCGCTTATTTGTACGGTCATTTTTGAACAGACTATAGCCCTGTAAATTAACAGCCCAGTCATGGCTCTCATCCAGCCATGTCTCCGATATCCCCACCATGTCATAATTATTTTCCAACAAAATTCATTCTAATTCCTCCATTTTGTTGGTGAGGCTTCTGGAATTAGTGTACATGCACTTTATGCATCTCTCTTTACCTCTATTTCTTCCTACTATATTGACTGTTCTAACCCCATTCCCCACGCCATCCTCAATTTCATTTTTTGTGCCCAGGTTACTATTTACACTATCTTCCCCTCCTGTACAATAAATATCCTCCCCCCAATCCCTAGTTTAAACACTCCTTCAAGTGTTTAATCTGCAGGGGGCGGGGCCAAATGGCAAATTCTGAAAAAACAAACAAACTCTGTTTAATGCTGCAGAAAGGGAGAGAATGATTGGCAGCGGTGGGCAGACTAAACATGCAGGGGGTGTGAATCTGCCCTTCGGCTCCAGCCCCTAGCCACCTCATTTCCGGCTGCAGGATGTAAGTTTTCTAAGTGTATTATCTCGGGGTACAGGGCTGCTCAAGTGCTGGGGGACCCCTTGCCTGGATGCAGCAGACATGCTGCATTCAGTGCTGTAATTAGATCACCATGCCTGGTTTGGTGACAGGTCCTCTTTAAGCTTGCAGCCTAATTCCCTGAAATCATCTTTCAGGATCTTCCACCTACCTCTAACTTTGTCATTTGTGCCAATGTGCACCATGACAGCTGGGTCTTCACCATCCCCTCCCAGTAATCTGTCAACCCGATCAGCGATGTGCTGGACTCGAGCGCTAGGTAAATGATGAGCACAAGGAGAGTGGTACTCGGACACCGGGATAGATTGATGGCGGTGTCGGGGAATCACGGGTGGTCGAATTTCCAGTTACATGCCCTGGCTGTCATTTGTTTGGTGGGGGGAAATATTTACAAGGATTAAGGGTACGTGACACCACCTGTGTATCCCGGTAATTTGGATACCGGTGCTGCAGGCCGGCAGCTGAGGTGATGATAGGTGCAGCTCAGTGTGGTACAGCTCCCCACAGGTGGAGCTTTACCTCAGGGCAGCGGTGATAGATGTTGAGGGGATGAGGGGAGTAGTTGTTCTTACCCCTCTGGACGAGATGAATATGCTCAGGCCCTCTGGGCGCCGGCGGGAAGAAAGACAGACACTGATTCAACTTTAACTCCACTTTACTGGTACCGGCAGATGTTATAGAGAACACGGTACAGTCTGGTTTAACGGGTACTAGTTGTCGGTTCAGGGTACCCCTATGGAGTCTCTAGATGTTCCTCTCGGATAGTCTTTCGGGGTCTAAGTCTGTCCTTGCTATTTAACCACCTTTTGCAGAGCTCTCCCACCAGTCCCCTGGTCATATACGGTGAGGTATGGATATCCTTGACCGGTACGAACGGGAGCAGCCGGAACGCACTCTCTCCCACCACCGGAATCCAGGCCATCACCGTCGTAGTCGTGGACCGATTTTGGGCCTGAGGGTAAGGTGCCGTTTTGTGGTGCCTACGGCTACCTATTTGTAAGGCCCGCGACTCGTCGGTTTGCGGTCAGGGATGAACAGCTGACCGCCTCGGCATCCGAGTCGCCGGTTTTACCCCAGACATTACTAGCCAGCTCCAACCAGTGCTGGTCCGTCTCTTTCTGTCCTGGGTCACTCTCCTGGAGATGGGTGATCCCTCCTGTCAGAGGGCTGTCAGGCACGTCCTGACTGACTGCCTTCCCAGCACTGTCTCTGACGCTGACTGACTGAAAATCACTCTCACTTTCTGGTTTTACTACTCCAACCTAGGCTCCACCCCCTTGGGACCTACTGTATGACAGTCCCCCTATTCTAAGGTGGCCTAGTTTTGGGTGCTGACTTAGACTCCATAGATAAACCCAAACCCACAGCTACAGAGGCACTACATATACTTGCAAGGTGTAATACCTCCCTGTGGTGCCTAGCCATAGGGGTGCCACACAGGCAGCACACTCTTCGATGATCTCTGTCTTTGTGACAGATTGCCCTATCTTTTCCCCTAATAATTGAATCCCCCACTACCAGCACCTGTCTGGCCTGCCCTGCTCTCCTGTTTTCCCCCTTACTGGAGCAAACACTCCTCTGGCTTTCAGAGGTCATGCCTTGCTGCAGCATTGCTATCCCTGTACTGACACCCCTCTCATCTACTAACTTAGCAAATTTATTGGGGTGTGCCAGATTAGGGCTAGCCTCCCTGGCACTCTTCCCTCTACCCCGCCTTCTAACTGTCACCAAGCTAGCTGCCTCACTGTCCTGCAGCTCCATGCTACCATCCTCCCCCACATCTATCCCATTGAGCAGCTGTTCAGTGAGCATCAGACTTCTTTCTATATTGTCTATGGATCTCTGTGTCACCAGCTGTTGATTTAGATCCAGTATCTTGGCTTCAAAATGCACAGCGTGTTCACATCTTACACAGCAGTATGCACCCTCGACCGGCTGTTCAAGGATTGCATACATGTGGCAAGATGTACACTGGATGGCATTCTCAATTATGGAGATCATTTTGTAATGGGGATTGCACCAGACAGATAAGTAAAAAAAAAATGTAAAGTATTAATAAAACTAGATGGTGGGCCGATTCTCACGCATCGGGTATTCTAGAATATAGAAATAGAGATTGCATGGGGAAGGCGGTGAGGGCTGAATTGGGAGGAACTTTAAAGAAGGAGCGGCGGGGAAAGGACGCCGTGGCAGGGGGGAGGAGGGAGGACAGAGCACCAGGGAGGAGGAGGATGGAGGACAGAGGAGGTGTGGGAGGATGTAGCAGCACAGGCAGGGGGAGGAAGGAGCACAGAGCGGCAGGGGGGAGGAGGACGGAGGACAAAGCGGCGGGGTGGGGGAGGACGGAGCAGCACAGGCAGGGGGAGGGCGGAGGATGGAGTGGCAGAGTGGAGGACAAAGGAAGGAGGAGGAAGCGGTGGGGGAGGATAGAGTGGCACAGGCAGGGGGAAAACAGAGCGGCAGGGGGAGAATGAAGCATAGAGCAGCGGGGGGGTGGAGGACAGGATGAAGCGGCGGGTGGGGGGAGGACAGAGCAGCACAGGCAAGGGGAGGACGGAGGATAGAGTGGCGGAAGTGAGGAGGACAAAGGAAGGAGGAGGAAGCAGTGGGGTGGGGGAGGACGGAGCAGCACAGGCAGGGGGAGGACGGAGATGAAGTGGCGGAGGTGAGGAGGACAAAGGAAGGAGGAGGAAGCGGTGGGGGAGGATGGAGCGGCACAGACAGGGGGAGGATGGAGCGGAAGGGGAGGATGGAGCGGCAGGGGAGGACAGAGGCAGGGGAGAACAGAGCGGCAGGGGAGCACAGAGCAGCAGGGGGAGGACGGAGCACAGAGCGGCCAGAGCGGCGGGGGAGAGGAGGATGGAGGATGAAGCCGTGGGGTGGGGGAGGCTGGAGCAGCACAGGCAGGGGGAGGACAGAGGATGGAGTAGCGCAGGGGAGGAGGACAAAGGAAGGAGGAGGAAGCGGTGGGGTGGGGGAGGATGGAGCGGCACAGGCAGGGGGAGGACGGAGCACAGAGAGGCGGGGGAGAGGAGGATGGAGGACAAGCGGCGGGGTGGGGGAGGCCGGAAGATGGAGTGGCGGAGGGGAGGAGGACAAAGGAAGGAGGAGGAAGCAGTGGGGTGGGGGAGGATGGAGCGGCACAGGCAGGGGGAGGACAGAGCACAGAGCAACAGGGCGGAGGAGGACAGAGGACAAAGCGGCGGGTGGGGGAGGATGGAGCAGCACAGGCAGGGGGAAGACGGAGGATGGAGTGGCGGAGGGGAGGAGGACAAAGGAAGGAGGAGGAAGCGGTGGGGTGGGGGAGGATGTAGTGGCACAGGCAGGGGAGGACGGAGGATGGAGTGGCAGGGGGGAGGAGGATAAAGGAAGGAGGAGGAAGCGGTGGGGTTGGGGAGGATGGAGCGGCACAGGAAGGGGGAGGACAGAGCAGCAGGGAGAGGACGGAGCACAGAGCGGCGGGGGGAGGAGGACAGAGGACAAAGCGGTGGAGTGGGGGAGGATGGAGCAGCACAGGCAGGGGGAGGATGGAGTGGCGGAGAGGAGGAGGACAAAGGAAGGAGGAGGAAGCGGTGGAGGAGGATGGAGCAGCACAGGCAGGGGGAGGACAGAGCACAGAGCAGTGGGATGAGGAGAACGGAGGACAAAGCGGCGGGGTGGGGGAGGATGGAGAAGCACAGGCAGAGGGGAGAACGGAGTATGGAGTGGCGGAGGGGAGGAGGACAAAGGAAGGAAGAGGAAGCGGTGGGGCGGGGGGGATGCAGCGGCACAGGCAGGGGGAGGATGGAGCGGCAGGGGGAGGACGGAGCGCAAAGCGGCAGGGGAGAGGAAGATGGAGGACAAAGCGGCGGGGTGGGGGAGGCCGGAGCAGCAGAGGCAGGACGGAGGATGGAGTGTCGGAGGGGAGGCGGACAAAGGAAGGAAGAGGAAGCGGTGGGGTGGGGGAGGACGGAGCGGCAAGGGGAGGATGTAGCACAGAGCGGCGGGGGGGAGGAGGACAGAGGACAAAGCAGTGGGGTGGGGGAGGACGGAGCAGCACAGGCAGGGGAAGGATGGAGGATGGAGTGGCGGAGGGGAGGAGGACAAAGGAAGGAGGAGCAGTGAGACTATGGAACTCTCTGCCACATGATGTTGTAATGAGTGACTCACTACTAACATTTAAGAAGGGCCTGGATGCCTTTCTTGAAAACTATAATATTACCAGTTATATATACTAGATTCTTTGATAGGGCGTTGATCCAGGGAATTAGTCTGATTGCCGTATCTGGAGTCAGGAAGGAATTTTTTCCCCCAATGTGGAGATTAGTGTTGCCACATGGGTTTTTTTTTGCCTTCCTCTGGATCAACATGTTAGGCTATGGGTTGAACTAGATGGACTTAAAGTCTTCCTTCAACCTTAAAAACTATGTTACTATGTTACTATGAGGAGGAAGTGGTGGAGGAGGATGGAACGGCACAGGCAGGGGGACGACGGAGCACAGAGCGGTTGGAGGAGGAGGATGGAGGACAATGCGGCGGGGTGAGGGAGGATGGAGCACTGTACGGCAGCTCAGTTGTTAGCAGAGTATACAGGGGCTCAGTGGTTAGCAGAGTATACGGTGGCTCAGTGGCTAGCACTGCGTGGTGGCTCAGTGGTTAGCACTGCCGGTGGCTCAGTGGTTAGCACTGCGCAGTGGCTTGATAGTTAGCACTGCGCGGTGGCTCAGTGGTTAGCACTGTGCAGTGGCTCAGTGGTTAGCACTGCGCGGTGGCTCAGTGGTTAGCACTGCGTGGTGGCTCAGTGGTTAGCACTGTGCGGTGGCTCAGTGGTTAGCACTGCGTGGTGGCTCAGTGGTTAGCACTGCACGGTGGCTCAGTGGTTAGCACTGCACGGTGGCTCAGTGGTTAGCAAAGTATGGTCACTCAGTGTTTAAAACTGTACGGTGGCACAGTGGTTAGCAGTGAGTGCGGTGGGCAGAGTGGTCAGCGCAGTGCGGTGGGCAGAGTGGTCAGTGCAGTGCGGTGGGCAGAGTGGTCAGTGCAGTGAAGTGGGCAGAGTGATAAGCACAGTGCGGCGGGCAGAGTGTTCAGCGCAGTGCAGCGGGTAGAGTGGTCAGCGCAGTGTGGCGGGTAGAGTGGTCAGCGCAGTGCGGCGGGTAGAGTGGTCAGCGCAGTGCGGCGGGCAGAGTGGTCAGCGTGGTGCAGCGGCCAGAGTGGTCAGCAGAAGATGGAGGCACTCTGCCTGCCATACTTCCCACCGGGTCATCGTCTTCCCTGCCACCGCATCTTCGCTCCGCCGTCCCCAGCATCTTGGCTCCACTCCTCCGTCCGGGCGACATGTTTCTCCCAAAATGGCGTCCGGGAACTCTCGCGAGACTTCCCGGACGTCATATTGGATCCAGTCCTCCAGGGGCGGCGACAAACTTTGTCCAAGATGGCGTCCGGGAAGTCTCGCGAGACTTCACGGATGCCATATTGGATCCAGGCCTCTGGGGCGGAGACATGTCGGCAGAACGGGAGACTGAGGATCCAGGCGGCGGCGGGTGTGAGTGTGTATGTGTGCGGGCGGCCATATTAGAACACCCACAGTGGGTGTAGAGGCTACTTCAGCCACGATGTGACGTAGCATACCGTTACATCCTGACGGAAGTAGCCTTAGGGTTTTATTATAATAGATACAACCAGCAATTCAGTAAGTCCTCCCTTCTAAACTCCCTGAATCCAAAGTCACTGAATCACAAGTCACACAACTACTTCTGTTCACACTTACGCCCCGGTCACACTCAGCTTGCACTCGCTAAGGAAGATTTAAAGAGGTTTTTTTTTGTTTTTCCCTTCAGCCAAAATCCAATCTACAGCTCAGTGAACTTCCAAAAGTGAACTTCCATATTCATATCAGTCTTTCTGTATGCACTGGTATGTGACTGTAATCCTGTGTAACATACTTTATATCAACTGAATCCATATGCATATCTATCTGTGCTTGTTCACAACTAACTCTATATTTCCATCTTGCTCTATTTCCCTGTCCTGCTTGAAGCAGTCCAAATGTTCTATTAACTTTAATCTGTTAATTACCCCCAGTTCTCCTGCTCCCTCCTCCTCCACTCTCTCTCACCTGAAATCATTTACTGGGCATTTGAATGGTATAAATTCAATGCATCAGGTCAGATAGACCTTGGTCAGATGTGACAACATTTGAAGTTTGAAATCTTTAAAGATTTACATCAGAAATATACCAGAAATAGTCCAGAAATTGGTCAGAAGGTAATAGTTATCACTGTCTTCTATTTTTGCTTGCATTTTTTCTCACCATGCTCATGTTTGCCCTCACCATTTGCTATTCTCACCTCCATCCTACTTCAACCCTCACCTCTCAAATAACTATCTCCCTCTCTCCTACTCACCTCTTGCACTCCTTAAGCAAATATTCGGATCTCTCCCGCCCTACCCCAAATATTCGATCTCGCCCAGCATAGCCAATCACAGTAATGCCACAGTCTTCTTGGTTGTGGCATTACTATTATTGGCTGGCCGCCCAGCATCATACATGAATCATAACCTATGACTCATAGGCTCTATATAAGCCCTGCCGCCGCCATTTTCTGCACATTGCATGCAGAACGCAGCTAGTTTAAGGAGAGTGTGAGCAGCTGTTAGGGAGAGTTGTTCTTGTGCAAATCATACAGAAATCCTCTGTAAAATGCAAAAGCTCGTGAGAGATACCAGTATTGTAGGACTATGTGACTGTAGTGCAGGAAGACAGGCAGGAGCGTTACAGTACCACATAGTACAGTCAGCAATATTTCAGCTCTTCTCAGAGCTGAAAGTATAAGGTCAGGGAATAATGACAGTTTTCCCAGCTATTTTTGGGGTCACATTTACGCCTGCAGGCCAATTTGTGTGCCTTGCCGTTGCAGTTCTGTGTTCACACCGAATAGCATGCATGGTACTGGACAACTGACACGCAGCCAGCACCACTGTCTTTTGTGGTGACTGGTACGCATAATATTTAGCCGTAAACCTCAGGGCAATTTTTTTTGTCTGTTGCAGTTCTGTGTTCACACCGAATAGCATGCACGGTACTGCACAACTGACACGTAGCCAGCATCGCTGTCTTGCGTGGTGACTGGCACGCATAATATGATGCACCCCCAGGCTATGGGGTACTCAGGAACTTGGCCGGCGCTGTCTCTGGGGTATCACCGTAGTCGTGACCTGGTCCCGTGGCCTGGTATCAGTCCAAAAAGGGGTATTTACAGGGAATTTGTCGTGACGCCATCCAGGGTATGTGGTTAATAGAACCACCGCTGCTGTATTCCTTCTGGGGACGGTGACTTGGGGCAGCGTGGATGGTAAGCCATCCTCGGTTAGGGCTGAGGGTTCCCTGGGCATGAGTGATAGCCTATGATGGGGCTTTCACACAGTCACTTACTTTTCTGCAGCTCTCCACAGTCAGTACTATGTGGAGTCTGAGTCTATAGAGCAGTTATGGGTATTTCTCACCCGGCCAGGTCATATTGGCTTTCTCACTGTGTTTGCGTAGTGGCTCTGCAGTTGCTTCAGCTAGGCTGCCGGCCCTGTCTTTGTCTACGTCTACCAGTATGACAGGCAACTCCTTCACTTTTCCACCCCACCCGAGAAGTCAGTGTTTTTGGATTCTATATGTTGCTGTGTCCCTGGTACCGTGTAGCTGGAGGATTTGGAGTCCCCCACTTTCTGGTGTTGACTGGCAGTGTGTCTGAACTTGCACAGTCTCGGACTCCGGTGTTCGTTGTTGTGGTGTTCCTCTGAGGGAGGGGATGCACAGGTGATGCAGCCTCCCGGTAGGTTTCTGTCTCTCTTCTCTTTCCTCAAACCCTAGCCTTAGGCCTGGTGTTCAGCAGTGGACCCTGGAATGAGCCTGGCACAGCTCATTTACACCCAGGTCTGGTTCTCAGTTTGCACAGAACCTGTCCTCTTCACAGCCCTCCCAGGAGCTGAACTGAACTTATTTCCTTCCAGACCAGAATATATAGGGGAGCTCTCCCTGAAGCTGGGCTTGGTCTCCCCCTTCTGTCTGGAAGGTGTTGGTGTTGTTTGTGTGTTGCCTGAGTGGAATACCCCTTACTGCTCTCTGGTGACACCTAACAATGGTGACACTGTGGCACTGTGACTCTGGGGTGCCACAAATATTTAGCCTTAAACGTCAGGGCAATTTTTTTGTGCCGTTGCGGTGCTGTGTTCACAACGAATAGCATACACGGTATTCCACAAGTGAAATGCAGCCAGAACCACTGTCTTGTGTGGTGACTGGTGCACGTAATATTTAGCCTTAAATCTCAGAGCAATTTTTTTGTGCCGCTGCAGTGCTGTGTTCACACCGAATAGCACGTACGCTACTGCACAACTGACACGCAGCCAGCATCGCTGTCTTGTGTGGTGACTGGCGCACATAATATTTTGCCTTAAACCTCAGGGCAATTTTTGGAGCTGTTGCGGTGCTCTATTCACACTGAATAACACGCACGCTACTGCACAACTGACACGCAGCCAGCACCTCTGTCTTGTGTGGTGACTGGCGCGTGTAATATTTAGCCTTGAACCTCAGGGCAATTTTTTGGGTGCTGTTGTGGTGTAAAACATAAAGCAGTACTAGGCTGTAGTGCTACTTTCCCCAAAGCAGTAACTACTCCTTGTTACCCAATATCTGCATCTGAACAACTGCAGCTATGTCAGAAAAAACCCAGATTCGATTCCTAGAAAGGCTTCTGTGAAGGAACAGGGACATGGATTTGGGCGTGGGCGTGAGGTTGTCAGTGGTGCCCGGCAAGGCACAGAGTCTGGGAGACAGAAGAAGGTTGATGCATCTTTGTTCCTAGTGAAATTTCTCGGTCTGGAACATAAACGGGTCTGGAAGCCATAAGAGCAAGACCAGATACTGTCTTGGATGACTGATAAGGCCTCTAGCAGCACCCAATTGTCCACGACCACACAGTTTCCTGTCCATACAGAGAATGCTGGGTCATCCTATTCTCAACCTGTTCCTATTTCATCACCCCGTTAGGAGTCGCAGGAAACATTTGACCGCACCCTTGGCCACACCGAGGATCTGTTTGGTACATATCCTTTCGTTGCCTCTGGCCTCTCACTGCGTGACACTGAAGAGGTATGTGAGGCGGTATCGTCTGCTCATGGCCAAATATTTGAAAACGCACGGCCAGAAGAAAGCCACTTACATCCACTTGGTTTAGGAATATGTGGATGGTCAGAGTACACGGACCTGCGCTGCTCGTATCATGAGAAATCACATGATCTTCATCACAAAGGTTTTCTTTATTCCCTACGCATTTCGGAGTGAGTCCCGACTCCTTCCTCAGGGATTGGTAATGGGATTGGTTACCTAAACCACGTTGAACGTTGAGGTGTGGACCTTGCAGCAGTCTTATTTTTCCTGTGCCTTGATGCCGGTTGTGTGCTACACAACCCCCCAGGTGAGCGGCTAACAATATTTAGTCTCCTCATTTAAAAAGATAAGGCCCTATTGCACTTCTTTTCAACATGCTCGGCTGAAGCTCAGCTGTTTAGGTGAAACACCACACACTGCAGCAGAGCTGTGGCAAGGAATAAAACAACAGACCAATCAATGGCTCTCCCCACTACAACTCCAACCCGGTCTGGTTGTCTGTGATAATGTGCGTAACCTTGTGGCGGCTTTAAAGCTTGGGTAGCTGGTACACGTGCCATGCATGGCTCACGTGCTGAACCTAGCGGTGCAGATTTTTATAAAAACATACCCTGACTTGCCGTACCTACTTGAGAAGGTGCGCTGTATTTGCACCCATTTCCACCATTCCTCAACCGCTGTTGCCGGTCTTGCAGTGCTTCAAAAGCAATTTAATTTGCCAAACCTACAACTCATTTGCGACCTGCCAGCATGGTGGAACTCAACATATCATTTGTTGGCAAGGAGAGGTGAGCAGCAGAGGGGACTTGCTGAATACCACCTTAAACATGCCCTTCAGACTGAGACTCAGCCAAAACACATAACAACTGTCGAGTGGGTGTGGATCGCTGACATTTGTAAGGTGCTTGATAACTTTGAGTACTGCACCAAGCTTGGGAGTGGTGATCAAGCTATTATTAGCGTAACCATCCCTATGCTATGTTTGCTGAAAGAATCGCTGCATAATCCAAAAATTGAATCTCTAAGTGCTCAGTAGCTGGGTATGGAGCAAGATTTCACAATGGGTGATCCTACACAGCCCAGCCAAAATCATCAGGCAAGATTGGGGAATGAAGATGATGAGGAAGATGATGAGGAAGATGATGAGGAAGAAGAGGAGGAAGAGGACTTCTTTTTCAGTGGTACCGAGTGTTTTACCGCGTCAGAGTGACAGGGCGGATACGCCCTTACTTACGCAGCGCTCACTAATATACGAATTAGGCACACTGAATACAGTTTTATGGTAAAACAATATAACAATTTATTAAGATTACATCAGGATAATGCTCAAGTATGGAATGGCAGATACAATATTACCCTGTTCCTATAATTCAGTTCATGTAAATCATACAATTATGGTTAATCATAGTATATGGAGAAATAAGTATCAATACATTACCTGAGTATTGTAACATCACTTCTCCACCGGAGGGACCACAGTGTCAACGAGAAGGAAATACTCTGGTCTTGTCATCACAGAAACCGTGCGTCCACGATACGTTCTGGAATGTCCCTAACTCGCTGTACTGGGCCCTCATTTTTATGCACAGCTCCCACATCCTCCTCTAACACATCTGGTGCAATATGTTTAGGCCAGATCATCAGTATCTTGCAACTGCGCAGTAGGTTGTTGTTTGACATGGGCCCGATGCTTACTGATAACACCACCTAGGTCTGTTCAAACAGACTCATGGTCTGTTTTGAGATTATCATGTCTTCTGACCACAGCACAATGCTTCAAGGTTACATTTTGTTTGAACTGACCCAAGGTCTTGTTTGCCACTGGGATGTCTTTTGACAATAGCCCAGTGCTTCAAATGTTGTCTGTTACTGATTACAACCACCTAGGAATGTTATAATATAACATTTCAAGGTTCTCCAAAATATTGCTTGTTACAAAGTTAAATCTTCATGATCATAGCATAACGCTCTAAGATGGTGGCATATGGGCATCATGACTTCCATAATCACCTATTCTGAAAACTGGATACCTATCGTAACCCAGTCACACACTCATACTTGTCTCATTTGTATCACACCGAGGGGACCCCTCATGCTACACAGGGGACTTCGAAACCCAGCTTCATGTCTGTCCAGCATGGGTGGGCTGGAGAGGAGGAGGTGGACGAGTAGAGTCAGTGTGAGGTGAGCATGGGTATTTTTCCTCCTTCTGGGGTCACAGAACATTTGCCTCTTTGCAGCTTGGCACACATGGCACACTTCATATCTAACTGCCTGTGCCAAGACCCTCGCGTGATACACATTTTCAACAGCAACCTATACTGGTGGCCACCTTTCTAGACCCACGGTACAAGGACAAATTTCCTTCGCTTCTGTTGCAGTCACCAAGGGGTTTCACAATACAATTCTTCAAGAAGACCGTTGTTGATCATTTGATGGCAACATCACCCTCAGACCGCTGCTAGCAGAGGTACCAGCTCTGTGCAATAGCATGCATTAATGGAGAGAAACATGGCCAGCAGGTCCAAAAGAGGTGGTGGTAAAATGTTGACAAGCTATATAATTGTGAAGCCCTTGTGACGATGATGATGATGATGGGTGGATACTTCCTGCGTTAACCATCACACAGGCCCTAGGGCAGATCACTCTCTTTACACCACTTTCACATTGAGTTTTCAGAAGATCTTCATCATAAGCCACTCTTATGGCAATCATGCACCCATTTCAGCCTTTTCCTCAGTCCCCCAGACCACTTTTTTGGGTCTAGCAACATTGGACTAACATTAGACTCGCTACTCGCACCGAATACCCGAGTATTACAATGTACTCGACACGAGTATATCAAGTCCGAGTATTTGACTACTCCCTTATCCCTATCCTTAACCTTCCTAGCGTTATTCCCGAGCCTGACTCGGGGTTAACATTCACTACCAGAAGCGTTAACCCGAGTCAGGCTCGGGCTTACCCGCGTTCGCGGCAGATGCGGTGAGAAAACCGCATCTGCCGCACTTGCCGCACTTGCCGCACTTGCGCCGCACTTGCGGCGCGGTTGCGGCACGGTTGCGGTAATCTGCATAGGAACCAACCACCTCGGATGACCCTCATACACTGTTAATATGTGCCCCTGCAGCCTAGTAAACCATTAGCAGCACTGTTTTAGTGTGAAAAGTGGCTGCAGTAGAAGTGAGATAATGATTTTATACACTTACATGCCTGCGTACTTGAGGGCGTCTCCCTGTGTGTGCTGGCACTTGTGGGCTGTGCTCATCATGTCTGCTCTCCCCCTCCCTTATGCATGCCCCCTCTCAGCCTGCTATAGTGATGTGAGGCTGATCTCGTTATAAAGGGTCGGGGCTACCGGGATGCCGCGATTTAGCCCCGCCCCTTTATGACGAGATCAGCCTCACATCACTATAGCAGGCTGAGAGGGGGCGTGCATAAGGGAGGGGGAGAGCAGACATGATGAGCACAGCCCACAAGTGCCAGCACACACAGGGAGACGCCCTCAAGTACGCAGGCATGTAAGTGTATAAAATCATTATCTCACTTCTACTGCAGCCACTTTTCACACAACAACAGTGCTGCTAATGGTTTACTAGGCTGCAGGGGCACATATTAACAGTGTATGAGGGTCATCCGAGGTGGTTGGTTCCCTTTACTATGCAGATTACTGCAACCGCGCCGCAACCGCGCCGCAAGTGCGGCGCAAGTGCGGCAGCTATGCGGCAAGTGCGGCAGATGCGGTTTTTTAACCGCATCTGCCGCGAACGCGGGTAGCCCGCTTTTAGCAAAAAATTCAAGACCTAAACAGACCGCCAGGGAGGTTAACCTCACACCTCTCCTACTAAAATATAACACAAGCCGGTCACTTCCTTCACCCACCTGCTTTATCTTTCTCTGCTTCTTCTCACTGCTGGTGACATATCCCCCAATCCTGCCCCCCATCTCATACGTCCCACTAATCCTCATCCCTATCTTCCTCAAACTAAGATAAACTACCGCAATCCATCACACGTAAAACCTGTGCCCCTGACCCTGCCTTCTTCCTCTCTCTGGAGCACTTTGGAATACCCACTCCATCTGCAACAAGCTCCATGTGATCCATCACATCCCACAACCTTATGTTCCTGGCCCTCACTGAGACCTACCTGACGTCCCTGATACGACCTCCTCTGCTGCACTGAGCTATGGCGACCCCCACTTTACCCACACTCCTTGCCCTGGCAACAGACATGGCAGAGGAGTGTGTTTCCTTCTTTCTAAAAACTGCTCCTTCAACCCAATACACCCTCCCTTATCCTCTCCTCTTTTGAAGTTCACTCTATCCGTATCTACTCTCCCTCTAATCTACCACCGGGCTCAGCCACTGCCTTCATTGATATGTTCTCCTCCAGGTTTCTTCAATTTGTTTCTGCTGACATTCCTACAATCATCATGTCTGACTTCAATATCCCTACTGATACTTACCAGCCAGCAGATTCCAAACTCCTGTCACTCACTTCATCCTTTGGACTTACTCAGTGGTCTTCCGCAGCCACGCACATAGACTGACATACACTAGACCTCATGTTCACCCGCCTCTGTTCCCTATCTAATCTTACAACCTCCCCTCTCCACCTATTTGACCACCATCTACTAACTTTCTCATCTTTTTCCTCCTCACCTGCCCCCCATGTCCAGCCACTAGCACATCCTCACAGAAACCTCACACATCTAGACACTCTCAGACTCTCTTCTAACACTGCAAAATATAAAGGGAGGGGACAAGAGGCGCAATAGTGCCCTATCACTAGTGACACTAGTGTGTAAATGGTGATGCTGTGTGGCCGCTCACCTGGTCCAGTTGTGGTCCCCACAACTGGTTTAATCGCGTTTTAGGAATCAATGTTCCAAGCTGCTGCAGGACCTCCACCTACCACTGGATCGTGGTATGTTCCAAGAAGGGATGATGGGAGTGATGGTGTGTCACGGTCCGCGCTGCTTCTGGATTCAATAAAACTCACCAAAGAGCCCAGCAATCTTTCATCCTCTTTATTCCTTATTCCTACGCGTTTCAGCGCCACACCCGGCGCCTTCCTGAGGAAGGCGCCGGGTGTGGCGCTGAAACGCGTAGGAATAAGGAATAAAGAGGATGAAAGATTGCTGGGCTCTTTGGTGAGTTTTATTGAATCCAGAAGCAGCGCGGACCGTGACACACCATCACTCCCATCATCCCTTCTCTTCTAACACTGTCCTCCATATCTTCACTCCACAACATGGACAGTGCCACTGATTTCTATAACATCAGCCATATACTTGGCCACCCCTCTCAGCATGGCAAAGTGCGACGAATTAATAAGCAACCGTGGCACACTAATGTCACCAAAAAACGTCAACAAGTGTCCAGGGTCGTGGAGCGGCGTTGGAAGAAAACACACGTCAGATGACTTCATTGCATTCAAACAAGCAACACTCTCCTTCAAATCAGCCTCACCTCTGCTAAACAGACCTACTTCACAAACCTTGTATCTTCCTTATCCTACAAACCCAAACAACTGTTCAGCACATTTAACTCTCTCCTCTGCCCACCACTGCCCCTGACTTTCCTCATCTCTACTGAGGACTTTGCCACATGCTTCAAAAATAAGATCGACCAGACAGGGCAAACATTTACTGTCCTACCGCCACCACCCCTCCATATACCAACCCTCTGCCCTTCGCTCACAACCTCCCTCTCCAACATCACTGAAGGAGAGCTCACTCATCTCTTCTCCAAATCACATCTCACCACTTGTGCACTTGACCCCATCCCTTCCCACTTGCTCCCCAAGCTTACTAACATGCTCATCCCAGCCCTAACCCATCTCTTCAACTTCTGGTACCTTCCCCTCTGCTTTCAAACATGCTACCATCATACCCATCCTCAAAAGGCCAAATCTTTACCCGACTGCCATGCCCAGCTATTGCCCCATTTCGCTGCTCCCATTTGCTTTCAAACTCCTTGAGCAGCATGTCCATGCTCAACTTTCCTCCCACCTCTCATCTAACTCTCCTTGACAATCTCCAATCTGGCTTTCACCCTCAGCACTCCACCGAAACCGCCCTGACCAAAATTACTAACGACTTACTCACTGCCAAAGCCAACAAGCAGTTCTCCATCCTCCTCCTTCTAGACCTGTCCCTGCCTCGACACAGTTGAGCACTACCTACTGCCACAAATTCTCTCTTTCCTTGGCATCAAAGACCTTGCCCTATCCTGGATCGCCTCATACCTTTCTGAATGCACATTTAGCAGTTCCCACTCCCACACTACCTCCTCATCCCGCCCTCTCTCTGTTGGGGTTCCTCAAGGCTCTGTCATGGGGCCCCTACTTTTCTCCATCTACAGTTGTGGCCAAAAGTATTGACACCCCTGCAATTCTGTCAAATATTACTCAGTTTGTTCCTGAAAATAATTGAAATCACAAATTCTTTGGAATTATTATCTTCATTTAATTTGTCTTCAATGAAAAAACACAAAAAGAATTGTCCTAAAGCCAAATTGGATATAATTCCACACCAAAAATAAAATCATGTGATGCTTCTCTAATTTGTGTAATTAACAGCACCTGTAACTTACCTGTGGCACCTAACAGGTGTTGGCAATAACTAAATCACACTTGCAGCTAGTTGACATGGATTAAAGTTCACTCAACCTCTGTCCTGTGTCCTTGTGTGTACCACATTGAGCATGGAGAAAATAAAGAAGACCAAAGAACTGTCTGAGGACGTGAGAAACCAAATTGTGAGGAAGCATAAGCTTCAAGGCTAAAAGTCCTTCTCGAAAGACCTGAATGTTTCTGTGTCTACTGTGCGCAGTGTCATCAAGAAGTTTAAAGCCCATGGCACTGTGGCTAACCTCCCTAGATGTGGACGGAAAAGAAAAATTGACGAGAGATTTCAACGCAAGATTGTGCGGATGGTGGATAAAGAACCTCGACTAACATCCAAACAAGTTCAAGCTGCCCTGCAGTCCGAGGGTACAAGTGTCAATACACACACAGAGTTTACAGGAGAAAAAAAGAGGCATTCAAAGAAAAGAACACGGCCCCTAAAGTCAAACATGGCGGAGGTTCCCTGATGTTTTGGGGTTGCTTTGCTGCCTCTGGCACTGGACTGCTTGACCGTGTGCATGGCTTTATGAAGTCTGAAGACTACCAACAAATTTTGCAGAATAATGTAGGGCCCAGTGTGAGAAACCTGGGTCTCCCTCAGAGGGTCATGGGTCTTCCAGCTGGACAATGACCCAAAACACACTTCAAAAAGCACTAGAAAATGGTTTGAGAGAAAGCACTGGAGACTTCTAAGGTGGCCAGCAATGAATCCTGACCTGAATCCCATAGAACACCTGTGGAGAGATCTAAAAATGGCAGTTTGGAGAAGGCATCCTTCAAATATCAGGGACCTGGAGCAGTTTGCCAAAGAAGAATGGTCTAAAATTCCAGCAGACCATTGTAAGAAACTCATTGATGGTTTACCGGAAGCAGTTCATCGCAGTTATTTTGGCTAAAGGTTGTGCAACCAAGTATTAGGCTGAGGGTGCCAATACTTTTGTCTGGCCCATTTTTGGAGTTTTGTGTGAAATGATCAATGTTTTGCTTTTTGCTTCATTCTCTTTTGTGTTTTTTCATTGAAGACAAATTAAATGAACCAAGTATTAGGCTGAGGGTGCCAATACTTTTGTCTGGCCCATTTTTGGAGTTTTGTGTGAAATGATCAATGTTTTGCTTTTTGCTTCATTCTCTTTTGTGTTTTTTCATTCAAGACAAAATAAATGAAGATAACAATACCAAAGAATTTGTGATTGCAATCATTTTCAGGAAGAAACTGAGTATTATCTGACAGAATTGCAGGGGTGTCAATACTTTTGGCCACAACTGTATACCCTTGGCCTAGGACAACTCATAAAGTCCCATGGCTTCCAGTACCACCTGTACACTGATGACACTCAGATGTATCTCTCTGGCCCAGAAGTCACCTCGTTGCTGTCCAGAATCCTGGAGTGTCTATCAGCCATATCCTCCTTCTTCACCTCTCGCTTCCTAGAACTCAATGTAGACAAAACTGAACTCATTATCTTTCCTCCATCTCATGTACCTTCCCTACCTGATCTATCTATTATCCTAAAAGGCATCACGCTCTGACCTGCACCTGAAATCCGCTGCCTCGGAGTAACACTTGACTCTGCTCTATCCTTCAGACTGCATATCCAAACTCTCGCCACCTCCTGCTCAAGAATATTTCCAGGATCTGTCCTTTCTCAATACTCAATCTACTAAAATGTTTGTATACGCCCTCATCATCTAACGCCTTGATTACGGCAACATTTTCCTCTGTGGCCTCCCCGCTAACTCGCTTGCACCACTCCAGTCTGCCTTCAACTCTGCTGCCTGAATAAACCACCTATCTCCTCGCTACTCCCCTGTTTCTTCCCTCTGCAAATCCCTCCACTGACTCCCATTTCCCCAATGAATCCAATTCAAGCTACTAACACTGACCTACAAAGCCGTCCATAACCTGTCCCCTCCATATAACTCTGAACTAATCTCCCAATATCTTCCCTCACATAATCTTCGACCCTCCTAAGATCTCCTCCTCTCCTCCACACTTTTTCGTTCCTCACATAACCACCTCCAAGACTTCTCCCGAGTATCCCCCCTCCTCTGGAATTCTGCACCCAACACGTTCGATTATCCACCACCCTCGGATCCTTTAGATGGAACCTGCAAACCCATCTCTTTAGGAAAGCTTACAGCCTACAATGACCACACCATCACCATCACCGGCGCCGCCGCCTCACCACCACCCAAGCTGCCGCCTCACCATCCCCCGAGCTGCTGCCTCACCACCATCAGTGCTGCCGCCTTGCCACGACCAGAGCTGCTGCGTCACCACCACCAGAGCTGCTGCCTCACCACCACCAGAGCTGCCGCCTCACCACCACCACCAGAGCTGCCGCCTCACCACCACCACCAAGAGCTGCCGCACCCCCGACCTTCTGTCTCTTCCCCATTATCCCATAAAATGTAAGGGTCCCCTTCCCCTCTGTATCAGTCTGTCATTGCTTATTTGTTTACTATAAACTATATATATATTTTTGTCTATAACCCTTTCTCATGTACAGCACCATAGAATTAATGGTGCTATATAAATAATAATAATTATTATGGCACACTCTAGGATATCTTCTTCTATAATTCCATCATCTGCTTGCTCACATACTGGATTGAACACCCACACCACCTTCTTGGTTAGCTCCTTCTCCTTGACTTCATTTCATGGGCCACTGTTGTCATAATGTGTCAGTTTCTCGGGCAGCATATTATTGTTTACCACTTGCTACTGGCAACATCACTTAATTTTTCTTCCTGAACTCCTCAGTCTCTGGAAGAGGAACCACCTTTAGAACAGAAGCACATAACATTTTCTTCATTATCAGAGGGTGCAACTTGTTCAGCCTCTTTTCTTCCCTTAAGTCTCTGGTGACGGGATTATTTACTGTTTTTGTTTGGCCTTTCCTTACTGTACACACTGTCACCCATATTAGAGTTTGGGTTACCCTTGCAGTCATGGTCAATTTTGTATTGTGGACTAACAAGTCACCTCTTACTTTAGTGTTGCTTCCTCTTCTGAAACTATGGTTTTCTCTTTACCCAGCATTTTCTTTGATTACCCCTCAGGGGTGGACTGGCCCATGTGGCAGGGTGGCCGTTGCCCCCCAGGCTGGTGGATTATTCCTATTTTAGGGCCGCCACCCAGGGCAAGGCCTACCAGCCAGCCCCTGTCACCCCTATCTCCAGACTGATAATCTTAGAAGTGCTAACATCTTATTAACCACTATCACACGAGTAGATACCCCGTCAGCCTTCTGATGTAGAGGAGTTTCCTCAAGGTTTTTAATTGAGTAAACGGACACCTCTTACGTTAGCCACACATCACAAAATACTTTCAAGTTCCGGCCTATTACCATAGGATACTGTAATTTCAGGTCTACACCAACATTGTGGAATGTGGTAACCTCAGCTGTGTCATTGTGAATTATGACCTCCTGGCATCTGTTATTGACCTCATGCACATTGACTGTATCCAGCATGAATCTCACAAAGGTCTCTGGGGTCTCTGGGTTCTATGGGTCTATCGGACCCATCACACATTCTCCATCCAGCCATATGGGACACAGACATGATACACCTGCTACTTTGGGATTCTGTCCCTTTTTGAGACTCTGCCTCCTTTTGGACAACTACCCCTTTTGGGATTCCACCCCCTTTTTGACAGGCACCCCCTTTTGGCAACCACCCTTTTTGGTACTCCACCCATTTTGAGCAAACTAGTCTATAGAGGGTACATTCTGTGGACTGCCCATGACAGTCTCATGAACCAGTTCACACAGTACAAAGCTATCTCCCTGGGCACTCTGTGGATGCACTGGCCCCACAAGAGAACTCACGAACTGGTCCACTGCTGTCACATTGCATCTACATTGACAGCTCCTGCTGTTGTACATGCGCTATGGACTGATAAAACTCCTCGAGAGCATCTGTATAAGCTGCCCCATGGATGCTTAGCTCCCACGGCTATCACTGGATCTCTTATCGCTACCGGTCCCCTGCCACTGGACACTAATCCACACCAGGCACTTTATCAGCTCTGAACAGCTCCACCCCCAATTTCATTGACCCACCGATCTACAGTAAACTGTCAAGTGCAAGAAAACATTTTCATGGACCTGCCAATCCACAGCCAGACACTTTTATCTTCATAGACCTGCTGATCTACCACAAACTGCTTGAATTCACACACATGTATACTGGACAACTGCTCCTAGCAACCAGGTTGATCTGCTGCTCGCATTTTCCACCATATGAAAGGCAGCGCGTCGCTGAATATTAGGAAACATTCATTTGACAGTGGAATTGAAGCACACAACAACAGTTTCTATTTAAAACAAGTCCTGTCAGATTTTTTAGATACGTAAACCGCTTGTAAATCAGACATGCACATCATCTTTACACAACAATTATGGCAGCAGCAGAGTCATCTAAATTCACTGCCGCAGGGACCCACTGACTCAATGAGTTACATCGCTGCTCTTCTTAACATGGGGGGTCAATAACTATGGGTCTTGCCAGGCTGAGAATACGAGCCACCAGCTGCCTGGTTTTTACCTTGGCTGGCAATCAAAAATAGAAAAAAGCCCACAAGTTTTTTCAATTTTTTCAATTATTTATTCGATATATTTATAAAAAAAATATATATGTATGGATGTCCTTGTATTTATGACTTGCAGCCAGGGTAAAACCAGGCTGCTGGGGGTTGTAGCCCGTCACTGTCTACTTTATCTGCGCAAAGAATCAGAAATACTACAGCGCTACGTCTTTTTTTAAGTTATTTTTTTTCATCACTATGACGTCAGGAACGTTACCTATGGTAACCAATTGCTTGCACAATGGGTGAGGGGTGCAACAGCCAATCACACATGCTAATAAAGTCTGTGGAACCTCGTTTAGGAATCTCAACACAAGACTAGCCAGATATCCCTCCAGGGAAGGACCTAGCCATGGGATGGCTCTTTGAGGAGACGAGGCTCCACAGACTATTTGCATATTTGTAATTCCCAGGGGGCAATGCGCCTAGGAATTCACTGAGTTGAGTAGTGTTAGCGTTTAATGCTTTCTTGCACTCGTCTCCCTGAGATCAGTGATTGCTTCGTGTTGTTAATCACACATGTTGTCACAGAGAGTGGATTTCTGTGATTGGCTGTTAGAGCGAGTGCAATAACCTAGAGGCAGCCCATATATTCAAGAATCTGCCATGCAGTGAAAAATCGGGAGGTTAATGAAGGTCCAAGAAGTACAAGCGTGCGCACCCCGATAGGTATAAAGATTTTGTTTAATTACTGTATTATTTATTTTTACACCCCCACCAGGATCCTTAGCCACATTTTCATAACTTTAAGGTCCGGGCTCGGGGTTTGAACTTAAGGCCACGTCACACGTAACGATATCGTTGCCGATATCGTTCAAAAGTCACGTGTTCTGTGACGCTTGAACGATGTCGAAACGACATAGTTGCATGTGACACTACAAACGATGAATGATCAGTCGGCTGATCGTTCATTGTTTGATTTGAGGACAGGACCTCAAATCTATCGTTGGACGCCCGGTGGACACGCAGCATCGCTGCGTGTGACACCAGGAGACGACTGAAGGCAGCTCCCAGCACCTCTCTGCAAGCGCTGGGAGCTGGTCTCCAAGGTAAACTGCGGGTAACTAGGCAGCGCGCGCTGCCTAGATACCCGATGTATACCTTGGTTACCAGCCTTCTCCGCTCACCGGCTGGTATCTAAAGTACACAGCGGGTAACTAGGGACCAGAGTTACCCGCTGTGTACCTTGGATACCAGCCGGTGAACGGAGAAGGCTGGTAACCAAGGTATACATCGGGTATCTAGGTATCTAGACATCGTGGAAACGATATTTAAATCATTTCCACTATGTCTCTGGTCCATTGATCGCTTGTTAGTCTGCCTGTGTGACAGCTCACCAGCGATCTGAACGATTTTGTTAGCGATCGTGTGTGCATTCCGGCCAGATCCACTGAACCTAAACATCAGTGTTTTTCTTTTTTGCATTTGTCCTAATAAAGATGATATTGCTTTTTATCACCTGATGGTGTGCTTCAGTTATGCCGTTCTCTCTCCTTTTTTATTTTTCATGTATTTAGTTTATGGACATGGTTCTTTAACCCCTTAACCACCTGGCGATTTTTCATTTTTCATTTATTTTTCCTCCTCTTCTTCCACGAGCCATAACTTTTTTATTTTTCGGGCAATATAGTCATATGAGGGATTGGTTTTTGCGGAATGAGTTGTACTTTTGAATTACATCATTTATTTTACAATATGGTGTACTGGAAAATGTGAAAAAAATTAAAGTGCAGTGAAATTGCACAGAAAGTGCAATTTTACGATTGTTTTGGGGCTTTTTATTTTCTATGTTCACTATATGACAAAACTGATCTGTCAGTATGATGCCTCAGGTTGGTATAAGTCCATAGATACATTTTACTTTAACCAAAAAAAAAATTCACAAGTTTATAAAAAAAAGAACTGCGCTTTTGGCGACATTTTCTGAGACCTATAGAGTTCTCATTTTTCGGTATCCGGGGCTGAGTAATGGCTTGATTTTTTGCATTTTGAACGGACATTTTTAGTTATACCAGTTTTGGGTATTTAAGATGTTTTGATCGCCTGATATTGCACTTTATTGCAATGTTGTGATGACCAAAAAAAAACATAATTTTGGTATTTTTACTTTTGATTATGCAATTTACCAATCAGATTAATTGATTTTATATTTTGATAGATCGGACATTTCTGAAAGCAGCGATACCAAACGTGTTTTTTTTTTAAATACCGTATATACTCGTGTATAAGCCGACCCGTGTATAAGCCGACCCCCCTACTTTTGCCCCAAAAATCTGGAAAAACCTATTGACTCGTGTATAAGCCGAGGGTGGACCCCAGCACAGGTATACAGCCCCAGCAGTGTGGTATACAGGCCCACCCCAGTGGTATACAGGCCACCCAGTGGTAGTATACAGCAGCCCCAGTGGTAGTATATAGCATCCCCAGCAGCCCCAGTGGTAGTATATAGCATCCCCAGCAGCCCCAGTGGTAGTATATAGCATCCCCAGCAGCCCCAGTGGTAGTATATAGCATCCCCAGCAGCCCCAGTGGTAGTATATAGCAGCCCCAGTGGTAGTATACAGCAGCCCCAGTGGTAGTATACAGCAGCCCCAGTGGTAGTATATAGCATCCCCAGCAGCCCCAGTGGTACTATATAGCATCCCCAGTGGTAGTATATAGCATCCCAGCAGCCCCAGTGGTAGTATATAGCATCCCAGCAGCCCCAGTGGTAGTATATAGCATCCCCAGCAGCCCAGTGGTAGTATATAGCATCCCCAGCAGCCCCAGTGGTAGTATATAGCAGCCCCAGTGGTAGTATACAGCAGCCCAGTGGTAGTATACAGCAGCCCCAGTGGTAGTATATAGCATCCCCAGCAGCCCCAGTGGTAGTATATAGGAGCCCCAGCAGCCCCAGTGGTAGTATACAGGAGCCCTAGTGGTAGTATACAGGAGCCCAAGCAGCCCCAGTGGTAGTATACATCAGCCCCAGATGTATATACAGCCCCAGTGGTAGTATACAGCCCCAGTGGTAGTATACATCAGCCCCAGTGGTAGTATACAGGAGCCCAAGCAGCCCCAGTGGTAGTATACATCAGCCCCAGATGTATATACAGCCCCAGTGGTAGTATACAGCCCCAGTGGTAGTATACATCAGCCCCAGAGGTATATGCAGCCCCAGTGGTAGTATACAGCCCCAGTGGTACTATCCAGCAGCCCCAGATGTATATACAGCCCCAGTGGTAGTATACAGCCCCAGTGGTAGTATACATCAGCCCAGATGTATATGCAGCCCCAGTGGTAGTATACAGCCCCAGTGGTACTATCCAGCAGCCCCAGATGTATATACAGCCCCAGTATTAATAAACAGCCCCCCCCTCCTTATCATGGCCCCCCAGGCTGCGGCAGCTGTCAAAATAACAAACAGTTTATACATCACCTTCCGACGCAGCTTCTCCGCTCCTCCGGTCCTCCGCTCGCCGGCTGCTTCTTCTTTCTTGTTGTGCCGACTTCTGTGACCGCGCGCAGGAAATGACGTCATCTCCTGCGCCCGGTCACATGACACCGGCACAAGAAGAAAGAAGAAGCCGGCGAGCGGAGGACCGGAGGAGCGGAGAAGCTGCGTCGGAAGGTGATGTATAAACTGTTTGTTATTTTGACAGCTGCCGCAGCCTGGGGGGCCATGATAAGGAGGGGGGGGCTGTTTATTAATACTGGGGGACCCATATTAAGGAGGGGGGCTGTGCAGTGCAATATGCACGGCATCCCCCCGCCGTTGATGGACGGGGGGATGCCGTGCATATTCATTGCACTAATGAGGCGGCCCCACGTGACCGCCTGCGGTCACCGCGGCCCCCTCCTGCCTCCTCCAGCTCCCGGTCACAGCCCCCCCCCACAGCATTACCGTATAGACCCGTGTATAAGCCGAGGGGGGGACTTTTCAGCCCAATTTGTGGGCTGAAAAACTCGGCTTATACACGAGTATATACGGTAGTTTTATTTCCAATGGGGAAAAAAGGGAACTTTTATGGGGTTTTTCATATTTAAAAAAAAATGTTTTCACTTTTTCTTTAATTTATTTGGCTCCTTAGAGTGCCTGAAAACTGCACCATCCGATCGCTTCTGCTGCACAGGGCCATGCTTCAGCATGGCTCTGTTCTGCTGAAATTAACACCCTGTTTGAACAACAGCGGTCACGCAGAATTTATTGGAGGTGCATCATGACAGCGATAGGGGTCATCATCTGACCCCTCACCGTGATGGTAACACACCGGCACACTGTGATCGCGTCACGGGGTGGCCGATGGTGGCGAGAAATAGTGCAATCCCGCCACGGCTTCTAAGATCGTTCTGTCAGAGTTTGACAGCGCAATCTAAAGGGTTAATAGGAATGGATGGCTCTCTGATCCACCTGGACCTGTTAGCTATTTATGTCAGACTAGATGGTGGCCCGATTCTAACGCATCGAGTATTCTAGAATACCTTGTAAACAGGAGTGAACTGCGTCACACTGACTGACAGCCTTGTAGACAGGAGTGCAGTTTGTGACACTGACTGACAGCCTTGCAGACAGGAGTGAAGTGCGTCACACTGAGTGACAGCCTTGTAGACAGGAGTACAGTTCGTGACACTGACTGACAGCCTTATAGACAAGAGTGAAGTTTGTCACACTGACTGACAGACCTTGTAGACAGGAGTAAACTGCGTCACACTGACTGACAGACCTTATAGACAGGAGTAAACTGCATCACACTGACTGACAGACCTTATAGACAGGATAAGGAGTGATGATGAGCGGACTGTGAGGAGGCTGTGAGGATAGAGGAGGCTGAGGATGGAGGAGGCTGTGAGGATGGAGGAGCTGTGAGGATGGAGGAGGCTGTGAGGATGGAGGAGGCTGTGAGGATGGAGGAGGCTGTGAGGATGGGAGGCTGTGAGGATGGAGGAAGGCTGTGAGGATGGAGGAGGCTGTGAGGATGGAGGAGGCTGTGAGGATGGAGGAGGCTGTGAGGATGGAGGAGGCTGTGAGGATGGAGGAGGCTGTGAGGATGGAGGAGGCTGTGAGGATGGAGGAGGCTGTGAGGATGGAGGAGGCTGTGAGGATGGAGGAGGCTGTGAGGATGAGGAGGCTGTGAGGATGGAGGCGGCTAGTGTGAGGATGGAGGAGGCTGTGAGGATGGAGGAGGCTGGGGATGGAGAGGCTGTGAGGATGGAGGAGGCTGAGGGGATGGAGCTGAAGAGCTGTGAGGATGGAGGAGCCTGAGGGGATGGAGGAGGCTGAGGGATGGAGAGGCTGAAATGAGGAGGAGTTGAGGGATGGAGGAGGCTGAGGGATGGAGGAGGCTATGAGGATGGGAAGGCTGTGAGGATGGAGGAGGCTGTGAGGATGGAGGAGGCTGTGAGATGGGAGGCTGTGAGGATGGAGGAGGCTGTGAGGATGGAGGAGGCTGTGAGGATGGAGAGCTGTGAGGATGATGAGGCTGTGAGGATGGATGAGGCTGTGAGGATGGAGAAGGCTGAGGGGATGGAGGAGGCTGTGAGGATGGAGGAGGCTGTGAGGATGGGGAGGCTGGGAGGATGGAGTACTGAGTACAGTGTATTTGAAATATGGCGCCATGGCACACGCCGCTATTCTGATTGGTCGGCGCTGAACGCGGCCACCAATCAGAATAGCGTTGCGCGCCATATCTCAAATGCACTGTACTCAGTGTATTTGAAATATGGCACCATGGCGCGCGCTGCTATTCTGATTGGTCGGCGCTGAACGCGGCGACCAATGAGAGAAGCGGCGCGCGGTTTGAATGCCGCTCCTCTGATTGGTCGCCGCGTTCAGCCATAGCCATGGCGCCATAATTCAAATACACAGTGTATTTGAAATATGGCGCCAAGGCGCGCGCCGCTATTGTGATTGGTCGGCACTGAACACGCCGACCAAACAGGATAGCGGCGCTTGACATGATGCCATATTTTAAATCTGAAGTCTTCAGTGGATTTTACACGTTCAGCGCCGACCAATCAGGATAGCGGCGCGTGCTATGGCGCCATATTTCAAATACACTGTACGCGGCTTGGCGCGCGGTTTGAAAGCCGCGAAGGGCACCACCACTGCGAGCAGCCTGGAGATGACCGGCTGATGCCGATCATCTCCTGGCTAGCTCGCCTCTGACCGGATTTTAGACTGGAGCTCATCCGTGGATACTGCTGCACAGAGGTGAGCGGCTCACCAGCCGGGAAATGACCGGCTGACGCCGGTCATCTCCCAGCTGGCGAGCCGCGGACCTCAGTGCCGCAGGTAGCGGCTCGCCAGTCGGGAGATGACCGGCTGACGCCAGTCATCTCCCGGCTGGCTCGAGCACGCTGGGTCCACCGTCTGCCGGACCGGGCTGCAAATTGGTGAGAAATTTGAATGTTCAGCACATGGCTATTTGCATAGTCTGAGCTCATTGGTCGCTGCCTTCGGCGGCAACCATTGAGCTACCTCTGTATAGCGCGCGATTTTGGCAACAGACACACTCAAAAAACCCTTAGACAATTATATAATAGATATCTATTATATAACTGCCGTAGCGACTTTCGTCGCATACGGCGCTACTTCCGTGGCTTTGTTCGTCGCTTTGTTTGTGGCTTTGTTCGCGCACGCGACTCACTCGCAATGGCCGCGAAGCGAGCCGTTGCAGAAGCGCGAGCAATGGCAGCGAAGCGGCCGTTGCGAGTCTCCCGCCCAGGCGACGACCGACGAAAGCCGAGACCTGTGGCCGAAAATAGAACCAAGGGCCCGGCTATACTTCGCTTGAAACACCGCTATTATTCTCTATGGGAAGTGAGGAGCTATTCTGATTGGTCGCTGTGTCCTGCCGGCGACCAATCAGAATAGCGCCTCACTTCCCATAGAGATACATAGCGGTGTTTCGGCGAATTTATGGCCGGGCCCCTGGTTCTATTTTCAGCCACGGGGCTCGGCTCTGGTCGGTCGTTCCACGGGGCCGGAGACTCGCTTCGCGGCCATTGCTCGCACCTCAGCAACGGCTCGCAATCATTGGAACGACTGACCAGAGCAGAGCCCCGTGGCCAAAAATAGAACCAGGGGCCCGGCCATAAATTCGCCGAAACACCGCTATGTATCTCTATGGGAAGTGAGGCGCTATTCTGATTGGTCGCTGTGTGCTGCCGCCGACCAATCAGAATAGCGCCTCACTTCCCATAGACATATAATGGACGACTTTGAGTTTCAAATTTACCGCTGAAAGTGAGGCGCTATTCTGATTGGTCGATGTGTGCTGGCGGCGACCAATCAGAATAGCGCCTCACTTCCCATAGAGATATAATGGACGAAAATTCGTCCATTATATCTCTACGGGAAGTGAGGCGCTATTCTGATTGGTCGCCGGCAGCACACAGCGACCAATCATAATAGCGCCTCACTTCCCATAGAGATAAAATGGACGAAAATTCATCCATTAGATCTCTATGGGAAGTGAGGCGCTATTCTGATTGGTCGCCGGCAGCACACAGCGACCAATCAGAATAGCGCCTCACTTTCCATAGAGATACATAGTGGTGTTTCGAACAATGCATGGCCGGCCCCTTGGTTCGATTTTCGGCCACGGCGCTCGGCTGTCGAGGGCCCAAGAAAATTGCAATGGACCTACCGTGGCTGCAACGACTCGCCTATCTATCTATATCTATCTATCTATCTATCTATGTATCTATGTATGTATTTCTATCTATCTATCTATATATGTATCTATTTCTTTCTATCTATTTCTATCTATCTATGTATCTATTTCTATCTATCTATGTATCTATCTATATATCTATCTATATATCTATCTATGTATCTATTTCTATCTATCTATGTATCTATTTCTATCTATCTATATCTATCTATCTATTTCTATCTATCTATATATCTATTTCTATCTATCTATATCTATCTATCTATCTATGTATCTATTTCTATCTATCTATCTATCTATCTATCTGGCTTGAGAAAGGACCTCCGTCGCCACGCCATTGGCAATAAAGGTTCACTTGATATCTTTTTGGTGCTGCTTTTTCCTTTTTTTTTATTTTTTTTTTTTTTTGATTATCTATCTATCTATCTATGTATCTATTTCTATCTATGTATCTATTTCTATCTATCTATCTATTTCTATCTATCTATCTATCTATCTCTATCTATCTATATCTATCTATGTATCTATATCTATCTATCTATCTATGTATCTATTGCTTTCTATCTATCTATGTATCTATTTCTATCTATGTATCTATTTCTATCTATCTATGTATCTATCTATATCTATCTATATATCTATCTATATCTATCTATGTATCTATTTCTATCTATTTCTATCTATCTATCTATTTCTATCTATCTATCTATTTCTATCTATCTATCTATTTCTATCTATCTATCTATGTATCTATATCTATCTATCTATCTATCTATTTCTATCTATCTATCTATGTATCTATATCTATCTATCTATCTATCTATCTGGCTTGAGAAAGGACCTCCGGTCCGAAACGTCGCCACGCCATTGGCAATAAAGGTTCACTTGATATCTTTTTGGTGCTGCTTTTTCCTTTTTTTTGATTTTTTTTATTATCTATCTATCTATCTATGTATCTATTTCTTATCTATTATCTATCTATCTAATCTATCTATTCTATCTATCTATGTATCTATTCTATCTATCTATGTATCTATTTCTATTCTATCTATCTATCTATGTATCTATTTCTATCTATCTATGTATCTATTTCTATCTATCTATGTATCTATCTATATCTATCTATGTATCTATTTCTATCTATCTATCTATATCTATCTATCTATCTATCTATCTATCTATCTATCTATCTATCTATTTCTATCTATCTATTTCTATCTATCTATCTATCTATCTATCTATCTATTTCTATCTATCTATGTATCTATATCTATCTATCTATTTCTATCTATCTATCTATGTATCTATATCTATCTATCTATCTATCTATCTGGCTTGAGAAAGGACCTCCGGTCCGAAACGTCGCCACGCCATTGGCAATAAAGGTTCACTTGATATCTTTTTGGTGCTGCTTTTTCCTTTTTTTTGATTTTTTTTTTTTGATTATCTATCTATCTATCTATCTATCTATCCATCCATCTATCCATCTATGTATCTATTTCTTTCTATCTATCTGTGTATCTATTTCTATCTTTCTATCTATCTATTTCTATCTATCTATTTCTATCTATCTATCTATCTATTTCTATCTATCTATTTCTATCTATCTATCTATCTATTTATCTATCTATGTATCTATTTCTATCTATATCTATCTATCTATATATCTATCTATGTATCTATATCTATCTATCTATATCTATCTATCTATCTATCTCTATCTATTT
>JARQOC010000005.1:338959232-339163879 GCA_033576535.1 Allobates femoralis
CTATATATGTATCTATTTCTATCTATCTCTCTATCTATCTATTTCTATCTATCTATCTATATCTACCTATATCTATCTATCTATATCTATCTATCTATGTATCTATTTCTACCTATCTATGTATCTATTTCTATCTATCTATCTATTTCTATCTATCTATCTATCTATCTATCTATGTATCTATTTCTATCTATCTATTTCTATCTATCTATGTATCTATATCTATCTATCTATCTATGTATCTATTTCTATCTATCTATGTATCTATTTCTTTCTATCTATCTATGTATCTATTTCTATCTATGTATCTATTTCTATCTATCTATTTCTATCTATCTATTTCTATCTATATATGTATCTATTTCTATCTATCTCTCTATCTATCTATTTCTATCTATCTATCTATATCTACCTATATCTATCTATCTATATCTATCTATCTATGTATCTATTTCTACCTATCTATGTATCTATTTCTATCTATCTATCTATTTCTATCTATCTATCTATCTATCTATCTATGTATCTATTTCTATCTATCTATCCATCTTTGTATCTATATCTATCTATCTATCTATGTATCTATTTCTATCTATCTATCTATCTGATAGATCGATAGATAGATAGAAAGAAATAGATACATAGATAGAAAGAAATAGATTGCATAGATATCTATCTATATCTATCTATGTATCTATCTATCTATGTATCTATCTATCTATCTATGGGAAAAAAACTCTGTAACTAGGGACGCGTATAGCTGGTACGCATGCGCAGTAGTGTGTAAACAACGCCGTAATGGCGGCGCGTGGCGAGATAGCGGCCGCACATGGCGAGTGACATGCCGGGCCAGCAAGATACAATAATTACAGGTAATCAGGCGGGCACCTGGGTTATAAGTGACCACACTCATGGAATCAACTGTAAGCAGGAGATCCAATATTCCACAAATGCGAACGCTAACTGTAAGAGCACAAACATTAACCATTATGTACTATTTAACATGACTGTGAGTTGTATATGCACTGTAAAATGATGATTAAGCTGTTAATTGAATAATGTGATATGACATAGGAGGATGTATAAAACCCTCAGCATTTGCTTGTAGTGACTGCCAGAGGAAGGTCTGAGGACCGAAACGTCGCTATTCTAATGCCATAAGAAGCCATTAAAGGCTGAACTTTTCTAAAGTCGTGTGCTGCAGCCTATTCTTATTATTCTATCTATCTTATCATCTATCTATGTATCTATCTATCTATCTATCTATCTATCTATATTCATCTATCATATCTCTATCTATTAATCTCTATCTATCTATATCTATATCTATATCTATATCTATTCTCTATATCTAATCTATCTATACTATATCTATCTCTATATCTATCTATCTATCTATCTATATCTATCTATCTATCTATCTATTCTATATATCTATCTATCTATTATCTATCTATCTATCTATCTATCTATCTATCTATTTCTATCTATCTATTTCTATCTATATCTATCTATCTATCTATCTATTTCTATCTATATCTAATCTATTTCTATCTATCTATGTATTTCTATCTATCTATTATCTATTTCTATCTATCTATCTATCTATGTATCTATTTCTTTCTATCTATCTATGTATCTATTTCTATCTATCTATACTATCTATCTATCTATCTATGTAAATAGTGATAGAAGAGAAGCAGCGTGTATGGCTGGTCTTTCAGCAGAGTGCAGAGCGTCCTGAGCTCCTGCCAGCCTCAAATATACATACAGTTCAAAGAGGGTCACAGCACTTCCTTCTTTAGAAATGGATGTTTTATTCCAGCTCAGGCATAAGGCGACGTTTCGAGATATGCTAGCTCTTTATCCAGCCAGGCTGGATAAAGAGCTAGCATAGCTCGAAACGTCGCCTTATGTCTGAGCTGGAATAAAACATCCCTTGCTAAAGAAGGAAGTGCTGTGACCCTCTTTGAACTGTATATCTATGTATCTATTTCTATCTATCTATTTCTTTCTATCTATCTATGTATCTATTTCTATCTATCTATCTATGTATCTATGTATCTATTTCTATCTATCTATCTATGTATCTATATCTATCTATCTATGTATCTATTTCTATCTATCTATTTCTATCTATCTATCTATTTCTATCTATCTAGCTATCTATGTATCTATATCTATCTATCTATGTATCTATTTCTATCTTCTATCTATTTCTATCTATCTATCTATCTATGTATCTATTTCTTTCTATCTATCTATCTATGTATCTATTTCTATCTATCTATCTATCTATCTATGTAAATAGTGATAGAAGAGAAGCAGCGTGTATGGCTGGTCTTTCAGCAGAGTGCAGAGCGTCCCTGAGGCTCCTTCCAGCCTCAAATATACATACAGTTCAAAGAGGGTCACAGCACTTCCTTCTTTAGAAATGGATGTTTTATTCCAGCTCAGGCATAAGGCGACGTTTCGAGCTATGCTAGCTCTTTATCCAGCCAGGCTGGATAAAGAGCTAGCATAGCTCGAAACGTCGCCTTATGCCTGAGCTGGAATAAAACATCCCTTACTAAAGAAAGAAGTGCTGTGACCCTCTTTGAACTGTATCTATCTATGTATCTATTTTATCTATCTATCTATTTCTATCTCTATCTATCTATTTCCTATCTATCTATCTATCTATCTATCCATCTTGTATCTATATCTATCTATCTATGTATCTATTTCTATCTATCTATCTGATTATATATGTAGATAGATAGGTAGTAGATAGAAAAATAGATACATAGATAGATAGAAAGAAATAGATCTAGATATCTATCTATCTATCTATATGTATCTATTTCTATCTATCTATCTATCTATGATAGGTAGATAGAAGGTTATGACTGATAGAAATGAAAGATCATAATAATAATACAGTCAAAAGAGGTCAAGATTCTATCTTTATCTATGTTTTATTACTAGATACATCTTTCGCTATCTATCTTTATCTAAGCTATTAAGTACTATCTATCAATCCTTATCCCACTGATCTATCTATATCTAAATATCTATCTCTTTATACTATCTCATATCTTTTCTTATCTATCTATCTATCTATCTATCTATATCTATCTCTATCTTCTATCTATCTATCTATCTATCCATCTATGTATCTATCTCTATCTATCTAAATCTATCTCTATTCTATCTATCTATCTATATATATCATATGTAAACTATATCTATTCTATATCTATCATCTATTCTATCTATCTATATCTATCTATATCTATCTATCTATCTATCATATTATCTATCTATCTAATCTATCTCTATCTATCTATCTATCTAAATCTATCTATCTATCTATCTATATCTATCTATCTATCTATCTATCTATATCTATTCTATCTATCTATCTATCTATCTATATCTATCTATCTCTCTATCTATCTATCTTATCTATCCATATTATCTATCTATCTATCTATCTCTATATCTATTCTATCTTATTTTATCTATCTATATCTCTATTTATCTATCTATATCTATCCATATTTACTCTATCTATCTATCTATCCTATCTATCTATCTATCTATCTATCTTATCTATCTATCTATCTATCTTCTACTATCTATTATCTATCCTATCTATCATCTATATCTATTAGTCTATCTATCTATCTATATCTATCCATATTTATTATCTATCTAT
This sequence comes from Allobates femoralis, assembly GCA_033576535.1. Lineage (NCBI taxonomy): Eukaryota > Metazoa > Chordata > Amphibia > Anura > Aromobatidae > Allobates > Allobates femoralis. Next base: position 338,962,933 of record JARQOC010000005.1, read on the forward strand.
CTATCTCTATCTCTCTATCTATCTATATCTATCTATTCTTATCTACTCTATCTCTATATCTATCTATGTCTATCTATCTATCTACTTATCTATCTATATCTATCCATATTTATTTATCTATCTATCTCTCTATCTATCTATCTCTATCTCTATCTATCTATACTATCTATCTACTATCTCTATCTATCTATCTATATCAATCTATATCTATCTATATCTATCTATGGCGAAGCGGCCATTGCGACCGTTGCAGGGGCTCCCCCCGGCGACGACTGACAAGCGCCGAGCGCCGTACCTCAAAAATAGAACCAAGGGCCCGGCCATAATTCCTCTAAACACCGCTATGCATCCCTATGGGAAGTGAGGCGCTATTGCTGATTGGTCAGCGCACCCACCAGCGACACAATCGAATAGCGCCTCACCTTTCAGCGGTAAATTTGAAACTCAAAGTCGTCCATTTCATCTCTATGGCAAGTGAGGCGCTATTCTTATTGGTCGCTGTGTGCTCGCCGGCGACCAATCAGAATAGCGCCTCACTTTCCCATAGAGATATAATGGACGACTTTGAGTTTCAAATTTACCACTGAAAGTGAGGCGCTATGGCTTGATTGGTCGCCGTCAGCACACAGCGACCAATGAGAATAGCGCCTCACTTCCCATAGAGATATAATGGACGACTTTGAGTTTCAAATTTACCACTGAAAGTGAGGCGCTATGCTGATTGGTCGCCGGCAGCACACAGCGACCAATGAGAATAGCGCCTCACTTACAGCGGTAAATGTGAAACTCAAAATATTCCATGTATTTGAATTATGACGCCATACAGCGCGGCGCTCTTCTGATTGGTCGCCGCCTTCAGCGCGCCGAAAAATCGGAATAGCGCGGCCGCTATGCCGCCATATTTGAAATATACTGAATAAACTATACACAGATTCTAGAATCCCGATGCAATCGCATCGGGCTCACAGCTAGTAATAGATAATCAGATCAGCAGGCATGTACAGGGAATAATGTGAGCTCAGTTCATAAGCTTGCATCAAAGGGAGGGAGGCCCCTTGGAAGTACAGTTACATCGTAACTCGTTAAGTGGGTAATTATTTCTATGTAACTACATTATACTGATCTAAAGTCATAGATTAAACTTCCTTTAGTGGTCACTGATGATACTTTTTAGTTCTGAAGCCAGAGTGACATATGTTCTCTCATGCAAAAGAATCAGCCCAGTTATGCTAATGACACTCATCAGCATTTAATCTAAGTGTCATCTTATTGGGATCTGATTTTCTTGCATGGGACAATCAGGGCATAGGTGAGGAGAAAATGATGAACATATTTCTCTATTTTGTGAGTCTGTGGAAATTTGAGAGCAGTCCGATGATTTTGATGAACCTAGACTTAAATGAATGTGTGCAGTCCGATTTATGCTGCCAATTGCAGCATACTGTAAATTTGTTCTCATGTCGAATCAGCTTAAAAAAATATGCTAATCGGCACTGCCACACAGTATAACATTGGTCCGAGGACTATTCAACAATCCATTTGTGGCACCCTGGCACCCTTGTTGGGGCACCACAGAACTCCTGATACACAAATGGAGTGGAAACAGCAAGCAGCACTCACAACAAACACAACACTTTTAACACCTGTTTCACCCCAGACCTCTAGGGGGAGCTCCACTGGTCACTTTGAGCCAGTTCCCCCTATAAATAGGGTCCTGGAGGGAGAAACACCAGAGTGTGCAGACGCTAGGAGAGCTGCAGGAGGTGTGCAGTTACTGGTTCTGAAGCCACACCAGGCCCAAACCAGCACACCCAGCAAGTGAGAGACCCTTGCAACTGGGGTCATAAGAACGGAGAAAGCACCTCTCAGGGACACCAGAGTTACCCTAACTCTCCCTCACCATCCGGTTACTGGAACCAAGCTGTGAGAGCTACTACGCCACCACAGAGAACCAGCACTACTAACAGGGCGTTTAGCCCCCTGTTCACCTGAAGCACCTACCAACGAGAGCCCAGGGAAGAGGATAGACGTTGAATCATCCCTTTAATAGTGCCTTCAGTGCAGTTACCCAGGTGAATCACGTTCCACTGAACGTATAACCGGTCCGGCAGGATTCCACATCCCCCTGACCTCACCAGAACGACAGAGAAAGGAAGCCTACACACTGCTTGCTGTGAAACTCCAGGAGTGTCAACCTCATCACCCGGTCCAAGTGTACCTGTTGCCACCAGTAAAGGTACCTAAAAGACTTTGTATGTGTCAGTGCCTTATTCCTGGACTTAACCCACAGTAGTGCGAACGCTGCAATATCCCATCAGTGTAGCTCCTGGCTCCGGGGACTCCCGCTCGTCCTGTGGGGAGCGTCCCATCTTGCTGCATTACATCCCCCAGGGGCCCAAGCAGCGCCGGTGGAATCACTGGAATTGCCGCAGGTGGCGTCACGACAAGAATATTAACCCCTTATCCGTTCATCCATCCCTTATTGATCTGGACCACCGGGCCCCACAGCCGCAGGGGCGGTTCCGTGACAAGGAGAATAAAACGCCTGCGACGTGCAGAACCCGGCTACGGTGAGTGAGAATTTGACGTCACGAACAGAATACGTGCAGGCCCGTTCCTTAACGGGTATTGTGTGCTATTTTTAATGACTGTAAATATCGAACTGTATATTTGAACCGTCATTGCTGCGCAGAAGGCGGGAAAAGAAGGGGCGTTACTGTGCAAAGGGTGCGAAGATAGGCCCCACCCCCATGCTCTGACGACTTCCCCTGAATGCAGCAGGAATCGGAAACTCCCGTGGTGCCTCACTCCTCACCGCGAGGCCGACAACTTCCGTTTGATTCGAAAGGGCTGGCCGCGCTTAACTAAGGGGGAGCGAGGATGAGTAGCCCGGGCTCCAACAACGTGGTACCCCCGCAACATCAGCCAAACATGCCCGCAGACGGACAGCAACCCGCTGGCGGTACACCGCAACAACCCACTCCGATTATGCCTATATCTCTGCCATACGTTCCGAATGCGGCCTGGTTACCAAAGTACAGCGGTAAACCCGGTACCTTGGAGACGTTCCAAAGGAAGATCTGCCAAGTGCTGGATGTGTAGCCATGACCGGTAAGCAGAGGGCTTCAGTTATAATGGAACAGTTAACAGACGAAGCAGAGCTGCAGAGCCGAAACTGGTCTATAGAAGCTCAGGAGTCTGTGGAGCAGATATTTGCGAAGTTAACCCGGGTTTTTGAACATCATACTGAGGCTGAATTGAGACTGTTATTCTACCATTGTAAACAAGGGGCACAGGAGAGTGTCCTGGACTATTCACTGCGCTTGCAAGAAGCACTGAGACTGTTAAAACAAGTCGACCCTGATAGTGTTAGAGATGAAAACAAAGCGTTAATTGCACAGTTTGTTGTGGGACTTAAACTACCTGATAATAGAAAACAGGCAAGCTGGTGGTCCCTGCAGAATCCTGGCACAGACTTTGACACTTTGAGAGACCTAACAGTGCGGGGACAGCAGCTCCCTGCAGTGCCCGATCTAACTTCACAGCTGCAGTATGCTAACACCCCTTCCGTGCCGGCAGCAGCATCTCCAGTCTCTACGGTTCTGGCCTGCGCACAGACCATAACACCTGATTGGTTTGAGCAACTGTGTGCTAATGTAGAGCAGCTGATGAAAGACATGGCCAAGCTACAAGGTGGGAGAAGACCCAAGACAGAAGCAAGGTCATGGGACAAGATCCAGCTTGCTGACAGAGGCTGCGTCAGTCAAAAGAGCAATAAAGGAGGACGCACCTACCAATCAAGTCCTTTAAAACGAGCAACCCCTGGGCGAGAAGGGCCAACCCCAGGAGTAGACTGTTCAGGCCCGACTAACTGGGAATATAAGTATGCAGGAGACTGTCCATACTTTCCAATCGTCATTGATGGAATCGCTACCTCCGCCTTGATACACTGGATCCCAGGTGACAACCATCCCGTGTATCCTTTACAAGCGGTTCTGGCCAGATGTTAAGCTAGAACCCCCACACCCTGATCTGAACATTGAAGCCACTAATGGTATAATAGTTCCAGTGGAGGGACAATGGTAAGCTACAGTAAAGGTGGGGAGGGTGCAGCTGAAGAGCCAGGGTATCATAGTGGTTCAGGATAGACCAAACGAAAGGGATCCACATGTAATACTGGGTACTAATGTTATGGTCAAATGTATCGATGAAGTGTTGTTTTTACTCCAACAGAGTGTTGATGCTGGTAGACCAAGAGAAAAGAGAGCTATCCAAAAGCAGATCCGAACTCTGGTGTATCAACAACAGGTAAAAATGTCAAATGGTGAAATTGGCAGAGTACGGGTAACAGATCCCATTCCAATTGTGGTACCACCCAGAAGTGAAATGATGATCTGGTGTCGAGCAGCCATAGGCCTCAGAGGGCAGGACTACAAAGCTGTAGTGGAACCTGTAATGTCTGATAGTAGTCCTATGCTCTTGACAGCCAGAGGGTTGGTCGACGTGAGAAAAGGGAGAGTCCCCGTATGCATATTAAATTATGGTGATGACGAAGTCAGACTGCCAAGATATGCAACTGTCGCAAAATTGTACCAGGTTGAAAACAATGCTGTAATTGATGTAAAATCCTCTTCCCAAACAGTAACTGACGAACCCCCTCACTCCAAAGATCAGTTAGAGAAATGGTGTCAGGAGCTCAGTGTAGGAACTGACAACACACCTTCTCATCAGAAAAATGGAGTTTACCGGGTAGTTCGGGAGTATGAGCAAGTGTTCAGCAAACACCCACTCGACTTTGGGAGGATTAAAGGGGTACAACACAATATCCCCACAGGCAACCATGCACCTATCAAAGAAAGGTACAGGCCTATACCACTCACACACTACCAAAAAGCCAAAGAAATGCTTCAGGACATGAAAAATACAGGAGTCATTAGGGATAGCTGTAGTCCCTGGGCAGCACCACTGGTCCTGGTTAAAAAGAAAGATGGTAGTATGAGGATGTGTGTAGACTACAGACAAATCAATAAAGTCACAAACAAGGATGCATACCAGTTACCCCGCATAGAAGAGTCACTAGCTGCATTCAAATCTGCCAACTACTTCTCCACATTAGATCTTACTAGTGGGTACTGGCAGGTTGCCGTTGCAGAGGAGGATCATGAGAAGACAGCCCTTACGACACCAATGGGGCTATGCGAGTTCAACAGTATGCCATTCGGGTTGTGCAATGCCCCAGGAACATTTCAGAGGCTGATGGAGTGTTGTTTGGGCCACAAGAACTTTGAGACTGTGCTGCTATACCTTGATGATGCCATTGTATACTCCCAGACCTATGAAGATCACCTGCAACATCTCAGTGAAGTGTTCGAGTCACTGTCCAAGTACGGGATGAAGTTGAAACCGTCCAAGTGTCACCTTCTGAAACCCAAGGTCCAATACCTAGGACATGTGGTTAGTGCCGAAGGCGTAGCACCTGACCCGGACAAGGTAACCGTCATCAAGGACTGGCCAGCACCCACTACTCACAAAGAGGTACGTCAATTTCTAGGACTGGTCGGGTACTGCCGAAGATTCATCAAAGGCTATACCAAGATAGCAGCACCCATGCAAGATCTCTTAGTAGGTCAATCCAAAAACGGCAAGATCAGGGGACCCCCGTTCCACTGGGGACCAGAACAGGAACAATCCTTCCAAAAGTTAAAAGATGCTTTAATGGGAGAAGAAATCCTAACCTACCCTGATTACAACCTCCCGTTTTTACTGTATACTGATGCAAGCAATGAAGGCCCAGGAGCAGTCCTATCTCAACGCCAGCAGGGAAAGGAAAAGGTGATAGCCTACGCCAGCAGAAAGCTCCGACCCATGGAAAGGAATCCGGAGAACTATAGCTCGTTCAAACTGGAATTCCTGGCCCTGGTCTGGGCAATCACAGAGCGTTTCAAGCATTACCTGGCATCCGCCCCGTTCACAGCTTTCACTGTTAACAACCCTCTAACACACTTAGAGACTGCAAAGCTGGGAGCCCTAGAACAATGTTGGGTAGCAAGACTCTCAAACTATGACTTCAATGTAAAATACCGGGCAGGTCACAAGAATGGCAATGCTGATGCCCTGTCCAGAATGCCCAACCTTCCTGAAGAGGAAGAAGACATAGATGACCTGGAGGAGATAGAACTACCTGCTTTCCATTGTACGGGTACGGCAACATGTCACCAGGCGAGCCAGAGACGTGTAGAGAGGACCGTGAACCCTTTACCTCACCATGACTGGAAGGAGGTTCAAGCTAAGATCCAGATGTCAGCTTGGTTAGAGAGCTGATAACTCAAGAACACGCCAGCATGGACCCTGACGCCTCCCAAAATGCTAAACGCCTATGGAAAGAGAAGGGAAAGTTGTTTGTCTACCAAGGTAAACTATGCAGAAGGTATCTGAATCCCAGAACACACGAACTTATCTAGCAGATTGTAGTTCCAAGAACTGAAGTCCAAATGATCCTTGAAGCCTACCATGACGATGCAGGACACTTTGGATGGAAGAAGCTGGAAAGACTCCTGAAGGATCGGTTCTATTGGGTCGGTATGCGAGGCTCAATTGACAAGTGGTATAAAAACTGTGGACCATGTCACCTTCGAAGGAAAGACCATCTAACTCAGAAAGCTCCGTTGCAGCCAATTGTTACCACGAAACCCCTTGAGATAGTTGCTCTTGACCACGTGAGCTTACCCCAAGTCGTACCAGTTACACTTACACTCTCATCATTGTTGATCACTATTCAAGGTTCCTGGTAGTAGTTTCAGTTAAAGACTTAACTGCGGAGGTAGCAGCCAAAGCATTCCAGAGTTACTTTTGTCGCCCTCATGGGTATCCAGACCAAGTCTTGACTGACCAAGGGCCAGCCTTCGAATCAGCTCTGTTTTAAGAATTCCTAGGGCTATATGGGTGTAAAAAGATCAGGACCACACCTTATCATTCCCAAACCAACGGTTTATGTGAGAAAATGAACCACATTGTGATTGACATGCTCAAAACCTTACCAATTGAAGAGAGAAATCAATGGCCTGAAAAACTTCCAGACCTTGTGGATATCTACAACCACATACCTGTTATTTCGACTAACTATACACCTGCTTACCTGATGCGAGCAAGACCAGGTAAACTATCAATTGATTTACAGATGGGAACCATCGAACCCACGCAAGATTCTTCTGATGAAGATTGGATAAGCCAACGTGAAGACCAGTACAAAAAGGTACAAGAGAGCGTTGAAAGAAATCTGAACATCAGCAGAACCAAACAAGAACAAGACTTTAATAAGCACGCCTCAGCAGAACATCTAGCAACAGGTGAATTAGTGCTAAAAAGAAAGAGAAAAACAAACAAATTGGATGACAATTGGGAATCTGAACCCTACACAATAATGCCATCGCAATATGACAATTTCAAAACTTGCGTTATTAGTAAAGATCAAGGAATTACCTTCACAACTGTGTCAAGAGACCATTTGAAGAAATGTCCAGAACAGTTAATACCTCAAGCAACCAGTTACCCTGCAGTAACAACAGTTGGAGAACCTAAAGAAAATCTCGTCCATACAGAAATTGGAGACTTACCAGCCGACTGGCCACAATGCAATGGTGCATTTATCATACCAGTTATGCATTTCTACCAGCCTGTAGAAAACCAACCATTACCTATTCAACAAGTTCAACAAGAACAAGTTCAAGTGCAAGAGATGCAGCCTGTTATCTTGGAACCTGAGATTCCTGTAATCGGTGAACCTGCTAGTCTCACAGTAAGGCAAAGTCAGCATAGACAATTACCTACACTACCACCTTTAACAGAGGATAGTCCAGTAAATAGACTACGTACTTACTATGGTATTACTGAAACACAAAGCAGAAGTAGAGAAAGAACCAGTTTGTACACTATACCAACAGCTTTTGAAACACCCGTACTACGCAGATCCACACGTAGTACATTAGGACAACCCCCAAGCAAATATGGAGAATGGGTTTAAAATGTAGTGGAGCAATATTACCTGTTAGTAACTGTAAATAGTACCCATGTTCAGAAACTGTAAAATGTAGTGTACAGAAGGGTGGAGGAATTGGGCTCTGTCCCAAGTAGATTAAGTTGGGGACAAAAGTGCCTGGTAGGGTGAAAAGGTTAGACCCGGCCTCCCAAGCAGAGACACCCATAGGGAATGTATAAAGTTTGCAATGTATACCCGTGTATGTGTTTAAGCCATCAGAGACTTTACTGCTGGACTTTACCCTTTTTCCCTTTTTCATAAATTTTGGACAATTGTCACAGGACTTGTGTGACCAAAACTTACCTTTTCCAGCCTGCGGCAAATGGACTAGTGCCGTATGGACTGCTCATATTTTTCCTATTTTTCCCTTCCTTTTCAGTGATTTTTGTATTTTTCATTAAGACTTTGTAAATACCGGTTATTAACTGTTTATAAAATGTTTAGAGGTTAAGTTGTAAAAGAAAAGCTTGTTGCTCAGTCCGGGAGAACTGAAGTTAACTAAGGGGGAATGTGGCACCCTGCACCCTGGTTGGGGCACCACAGAACTCCTGGTACACAAATGGAGTGGAAACAGCAAACAGCACTCACAACAAACACAACACCTTTAACACCTGTTTCACCCCAGGCCTCTAGGGGGAGCTCCACTGGTCACTTTGAGCCAGTTCCCCCTATAAATAGGGTCCTGGAGGGAGAAACACCAGAGTGTGCAGACGCTAGGAGAGCTGCAGGAGGTGTGCATTTACTGGTTCTGAAGCCACACCAGGCCCAAACCAGCACACCCAACAAGTGAGAGACCCTTGCAACTGGGGTCATAAAGGAGAAAGCACCTCTCAGGGACACCAGAGTTACCCTAACTCTCCCTCACCATCCGGTTACTGGAACCGAGCTGTGAGAGCTACTACGCCACCACAGAGAACCAGCACTACTAACAGGGCGTTTAGCCCCCTGTTCACCTGAAGCACCTTCCAACGAGAGCCCAGGAAGAGGATAGACGTTGAATCATTCCTTTAATAGTGCCCTCAGTGCAGTTACCCAGGTGAATCACTTTCCACTGAACGTATAACCTGGTCCGGCAGGATTCCACATCCCCCTGACCTCACCAGAACGACAGAGAAAGGAAGCCTACACACTGCTTGCTGTGAAACTCCAGGAGTGTCAACCTCATCACCCGGTCCGAGTGTACCTGTTACCACCAGTAAAGGTACCTAAAAGACTTTGTGTGTGTCAGCGCCTTATTCCTGGACTTAACCCACAGTAGTGCAAACGCTGCCATATCCCATCAGTGCAGCTCCTGGGACTCCCGCTCGTCCTGTGGGGAGCGTCCCATCTTGCTGCATTACATCCCCTGGAGGCCCAAGCAGCGCCGGTGAAATCACCGGAATTCCCGCAGGTGGCGGCACGACAAGAATATTAACCCCTTATCCGTTCATCCATCCCTCATTGATGTGGACCACTGGGCCCAACAGCCGCAGGGGCGGTTCCGTGCCAAGGAGAAGAAAACGCCTGCGACGTGCAGAACCCGGCTACGGTGAGTCACATTCAAAAACCCTCATCTGTGTTACATGCTCTTTTGACTGCAGCCTAATGATTCCTATTGCTAATATTTTCATTGTGTTAAAAAATGTAAAAGCCTTTAAATAAATAAATGATATTATATTGTGGTGATGCAGCCCATGGCCGGGTGCATCACATGGGTGGTCTGTGTGTAATACTGTGTTCAACCTCCACAGGCTTGAATAGAGAGGGAAGGTATGTGGTGATGCGACCCATGGCCGGGTGCATCACACGGGTGGTCAGTATAGTCTCTGTTAACATGTATCTGGTTTTACTGTGGATGTGCTGTGATAAACCTACCCGGAACACAGGGAGTTAACAGCTGAGAGTGAGTGCTGTACATCTGACATTTTCATGAGCCTAATGAGCGGCTGAGAGTAATGTGTGTACTGATTACCTAGCAGCTCAGGTGGGTGTGTCAGTGTGGCAGGCAAGATAATAGATAGCCAGGTGTGAGTTGTGGCGCACATCAGATCAGACTGCAGACGAGATCAGACCAGAGACTGCAGAGTCCAGAGAGAGACCAAACATGATCCTCTGAGGGAGAGGACATGTTTCAGGGGGGTCCTGCCCCCATTGAGGGGATGAGGCAGGACGCCTGGCTCTCCATGCTGGAGAAGCCGGCCCCTCTGAGCCGTATGGAGCCTGTGGCCAGACCGAGAGGTTAGTGGAGCACCTGGGTGTAAGGGGGGTCCTGGCTGAACTTATAGGGGGCTCACTCTGTCCATAGTGGTGAGGCTGCCATCCAGGATCTCTGCCTGTGTTAGTGGGGCTTGGAGGCAGCTGGGCATCATGGGCAGGGTGAGGAGACCTTGGGGGATGCTTTGACTGCCCTGAAGCTCAGGTGGCTCACAACCTGGTCTGGGCCTAGAGGGCTAAAGTCCATGATGGACTGTGCTGGTGTGAGTGGTCTGGGTCTGACAAGGCTGAAGTCCATACGAGCCCATGAGGGATTAGGGAAGTGTATCTCAGCCTAAGGAAAATGTATGATGTGGTCCGTGTGTGAGTGCATTGGCTTATGTAAAAAGGCCATGGAAGCATATGACGGCTTAAGGAGAACGGTCGTGTATGATGTGGGACCAGGAGGTCAGTGTGTGAATGGAGGCAGAGCAGAAGCCTCTGACGGAGAAGAGTCCATGTCCTGTGAGAATGGAGCCGTGAAGCCAGACGACAGGGGTTGGTAGAGGACCGGGAGTTGGGAAGTGGGGATGACCCTTGAGTGGCTCGCGAGGGCGTGTTTGGTGCAGCCGCTTGCCTGGAGGTCTGGCCTGGTGATGGCAGACTTGGAAGCGGCTGGAGACCTGGAGACACGTGCCGTGCAGTTCTTGGGGGCCTGACTTGCCCTGGAGCTCCGGTGACTACAACCAGGTCGGGGCCTGGTTCAGAGCAGCCAGAGCGCTGTGTAGAGGGCTGGGAACAGTTGGCAGCCTGTGGGAAGGGACTGGACTCCGAAGGGGACACTGGGACAAGGAAGGGCCTGGCATTCGGGCAGTAACCGTAAACAGGGATGTACCGGCGGTGACCGAAACCCTGTGAGACGGCAACTGACCCGTGTACTCTGTGTTGGGTAACGGTAAATTGAGGTTACCCGGGAAAAAGGATATGTGCAATATAATTTATGTACCGTGGAATGTAATGTGATGTTATTTGTATTATGTTATGTGATGTGAGTGTACTGTATGTATTTTATATGAGAGGGGCCGTTTGTACCTAATAAATGGCTACCTAGAGTAATGGTTAAAAACATGTGTTGGTGTAATTTACGCTGTCAAACGAACCCCCAGGAGTACGCTACCTCACAATATATATATTGTGGTGATGCGACCCATGGCCGGGTGCATCACACGGGTGGTCGGTATATGGCTCTGTTCACATTTATCCGGTTTTACTGTGGATGTGCTGTGTTAAACCTACCCGGAACACAGGGAGTTAATTGCTGAAAGTGAGTGCTGTAGAACTGACAGATTCATGAGCCTTATGAACGGCTGTGAGCAAGGTGTGCTGATTGCATAGCAGCCCAGATGGGTGTGTCAGTGTGGGTGTGGCAGCCACGATAAAGAGCTAGCCAGGTGTCTGTAAGAGGGATTGGTCAGAGACAACAGACTGCAGAGATCAGTCTGAGAGGAGACGACAGACTGCAGATCAGATCAGACTGCAGGGGAGTTCAGTCTGTGTGAGAGAAGAGAGACAGACACAACAGAGACCAGAGAGACCAGACATGATCCTCTGAGGGAGAGGACGTGTCTCAGAGGGGTCCCGTCCCCTTTGAGGGGGATGAGGCAGGATGCCTGGCTCTCCATGCCAGGAGAAGCCGATCCCTCTGAACCGTATGAAGCCTGTGGCCAGACCGAGAGGTTAGTGGAACACCTGGGTGTATGGGGGTGGTCCTGGCTGAACTTGCAGGGGGCTCACTCTGTCCATGGTGGTGAGGCTGCCATCCGGGATCTCTGCCTGGGTTGGTAAGGCTTGGAGGCAGCTGGGCATCATGGGCAGGGTGAGGAGACCTTGGGGGATGCTTTGACTGCCCTGAAGCTTAGGTGGCTCACAACCTGGTCTGGGCCTAGAGGGCTGAAGTCCATAAGTCCATGCTGGACTGTGTTGGTGTGTGTGTGTGGTCTGGGCCTGACAAGGCTGATGTCCATAGAAGTCCATGAGGGACAGTGGATGTATATATGTGTGGGTCTTGTGAGGAGTTGGAGGCCAGGTGGCCGTAACCGCCATGGGGCAGACTGTCAGGTCGTGAGGATCCCGTTAAAATAGATGATGGCTTATGTAACAGTGCCATGTATGAGAGAGGATGGCTTCTGATCAAGGGCCATGTATGTGTGGGGCTGAGTGGTCCGTGTGTGAGAAACCAGAGCAGAGCCGCTGAGGGGAGAGAAGACCAAGTCCTGTGAAAGTAGAGCCGTGAGGCCAGATGGCAGGGGTTACAGAGTACTGAGAGTTGGGAAGACTCGCTGACCCTGGAGGCGCTCGCGAGGACGTGTTTGGTGCAGCCGCTTGCCTGGAGGTCTGGCCTGGTGATGGCAGACTTGGAAGCGGTTGGTGACCTGGAGACACGTGCCAAGGAGTTCTTGGGGGCCAGACTTGCCCTGGAGCTCCGGTGACTAAACCCAGGTCGGGGCCTGGTTCGGAGCAGCCGGAGCACTGTGTAGAGCCTGGGAACAGTTAGCAGCATGTGGGGAGGGACTGGACTCCCAAGGGGACACTGGGCCAAGGAAGGGCCTGGCATTCGGGCAGAAACCGTAAACAGGTGTATCGGCGGTGACCGAAAGCCCGGTGAGATGGCAACTGACCCGTGTACTCTGTGTTAGAATATGTGCAATATAATTTATGTACTGTGGAATGTAATGTAATGTGGTGTTATTTATAATGTTATGTGATGCGAGTGTACTGTTTGTATTTTATATGAGAGGGGCCGTTTGAACCTAATAAATGGCTACCTAAAGTAATGGTTAAAAACATGTGTTGGTGTAATTTACGCTGTCAAGCAAACCCTTAGGAGTACGCTACCTCACAATATATATATATATACTAGCTGTACTACCCGGCTACGCCCGGATTAATAAATAGCTGCTGTTAGCTATAACAAAATAGAATTTGAATATGTCATATTAATGACTTGTAAGAAAATAGAAGCTGACCTGTGATTGGTTGCTATAGGCAGCCTAATAAATCTCCAGCCAACAGTAAACCATCCCCCAGCTGGGCAGTATATGTTACCTCACACATACACATAATAGACAGCTCATGTGACTGACATCTGCCTTAATTCCCTATATGGCACATGTGTTGCACATTGGCTTTTTTAATCAGATGTTTATTTTTGGAAATTAAAGATAGCACACATATGAGGCGAGTTGTGTGAGGTGATTTGTGCACATCTGTGTCTGTCTGTGTGGTGTGTGTGTCCCTGGGGTGTGTGTGTGTCTGTGGGGTGAAGGCATGTGTCCCTATAGGGTGTGTGTGTGTGTGTCCCTGTGGGGGGGGGGGTCTGTGTGGTGTGTGTGTCTCTTTGTGGTGTGTGTGTGTCCCTGTGGGGTGAGTTCATGTGTCCCTATAGGGTGTGTATGTGTGTGTCCCTGTGGGGGGGTCTGTGTGGTGTGTGTGTCTCTTTGTGGTGTGTGTTTGTGTCCCTGTGGGGTGAGTTCATGTGTCCCTATAGGGTGTATATGTGTGTGTGTCCCTGTGGGGGGTCTGTGTGGTGTGTGTGTGTGTCTCTGTATTGTGTGTGTCTCTTTGTGGTGTGTGTGTGTGTCTGTGGGGTGAGTGCATGTGTCCCTATAGGGTGTGTATGTGTGTGTGTCCCTGTGGGGGGGTCTTTGTGGTGTGTGTTTGTGTCCCTGTGGGGTGAGTTCATGTGTCCCTATAGGGTGTATATGTGTGTGTGTCCCTGTGGGGGGGTCTGTGTGGTGGTGTGTGTGTGTGTGTCTCTGTATTGTGTGTGTCTCTTTGTGTATGTGTGTGTGTCCCTGTGGGGGGATCTGTGTGGTGTGTGTGTGTCTCTGTGTTGTGTGTCTCTTTGTGGTGTGTGTATCCCTGTGGGGTGAGTGCATGTGTCTTAGGGTGTGTGTGTGTGTCTGTAGGGGGTGTGTGTTGTGTCTCTGTGTTGTGTGTGTCTCTTTGTGGTGTGTGTGTGTGTTCGGGTGCGTGGTGAGTATCCAATGTTGGAGCTGCACCTTAGCGACTATACACTTGCTGTTACTCTTTGTGTGCGTGTGGGTGTGTATATATGTCCCCGTGCTTGGTGAATATCCCATGTTGGGGCCCCACCTTAGTGACTATATGCTGGTATATGCTGTTAGTCTTTGGCGCGGTCATTAAGCCCCTGTCATTCACAACTGTAAACTGGTAACTGTCACTTTTTCCCCATTATGTAGATAGGGGCAAAATTGTTTGGTAAATTGGAATGCGTGGGGTTAAAATTTCGCCCCACAACATAGCCTATGACACTCTCGGGGTCCAGTCGTGTGACTGTGCAAAATTTTGTGGCTGTATCTGGCAGCTGTTGATTTTCCTCCAATACTTTTCCTTTCACTTTTTCCCCATTATCTAGATAGGGGCAAAATTGTTTGGTGAACTGGAACGTGCAGGGATAAAACTTCGCCTCACAACATAGCCTATGACGCTCTCGGGATCCAGACGTGTGACTGTGCAAAATTTAGTGGCTGTAGTTGCGACGGTGTAGATGCCAATCCCGGATATACATACACACACACATACATACATACAGTGTTGGCCAAAAGTATTGACACCCCTGCAACTCTGTCAGATAATGCTCAGTTTCTTCCTGAAAATGATTGCAATCACAAATTCTTTGGTATTATTATCTTCATTTAATTTGTCTTCAATGAAAAAAACACAAAAATAATTGTCCTAAAGAAAATTGGATATAATTCCACACCAAACATAAAAAAGGGGGTGGACAAAAGTATTGGCACTGTTAAAAAAATCATGTGATGCTTCTCTAATTTGTGTAATTAACAGCACCTGTAACTTACCTGTGGCACCTAACAGGTGTTGGCAATAACTAAATCACACTTGCAGCCAGTTGACATGGATTAAAGTTGACTCAACCTCTGACCTGTGTCCTTGTGTGTACCACTTTGAGCATGGAGAAAAGAAAGAAGACCAAAGAACTGTCTGAGGACTTGAGAAACCAAATTGTGAGGAAGCATGAGCAATCTCAAAGCTACAAGTCCATCTCCAAAGACCTGAATGTTCCTGTGTCTACCGTGCGCAGTGTCATCAAGAAGTTTAAAGCCTATGGCACTGTGGCTAACCTCCCTAGATGTGGATGGAAAAGAAAGATTGACAAGAGATTTCAACTCAAGATTGTGCGGATGGTGGATAAAGAACCTTGACTAACATCCAAACAAGTTCAAGCTGCCCTGCAGTCCGAGGGTACAACAGTGTCAACCCGTACTATCCGTCGGCGTCTGAATGAAAAGGGACTGTATGGTAGGAGACCCAGGAAGACCCCACTTCTTACCCCGAGACAAAAAAAAGCTAGGCTGGAGTTTGCCAAAACTTACCTGAGAAAGAATAAAACTTTTGGAAGAATGTTCTCTCTTTTTGGGCAAAGGCATCAACATAGAGTTTACAGGAGACAAAAAGAGGCATTCAAACATGGCGGAGGTTCCCTGATGTTTTGGGGTTGCTTTGCTGCCTCTGGCACTGGACTGCTTGACCGTGTGCATGGCATTATGAAGTCTGAAGACTACCAACAAATTTTGCAGCATAATGTAGGGCCCAGTGTGAGAAAGCTGGGTCTCCCTCAGAAGTCATGGGTCTTCCAGCAAGACAATGACCCAAAACACACTTCAAAAAGCACTAGAAAATGGTTTGAGAGAAAGCACTGGAGACTTCTAAGGTGGCCAGCAATGAGTCCAGACCTGAATCCCATAGAACACCTGTGGAGAGATCTAAAAATGGCAGTTTGGAGAAGGCACCCTTCAAATTTTAGAGAACTGGAGTAGTTTGCCAAAGAAGAATGGTCTAAAATTCCAATACTTTTGTCTGGCCCATTTTTGGAGTTTTGTGTGAAATGATCAATGTTTTGCTTTTTGCTTCATTCTCTCTTGTGTTTTTTCATTTAAGACAAAGTAAATGAAGATAACAATACCAAAGAATTTGTGATTGCAATCATTTTCAGGAAGAAACTGAGTATTATCTGACAGAATTGCAGAGGTGTCAATACTTTTGGCCACAACTGTATACCCTTGGCCTAGGAAAATTCATAAAGTCCCATGGCTTCCAGTACCACCTGTACACTGATGACACTCAGATCTACCTCTCTGGCCCTGACGTCATCTCATTGCTGTCCAGAATCCTGGAGTGTCTACCAGCCATATCCTCCTTCTTCACCTCTCGCTTCCTAGAACTCAATGTAGACAAAACTGAACTCATTATCTTTCCTCCATCTCATATACCTTCCCTACCTGATCTATCTATTACCAAGACAAATTAAATGAAGATAATAATACCAAAGAATTTGTGATTGCAATCATTTTCAGGAAGAAACTGAGTATTATCTGACAGAACTGCAGGGTGTCAATACTTTTTGGCCAAAAGAAGAGGGGGGGGGACAAGAGGCGCAATAGTGCCCTTATCACTAGACACTAGCTTGTGTTAAGGTGAGAAAAGTGAAACACTCACCTTTTCCAGTTGTGAGACCCACAACTGGTTTGTAGACCTGTTTGGATAAATATCCTGATGGCTGCTGCTGGACTTCCACCGGTCTCACAAACGTGAAGACAAAACCAGAAGCTTAGGGAAGAGAGGTGTACCACAGTCCGCGATGCCAAGTTCACTCACATCAAAGAAAATGAGTGGACGATGTCCAGTTCAATCCTTCTTTATTCTCCTACGCGTTTCGGCGCCTAGCCTGGCACCTTCATCAGGGATATATATCAGGGGTATATCCCTGATGAAGGTGCCAGGCTAGGCGCCGAAACGCGTAGGAGAATAAAGAAGGATTGAACTGGACATCGTCCACTCGTTTTCTTTGATGTGAGTGAACTTGGCAGCGCGGACTGTGGTACACCTCTCTTCCCTAATACTTTTTGGCCAACACTGTACATACACACATTCAGCTTCATATATTAGATATATATACATACATTTATTCCTCTACTGATCATCCACGTTCTATGTGGATACGTCAAATATCTTAGTAGGTTTCATGATGTTAACTTGTGTCATATGTCTTATGGTGGGTTTACACACACCAATTTCTGTGTCCAATATCTGAACAGATCTCTGGTTGCAGTGAAATCATGGACATATAGTTCCATTTTGTGGCTGTGTACAAAATGGAGCAATGTGTCCATGATTTCACTGCAACCAGAGATCTGTTCAGATATTGGACACAGAAATTGGTGTGTGTAAACCCACCATTAGGGCAGCTTTACACACACCAACTTCTATGACCAACTTCTGAACAGATCTCTGGTTGCAGTGAAATCATGGACACATTGTTCCATTTGTACACAGCCACAAAATGGAACAATGTGTTCATGATTTCACTGCAACCAGAGATCTGTTCAGAAGTTGGTCACAGAAGTTGGTGTGTGTAAAGCGGCCCTTATGAACATAAACCAAGAGTTTTCTAATACCATGGTATCAATAACTTACCTTTAAAAGTAGCTGATATTTCATTATTCTTTGCACAGGTTTAACTAATAAATCCGTCAGCTGAAGTCTGTGGCCAAGGCGCTGTTTCAGATCCTGAAAGGTTAAAAGGCAATTTAAAAAAATAAACACACTAAATAAAAATTAAACACTAACTTTACCACTAGCCTACTTGCCTTTCTTTTTCTCTTTTCTTTGTAAAGACCTTTATACACTATAGATGGCTATCAGCCAAACAATGGCTTAAGGGCCTGTCACACGTGTCAATGTCGCCCGCGATATCGCTCATGCGTCACAAATTATTAATCGCCTGAGCGATGTGGAATTATCGCAGGTAAGATGTCACACGTGTCTTGCGAGCTATTTTATTTAGTCGCTTGTACAATGTCAAAATAGAAAATGCGTCGCTGAGTTTAGTGTCACACACAGCGATGCACAAGGTCTACTGAGCGATGAGCGACAGGTTTTACATCTGGCAGTGAAACCTGCGATCGGCGATCAGCGACATGTCGCCGGTTGCATCGCTTGGTCACACGCTTCAATGTCGCTCCTGCGTCACTTTTACGTCGCTCGAGCGACTGAAAATCTGTGACGTACGAGCGACATTGACAGCGATATCGACACGTGTGACATCCCCTTTAGGGTGGTTTCACACTGGCGTTTGCAAACGCCGTGCACCGAACGCAGCCAAACGCTTGCGCACATGCATTCCTATGTTTAACATGGGAACGCATGTGCCTGCGTTTGGCTGCGTTCGGTTGCGTTTGCGCTCGGATGCGCACAATTTGTGCACCCTCCGAGCATACTCTGGACGCAGCCCTGTTGTATTTTTTGTGCGGTTGCGGGCGCTTGGTTTATCAGTAAGCGCTCGCAAGCGCACAAACCTCGCATAAAAGTCAATGGATCCGCAGGGTCTTCCACATGCCGGTGATCAGCTAAAGTCGCCGCTGCTCTCCCTCCGGTGTCAGCTGTTTCATAGCTCCCGCGCTGATATCACCCTATTCGGTGTCGGCGCAGGAGATTTAAACAGTTGTCAGATCAGCTGTTTGCTCAAATCTCCCGCGCTGACACCGGCGGGAGATCAGCTGTGGCCGGGAGGAGGAGATCTCTGCCGCTGATCTCCTCCTCCCGGCCGCCCCCGCGACAGCTGATTGGCTGCCCGGGGTGCATATTAATGTGAACGCATGCGCAGATTCTCCGCTGCGTTCACATTAATATGGATGCGTTTGCACTGCGTTTGCGTCTGCATGCCATACGCATGCAGGCACAAACGCCAGTGTGAAACCAGCCTTAGCCATTCAACAGGCCAGTAGTGACTTTTACATGCACAGGCGTGTTGGCTCTGTCATCCTTAAGGCCCCTTCACACACTGAGACTTTCCAGCGATCCCACCAGCGATCCGACCTGGCTGGTATCGCTGGAAAGTCTCTCTGAAGTCGCTGGTGAGCTGTCAAACAAGCAGACTCACCAGCGACTCACCAGTAACTCAGCAGCCATGAGATCGCTGGTATCCATGATAAACAGAGGGTAACTAAGCAGCGTACGCTGCTTAGTTACCCGGTGTTTATCATGGATACCAGCGTCCTCCCTGCTTAGCGCAGCCTGTAAGCAGCCTGTAAGCAGGGAAGACGCTGGTAACTATGATAACGCTGCTTAGTTACCCGCTGTTTATCATGGATGCCAGCCTGTGAGGTCGCTGGTTCGCTCGTCTCTCGCGGTCACACACAGCGATGTGTGCTGAGCAGCGGGAGACTTGGGACCAAAAAATGGTCCTGAGCGACGTGCAGCAACCAGCGACTTCACAGCAGGGGCCAGGTCGCTGGTGGCTTTCACACACTACAACATCGCTGGAGTGGTCGCTGTTACGTCACAAAACCTTGCAGCGACATCGTTAGCGATGTTGTAGTGTGTGAAGTTGCCTTTAGGCAGCAGCTTATCTCTACAGATGACAAGAATCAGTAGTTCAAAATGAGAAAAGTTGGGGATTGCAAAACACATTATACTGTCGGCCAAAACTGAAAATATTGGTAGGTTAGGCCTCCAATAGTCTAACTTGTTTTGGGCCCTTAAAGGGGAACTCCAGGAAGATAATAAAAAAATTGTAGAGTCCCTGCACTCCTATACTATAATGATAAACTGCCTGTTACACTTGTATAATGTATAGAATTAATATAAATCAGTTATTCACTAACTGCTCCTTACCAGTCACCACTTCCAGAGGGGAAAATGTCATGCCTGATTATTATTATTATTATTATTATTATTTATTTATATAGCGCCATTGGGTTCCATGGCGCTTTACATGAGGATGAGGGAGACAAGAACAAGTACACTAAATCTAGGCGATCAGGACGTACAGGTACAGGAGGGGCAGGGACCCTGTCCACGAGGGCTCACAGTCTATGAGGGGTGGGTAAGGATACAGTAGGATGGGGGAATGTCATGTATGGGGCGTTCGCCTGGGTCTCATGGCAGGTTGTAGGCTTGACGGAACAGGTGAGTCTTCAGGTGACACTTGAAGTTACTCAGGGTAGGAGAGTGTCTGACGTGTTCGGGTAGGGAGTTCCAGAGTAAGGCAGATGCCCGGGAGAAGTCCTGGACTCGGTTGTGTGAAGAGGTGATGAGGGGGGAGCAGAGGAGGAGTTCTTGGGAGGAGCGGAGGTTGCGTGAGGGTAGGTATCGGGAGACCAGGTCGGAGATGTATGGTGGGGCCAGGTTGTGTATGGCTTTGTAGGTCATGGTTAGTGTTTTGAATTGGGATCTCTTGGAGACGGGGAGCCAGTGAAGGGCTTGGCAGAGGGGGGAGACAGGGGAGTAGCGGGAGGACATATAGATGAGTCGGGCAGCGGAGTTGAGGATAGACTGGAGAGGTGTGAGGGAGTTAGCCGGGAGGCCATTGAGAAGGAGGTTGCAGTAGTCAAGGCGGGAGATGATAAGAGCATGGATGAGTGTTTTAGCGGTGTCGTGGGTGAGGAAGGAGCGGATCCGTGAGATGTTCTTGAGCTGGAGCCGGAGGGATGTGGTGAGGGCCTCGATGTGGGGTTTGAAGGATAGGGAGGAGTCAAGGATTACCCCGAGGCACTTGGCTTGGGGGACTGGGGAGAGGGCGCAGTCGTTGATGCAGATGGATAGGTTGGGAGGTGGGGTGGAATTTCTTGGGGGGAAGACTATGAATTCAGTTTTGTCCATGTTGAGTTTAAGGAAGCGAGCAGAGAAGAAGGATGAGATGGCGGAAAGGCATTGAGGGATTTTCGAGAGTAGGGAGGTGATGTCAGGGCCGGACAGGTAGATTTGGGTGTCATCGGCGTAGAGGTGGTACTGGAGGCCATGGGACTCGATGAGTTGCCCTAGGCCGAGAGTGTAAATGGAGAAAAGTAGGGGTCCCAGGACGGAACCTTGGGGGACTCCGACAGAAAGGGGGTAGGGTGAGGAGGAGGTGTGGGAGTGGGAGACGCTGAAGGTCCGATCTGCTAGGTATGAGGAGATCCAGGAGAGGGCAAGGTGGGTGATGCCAAGGGATTCCAGGATCCGGAGAAGAAGGGAGTGGTCAACCGTGTCGAAGGCGGCAGACAGGTCAAGGAGTAGCAGGATGGAGTAGTGGTGTTTGTTCTTGGCGGTCAGTAGGTCGTTGGTGACTTTGGTCAGGGCTGTTTCGGTGGAATGGAGGGGTCGAAAGCCGGACTGTAGGCGGTCGAAGTGGGAGCACGAGGAGAGGTGAGAGGACAGTTCGGAGTGGACGTGTTGTTCAAGTAGCTTAGAGGCGAATGGGAGAAGAGATATGGGGCGATAGTTAGAGACAGAGGTAGGGTCAAGTGAGGTTTTTTTTAGGATGGGCGTGATTAGGGCGTGTTTGAAGGCCGAGGGGAAGGTACCAGTGCGAAGTGAAAGGTTAAAGAGGTGGGTGAGGGCTGGGATGAAAATGGAGGTGTGGTTGGGAATGAGGTGGGATGGGAGTGGGTCGTGGGCGCTGGTGGTGAGGTGTGATTTTGACAGGAGGGAGGAAAGTTGGTCTTCAGTTATGGGGGGGAAGTGGCTGATGGAGGAGGAGGGCAGTGTAGGTGGGAAGGGGAGGTGTGGGGATAGTGGACCGAAGCTGCTTCTGATCTTGTCGATCTTCTCCTTGAAGAAGGTCGCAAAGTCTTCAGCAGAGATGAGGGGAGAAGGGGGAGGAGCAGGTGGGCGAAGTAAGGAGTTGAAAGTTTTGAAGAGCTGTTTGGGGTTGCGGGACAGAGAGGTTATAAGGGATGAGAAGAACACTTGCTTGGCTGTAGCGAGTGCCGTCTTGAAGTCAGTGATGGATTGCTTGAACAGAGCAAAGTGCTCGGGGGTGTGAGACTTTTTCCATCTCCTCTCGGCGACTCTGGACGCCCGTCTCAGGTTTTTAGTGAGGGTGGTGTGCCAGGGTTGCCTGTTAATGCGTGGAGCATGGAGAGTGAGGGGGGCGGCTAGGTCGAGAGCGTTCATTATGGTGGTGTTGTATAGGGTGGTGGCAATGTCAATGTCGTCAGCGCAGAGTAGGTCGGTGAGAGGGAGGAGTGATTCAGAGAATAAAGGAAGATCAAGATCTTTTAGGTTTCGGCGAGGGTGATCAAGTTTGCGGAGAGGGGGTAGTGTGGCAGGGGAGGAGAGGGCGGAGAAGGTCAAGAGATGGTGGTCGGACAGTGTGAGTACTGAGGTTGTGAGGTTAGAGAGGGAGCAAAGGCGGGTAAAGATGAGGTCAAGCGTGTGGCCTTGTTCGTGGGTGGGAGAGGAGGACCATTGGGAGAGCCCTAGGGAAGTGGTCAAGGAAAGAAGGTTGGAGGCGGCTGGGCGGGGAGTGTCAATGGGGATATTGAAGTCGCCCATGATGATGGAGGGGATGTCAGTGGAGAGGAAGTGAAGTAGCCAGGTGGTGAAGTGGTCAAGGAAGGAGGCGGTGGGTCCGGGGGGGCGGTAGATGATGGCTATTTGGAGGTTGCAGGGGGAGAAGATTCGGACTGAGTGGGCTTCGAAGGAGGGGACAGTGACGGATGGGGGCTGGGGGATGGGGCTGAAGGTGCAGGAGTTGGACAGCAGTATGCCGACTCCACCGCCGTGCTTGCCAGAGGGACGGGGGGTGTGGGACAGGCTGAGGCCGCCGTAGGATAGTGCGGCAGGGGAGGCCGTGTCGGAGGGGGTGAGCCAGGTCTCGGTGAGGCCAAGGAATGACAGTTTCCTGGAGATAAAGAGATCATGGATGTCGGGGAGTTTGTTGCACACTGAGCGGGCATTCCAGAGTGCGCCGGGTAGAGCGGTAGGTGGGGCCTGGGTTGGGGGAATGGGTCTGATGTTGGTGGGGTTGCGAGAGCTAGTGGTCATGAGGTTGCGAGGGTTGGTGGTGGGTCGCGGGATGAAGGTTGTTGTGGGGATGTTGCGGGGGGGGCCAGGATTGGGGGAGATGTCACCGGCAAGGAGGAGGAGTAGGCCGAGGGTTAGCAGGTGGGAGCATGAGAGCTTGCGAGGCGGGCGTGCTTGTTTGGTGATTGAGGATTGAAAGTGAATGAAAAGGTCGGTAAAGTGGGTGAGGTGGTTCGGCAGGATGGAGGGTGAGAGCAGTATTTTGTTGCTGGGAGGGGGGATAAGTGGGGGTAGTAGGAAGTGGAGAAGGATGGGAGTGAGAGTGAGGAGTAGCGGGAACATTGCATACGGAGAACAGGGAGTGAGTGTGGCAGCAGGGGTCAGTCCGGGGTGGGATGCCACCAAGGTATGAGCTATAGTCCAGGGGAGATGTGGATGGGGATGAGATCTAGCAGTCCTGGACAGGATGGTGGAGCCGAGGACAAGGTGGTGCAGCCAGTATGGGGAGAAATAGTAGTCAAGAGGAGGTCAGATGGCTGGGGAGGGAGGGTGGACTGATGACTAGTTCCTTACTTGTGGAAGGGATTGCAGGAGTTAATATGAAGTGAAGTAGTAAGGGTGGTAGAGATTAGAAGGGAAACATTGTGGGGGATTTATATTTCTTTACCTGCCAGTCTTTTCCAGTCCATTTCTAGTCTATTTCTAAGTATTGTACTTAGAAAATGTACTTTGAAAGATGTAGTTTGGAAGATGCATAGATCAGACTAAGTCTGGATCAGACTTATGCATCATCATATATCTGTAGCTGAATAGGATTCAGGTGTTGATTGCTGCCTGGGTGTGGATGGAGTGACTGGATGATGGGGGTTACACAGAGGTAATAAAACATGGGAAGGGGCTGGAGAACTATCTCTAGGTCATGCTACACTGATCATGAGGAATGGTGAAAAGCAGACACATGAAAGGTAAGAAAGTAACAACATATATAGATATTATAAGCACAGTATCTAAGCAGAGAGATTTGCAAAGCTGGATAGATGGGTGGAAGTTCACAGAGCGTACCTAACACACATTATAAGCACAGTATCTAAGCAGAGAGATTTGCAAAGCTGGATAGATGGGTGGAAGTTCACAGAGCGTACCTAACACACATTATAAGCACAGTATCTAAGCAGAGAGATTTGCAAAGCTGGATAGATGGGTGGAAGTTCACAGAGCGTACCTAACACACATTATAAGCACAGTATCTAAGCAGAGAGATTTGCAAAGCTGGATAGATGGGTGGAAGTTCACAGAGCGTACCTAACACACATTATAAGCACAGTATCTAAGCAGAGAGATTTGCAAAGCTTTCCACCTTCTTCTACAGTGTGCGTCCGAGAACAAACAATTCCTCCTTCAATCACATGATGTCACATAATATCCTATTGACACAGGTCTCCCATCCTGCTCTCTGTACAGAAAGATCTCCCAGACTCCAGCTTAGGGTGCTTTCATATCCCGTTTTTCTGCCATCCGTGGCTGTCTGTTGTAAAACGGACAGCCATGGATGCGATTTGGCTCCCATGTATCCCTATGGGTGACTGATCGTATCAGATTTCCCCTTAATGGCATCTGATTTTGTCTGATTTTTTGCTGTGCCCAAATTCGGAGACCGCTACGATTTTGGGCACAGCGGACCAAATCGGAAACAATCGAATCCGACCCGATCTGCGGGAGATAACAATGGGGCCTATGAAGCACGGGTTCCGAGAAAACAGTTGATCGTTTCTCGGACCCAATTTTAGTGTACTGAGCAGTACACTAAAACTGCTCTGTACCTGTGTAATTCCACTTCCACAATGTATAATATACATTGTGGATGTGAAGCAAGGGTTAAAAATAAAAAAAAAATATAGTCACCTCTCCGGAGCAGGTCCCCGCGATGTTCGGCATCTCCCGCCCGCCAATACTGATCGGCGGGAGATTTAAACCTATGCGGTCATGTGACTGGGTCACCTGCCCGGGTTGCTCCACCCCTTCCTGGTCAGCTGATTCCCAGCTCCGGAAGCGCCAGGAGATGCCGAACATCACGGTGACCTGAGAGGTGACAATGTTTTTTTTTTTATTTTTAACCCTTGCTTCACTTCCGCAATGTATATTATACATTGCAAAAGTGAAAATCACAGACCTAGACACAAAAATGGCACCAGGAGACCACATCCGATGTGGTCCTTTCCTGTCCATGGGGTCCTGCAAAAAGTAGGAACGGACAGGAAAAAAACACGATGTGAAAGCACCCTGAGTGCAGGACCTGTCATGCCCACGTGATTGAATGAGGAACGAAGAAGTGCCTGACGCGCTGAAGCTTTTTAAGAGGGAAGGGGAAGAGCTTCTCACTCATGAATGATGTATTTCCGCTCTGGGAGTGATGACTAGTAAGGAGCAGTAATTGAATAACTGATTTATATTAAGGCTAAACATACAAGTGTAACAGGCAGCTTAGCATTATATATATATGAGTGCAGGGACTGTACAAAGAAATGTTATCTTCCCAGAGGTCCCCTTTAATTGGGGATACAGATAAATATAGATTTATTTGGGTGCTATAGAAAATTAACAAAAGAACTACACTTCTTTATTCCCTTCAGTGCCAACACACTTTGGGCCTTAAAGGGGTTTTCCCACAAAGTTAATTTTAAACTTTCTTTTACTCAATAGACCTTGGAAAAATAATAATTTTCACAATTGGATGTGTCTAAAAAATGTTCCTGTGCTGAGATAATCTTATAAATGTGCCCTGATATGTACTGTGTAATGGCTGTGTCCAACGGTACAGGGAGAAGGTCTGATGAAACCACACATACTGGGCCGGGAAGGAAGTAAATACGTGGGAAGGCAAGTATTTTTTTCTCTGAGGTAGAACATTTTTTTAAAAACAAGCAGGGAAATGTTTTCCCTCATAAAAACAATCAGATGTAATCCCGTGCTGTTTACTCTTTTGCATCCTCCCCTTGCCAGGAGATGTAGTATGATCAGACCATGTCCTTTTATGATCAGACACGGCAATAACACACATGCATAGCATAGCAGTGGGATAAGATTATCACAGTACAGAAGGATTTTTTACATACATCCAATTGTGGAACATGTTATTCCAAGATCTATTGATTAGAATGAACTTTCAAATTAACCCCTTTAAAAAGGTTCTCTTAGAAATGAACAAAACTAGGAACTATTGATGGACAAACCCACTGATTTTCGAGCTCAGCGGACCCGGACATACTTTTTTTTTCAAAGTCTGAGTTTGGGATCGGGCTTGACCTGAACTTGAGTCTGAAGTCCAAACTTGGACATTAAAGTTATGAAATGGGGGCTGTGGGGCTGTAAAAAGAAAGAAAACATTGATTAAACATTAGCATTATAATTACCAGTGTCCGCCCGCTTGTGCTTCCGGGGCCGTTCATTAAGTTCCTGATTTATTCACTGGCGAGGGCAACAGCCAATCAGAGATGCTGTCGCAGAGAGTGGGCATCTGTGATTGGCTGTTGAAGTAACCTGGAAACAACCCATACATGCTAGCGTCTACTGTGCGGAAGATGCTAGAATGTATGGGATGTTTGAGGTTACTGCCATGCAGTGAATAGTCATGAAGTTAATGAGCGGGCCCAGAAATACAATCGTGCTGACGCCAGTAAGTTTAACGCTGATGTTTAATCACTATTTTGTTTATTTTTACAGCCCGCCAGCCAAATATGAACCCGAACTGTAACACAGACTTCTCAGGGAAGTCCACTTTCGGGGTCTATGCCTGAACACTAGGAGTTTGGAATGGACCCCAAACTTTACAGTTCAGGTTCACCCATCTCTATTATGAACAGATTGTGTAAAATAGAGCTAGGCAATGTGCAGCCCACTTGCCACATTCAGCCCTCTGCATGTTCCAGTCCAGGCCACTGACCAAGACAGCCGGAGGTTGAAAACAATGGCCCACAGGTCCCCGCCTACTGTTCATTTGCTTCCCAATGTTTCTGCTATTCACATCCTCATGATGCAGTCAGCATTGACTACATTGGTGGAGGAGGAAGCCACCAGCATTTTCTTCTACTAATCTGTGTGTGATACACTATGAAGTCACTTCGTGTGTGCTGTACAGAGATTTAATGCATTGGAGACAGGAGCAGTGCGGTGAGGGAAGGAGAGTAAGGTGACTGTTTTTTTTTTCTTTTCATGTGGGTAGCTCATACTGTACATAGTATGTGAGGGCTCATATTGTATATTGGAGTGCTATGTGGGTGCTTATACTGAATTTAGGGAGTGTGAGGGTTTATACTGTATATAAGGGCTATGTTGTAATATATGGGGGCTATGTTGGTCTCATTGTATTTAGAAGGCTATGTGGGGGCTCATGTACAGTATATAGGAGGCTATCTATAGGCTCAAGCTGTATATGGGAAGCTATGTGAGGGCTCATACTGTATATAGAGAGTTATGAATGTGGGGGTTCATACTGTATATAGGAGGTTATGTGGGGCTCATACTGTATATAGGAGGATATGTGTGGGGTTCATACTGAATAAAGGGAGGTTATGTGAGGGCTCATACTGTATATAGAGGGTTATCTATGTGGGGGCCCATACTGCATATAGGAGGCTATGTGTGGGGTCCATACTGAATACAGGTGAGCTATCTGAGGTCTAATACTGTATATAGGGGCAGCTATGTTAGAGTTCATACTGTATGTAAGGGGGTATGTGGTGTAGTCTACTGTATTTAAGAGGCTATGAGGGAGCTCTTACTGTACATGGGGGCTATGTGGAGGCTTATACTGTATATAGCAGGGCTACAAGGTGGCTCACACTGTATATAGAGGGGTTATGTGGAGGCTCACACTGTATATAGAGGAGCTAGGTGGGGGGCTCATACTGTAAATAGCGGTCCTTGTGTGGGTTCATATGGTAAATATGGAAGCTATAAAAGTGGCTCATACTGTATATAGGTGTTATGTGGCAGCTCATCCTGTATCTAGGAGGATGTCTGAGCTCATACTGTATATAGGGGGCTTAGTGTAGATTTATACAGTATATAGAGGGATGTTAGCACACTTAATTCTACTCAATATTAAGTGATACAATTAAATAAACCAATAATTGAAACATATTAAAATGAATATTGAGCAGAATTAATTTCAGCCTATTGGTTTGGTCCTCCACACCAATCAAGGTCTCTAATGTGACCCCTTGGGAAAATGAATTGCCCATCCCTGCTGTAAAGAATTAAGATCTGCTTTTGTAAAAAAAATAATTACATGTGAACTTTACACTGATAACAAGTGAGAGAAAAAATCGTCCCACTTTTCTGGATGAAACTGTACCATTTTTTTTATACACTCTTGTGATTAAAACATCAAAATTTTGTGTTAGCGAAGTAAGATAGATCTCGTTGGATTATAAAAACCAATGTGTAAGACCCCCTAGGGTTAAACGATAAAAACGATTTGTCTTCTTATAATCATGTGTTTTTAATGTTTGGCGGCTCGGTTTTTCAATGCTCTCAGTAGCAGTGCATGTGTTCTTAGTATATGATGACAATACCTGTTTACTAAGGGTTAAACAGAGGATATTCCACATCCTCTACAGTTCACAGACCTGTTAGAGTGCAGGTTAGCACGAATGGCCGTTGTCAGTTTTTATTATGCACCTGCGGTACTCTCTAGTCCTTTGCTAGCCCCAGTTTTGATGTTTTAATAGATTTGAATTAAAGAAATTGTTTTTATGTCAAATGGTGGGTTCATTACCTTCATATTACATGGACATGCTTTCACTTTCTCCCTCATTGGGATCTATTAGAAGAGCACCCCATGTTATATGCTAGCCGTAGAAGGCTGCTGGAGCGCACAGCAAGCCGATTTGATTCCTATTTAAATATTATTTTTATTAATTTTATATATATTTCCATTCATAACAGGATATAAGTCATATGCAATTACCAAGCTAGGAATATATCATCAATCAGGTTTGTATAATCAAATGTTCAACTTAAAACTATGTCCAACGACTATTAGTTACTATTAAAACTTAAACAATACAGTTTCACATAGATAATAAGATTATGTGCACTTTATAGACCGTTACAAAACCAATTTTACAATGACAATTAATAGTGATCTTGTAGCATGAGATCAAACACGTCAACATTGGTCGAAATTCAAGTTGCAGTGTTGACCAAAAGTATTGACACCCCTACAATTCTGTCAGATAATACTCAGTTTCTTCCTGAAAATGATTGCAATCACAAATTCTTTGGTATTATTATCTTCATTTAATTTGTCTTCAATGAAAAAACACAAAAGAGAATGAAGCAAAAAGCAAAACATTGATCATTTCACACAAAACTCCAAAAATGGGCCAGACAAAAGTATTGGCACCCTCAGCCTAATACTTGGTTGCACAACCTTTAGCCAAAATAACTGCGATCAACCGCTTCCGGTAACCATCAATTAGTTTCTTACAATGCTCTGCTGGAATTTTAGACCATTCTTCTTTGGCAAACTGCTCCAGGTCCCTGATATTTGAAGGGTGCCTTCTCCAAACTGCCATTTTTAGATCTCTCCACAGGTGTTCTATAAGATTCAGGTCTGTACTCATTGCTGGCCACCTTAGAAGTCTCCAGTGCTTTCTCTCAAACCATTTTCTAGTGCTTTTCGAAGTGTGTTTTGGGTCATTGTCCTGCTGGATGACCCATGACCTCTGAGGGAGACCCAGTTTTCTCAAACTGGGCCCTACATTATGCTGCAAAATTTGTTTGTAGTCTTCAGACTTCATAATGCCATGCACATGGTCAAGCAGTCCTGTGCCAGAGGCAGCAAAGCAACCCCAAAAGATCAGGGAACCTCCACGATGTTCGACTGTAGGGACCGTGTTCTTTTCTTTGAATGCCTCTTTTTTTCTCCTGTAAACCTAGTTGATGCCTTTGCCCAAAAAGCTCTACTTTTGTCTCAGCTGACCAGAGAACATTCTTCCAAAACGTTTTATTCTTTCTCAGGTAAGTTTTGGCAAACTCCAGCCTGGCTTTTTTATGTCTCGGGGTAAAAGTGGGGTCTTCCTGGGTCTCCTACCATACAGTCCCTTTTCATTCAGATGCCGACGGATAGTACGGGTTGACACTGTTGTACCCTCGGACTGCAGGGCAGCTTGAACTTGTTTGGATGTTAGTCGAGGTTCTTTATCCACCATCCGCACAATCTTGCGTTGACATCTCTTGTCAATTTTTCTTTTCCGTCCACATCTAGGGAGGTCAGCCACAGTGCCAGGGCTTTAAACTTCTTTATAACACTGCGCACGGTAGACACAGGAACATTCAGGTCTTTGGAGATGGACTTGAAGCCTTGAATTGCTCATGCTTCCTCACAATTTGGTTTCTCAAGTCCTCAGACAGTTCTTTGGTCTTCTTTCTTTTCTCCATGCTCAATGTGGTACACACAAGGACACAGGACAGAGGTTGAGTCAACTTTAATCCATGTCAACTGGCTGCAAGTGTTATTTAGTTATTGCCAACACCTGTTAGGTGCCACAGGTAAGTTACAGGTGCTGTTAATTACACAAATTAGAGATGCATCACATGATTTTTCTAACAGTGCCAATACTTTTGTCCACCCTATGTTTGGTGTGGAATTAGATTCAATTTGGCTTAAGGACAATTCTTTTTGTGTTCTTTCAATGAAGACAAATTAAATGAAGATAATAATACCAAAGAATTTGTGATTGCAATCATTTTCAGGAAGAAACTGAGTATTATCTGACAGAATTGCAGGGGTGTCAATACTTTTGGCCACAACTGTAAGCAGAACCTTAAGCACACAAAAGTGTGCCACAAAATATAAAAAAAAAAATCCACTTAGCTTGCAAAGAATTCACAGAGCAGAAGAAACCAGAGACATGTGAACTCCTCAAAGACAACTGGCAAGGATTAATCCACTTCATGGTGGGTTTACACACACCAATCATTGTATCCAATCTCTGAACCAATCTCTGGTTGCAGTGAAATCATGGACACATAGTTCCATTTGTGGCTGTGTACAACATGGAGCAATCTGTCCATGATTTCACTGCAACCAGAGATTGGTTCAGAGATTGGATACAATGATTGGTGTGTGTAAACCACCATCAAACCATTATATGCTCCAAAAACCAGATTGCCAATCATCACCGTCACCTGTGAAGCCCACACAGTCAGCTGCATCACCAGCAACAACCACCGGAGGGAGCTCCAATGAATTCACAACAGTACACATCCCCTATTGATGGCAGATGTCCCCCAGTGCTGGCACACGTGCCCCAGTGCTGGCACCCTTGCCCCAGTGCTGGCACACTTGCCCCAGTGCTGGCATACTTGCCCCTGTGCCAGCACTCATACCCCCTGTGTTGGCACACTTGCCTTTGTGAGTGAACTCACCCCCCTGTGCTGGCACACTTGCCCCTGTGCTTGCACTCACCCCCCTGTGCTGGCACACTTGCCCCTGTGCCTGCACTCACTCCCCCGTGCTAGCACACTTGCCCCTATGCCTGTACTCACTCCCCTGTGCTGGTACACTTGCCCCCATCACTGTTTAGAGCCCCCCTGCTGGCGTGCAGATAATAAAATAAAAAAACAGTACTTCACCTTCGACGATAGCTCTGGGTTTCTGTGTGCAGAGACCAAAGCAGGAAGTCACCGCTCAGCTGGCAGAATGGAGCGATCATCGGAAGGTGAAGTAATGTTTTTTATTTTATTATGTGCGCGCCAGCAGGGGGCTCTAAACAGTGATGGGGCAAGTGTACCAGCAAAGGGGGCTGGGTGCAGGCACACCTAATGTGCGCTGCACCCTTGTTCAGATCTTGGCGTTGGTTTCAGCACCAAAGTGATGTACAGCGGCAGTTCAGTGCATAATGGAGGAGGCTAATGAGCAGGAGAACGTGACCTCCCGCTGTCTCCTGCAACCCGTAGCCAGCCCTCCCCAGCTCCGGACACCACTCCAGAGCAGCTCCCACCCTGGCCAGCAGTATGTAATCCGTCTATTCGGATTATAAGATGCAAAATTTGGGGAACAAGAGTATGTCTTATAATTCGAAAAATACAGTATCTCAAAACACATCCAACATGATGACACAAACCAATTTGTCGATTCATGATACGTCAGTGCACCAGAAGCTGTGTGCAGAATCCCTGCTTTTCCTATGCATAAACAATCTCATGCCATTATTCGCCTAGCCGTACATCTATCTAACTCTCAGCCACTATATTTTCATCAAGATGATCCCATTGACAACATACAACAAAAACTACTTGAAAATTCAAAACTCATGGCGTACTTTAACCTTAATAAGATTGATCCTAATGCACATCAATATTATTACAGAGACATTCCAGAACACTACGTTTGGAAACATGGCATATGGGAACCCAGAAAGCAGAGAGGCCACACAGTAATAGGAAGAATGTATACAGTTAGTCTGAAAGACCAAGAATGCTATTATTTACATTTGTTGTTATTACATGTAAAAAGGAGCAACACGTTTTCAGAACCTTAACCTCTTAACGACGGCCTTATGTCTACAGACGTCGGAAAAAAGGGTACTTATGCCTGACTGACATCTGTAGACGTCAGGCATGAAAAAGCCCAGAAGCTCCCCCCAGTGAGCAAAAATCTACGGTGTTTCAGCTACCAGGGGTAGCTGAGACCCTAGAGATTATGAATCGGCTGCTTTTTTACCAGCACCAGTAATCTGATGACTGGTAAGCATCGTTTACCGGTCATGACATTACAAAAAATGTCACCGCCGGTAAAAAATGCTTTCACTTTGATCCGACATAAAAACACATTTCGGATCAAAGTGATCCATTAACCCCTTAGCCCACCAAGACGCCTGGAACCAGAGATCACCCCCACCCACCTCCATCCCCCCGGTCCATTAAAAAATGGCGGCGGCGTGCTGTCTCCTCTGCATCTACATGCGGCCTGACATGTCACACATGTCAGGCTGCATGGAAATTACCTCCCCCGGTGCTGCCTAGTCCCCTCCGGGGTCCCACCAGCCTCCAGACACCCCCCGCCCCTTCTCCCAATGCCCGGTGTCGGGTACCCCTTCCCCAAGGCCCGCACATGCCGCCTCACCGCTTCTGAACTCCATCCGATGTGACCAAACATCACATCGGATGGAGTTTGCAGGCTCTTCGTCCCCCAGGAAAGCCCCCATGCCTCCCCCTCCCCACTCTTACCTACCAACGATCCTGATTCCGGTCCCGGGGTCCTGCGGGCCTCAGTCTACTCCCGTCTGCCGGCTGCTGCTGTCTTCTGCGGCGCGCGCCTCTTCTGTGTGCTTACCCCGGTGTGCACGCATGCGTCCCCCGCTGTTAACTCATTCTGTGCGGCCCAGAGAATGACAAGTCATGAACTCAGTGAGAACTCATCTGAATCCTCGGATCACAAGGAGTTAACTGTGTGTTAACCCCTGTGTGATCCCAGGATCTTGATGGGTCATGAACACAGGGAACATTTTTGTTTCCACTTTGCTTTAGTTCCTGTGAAGCACCTGAAGGGTTAATCATCTTCTTGAATGTAGTTTTGAGTAGCTTGAGGGGTGCAGTTTTTGGAATGGTGTCACTTTTGGGTGTTTTCTGTCATGTACATCCCTTAAAGGGACTTCAAATGTGATGTGGTCACTAAAAAAATGGTTTTGTAAATTTTGCTGGGAAAATTAGAAATTCCTGATAAACTTTGAACCCTTATAACTTCCTAACAAAATCATTTTTTTTTTCCAAAATTATACTGATGTGAAGTAGACATATGGTAAATGTTATTTATTACCGTATATACTCGTGTATAAGCCGACCCGTGTATAAGCCGACCCCCTTACTTTTGCCCCCAAAACCTGGGAAAACCTACTGACTCGTGTATAAGCCGAGGGTGGACCCCAGCACAGGTATACAGCCCGCAGCAGTGTGGTATACAGCAGCCCCAGAGGTATATACAGCAGCCCCAGTGGTAGTATACAGCAGCAGCCCCAGTGATATATACAGCAGCAGCCCCAGTAGTTAGTATACATCAGCCCCAGAGGTATATACAGCAGACCCAGTGGTATTATACAGCAGTCCCGAGGTGTATACAGCAGCCCCAGTGGTGGTATATACAGCCCCAGTGGTAGTATACAGCAGCCCCAGAGGTATATACAGCCCCAGTGGTAGTATACAGCAGCCCCAGAGGTATATACAGCCCCAGTGGTAGTATACAGCAGCCCCAGTGGTATATACAGCCCCAGTGGTAGTATACAGCAGCCCCAGTGGTATATACAGCCCCAGTGGTAGTATACAACAGCCCCAGAGGTATATACAGTCCCAGTGGTAGTATACAGCAGCCCCAGAGGTATATACAGCCCCAGTGGTAGTATACAGCAGCCCCAGTGGTATATACAGCCCCAGTGGTAGTATACAGCAGCCCCAGTAGTATATACAGCCCCAGTAGTATATACAGCCCCAGTGGTAGTATACAGTAGCCCCAGTGGTATATACAGCCCCAGTGGTATATACAGCCCCAGTGGTAGTATACAGCAGCCCCAGTGGTATATACAGCCCCAGTGGTAGTATACAGCAGCCCCAGAGGTATATACAGCCCCAGTGGTAGTATACAGCAGCCCCCAGGGGGTATATAGCAGCCCCCAAATGCTGGCACTCGCCCCCCTTGTAAGGGCCCCCCCCCCGCTGCTTATCTTACCATGCCGGTCTTCTGCTCAGCGCCGCTCCTCAGTGCTCCGTTCTTCATGCTCCGTCCTCGCTGCATCCGGGATCCCCGCGTCCCCGGTCGCGCGATGACGTCATATGCCTGCGACGGTCAGAGATCCCGGATGTAGCAGGACGGGAGCAGCGAGGACGGAGCACCGAGGAGCGGCGCTGTGCAGAAGACCGGGATGGTAAGATACGCAGCGGGGGGGGCCCTTACAAGGGGGGAGAGTGCCAGCATTTGGGGGCACATATGCACTGCTTCCCCCTGCCGCTGATTGACAGGGGGAAGCTGTGCATATATAATGAGCGCGGGGCCCTGACTACCGTATTGACCCGTGTATAAGCCGAGGGGGAGACTTTTCAGCCCAAATTTTGGGCTGAAAAACTCGGCTTATACACGAGTATATACGGTAACTATTTTGTGTCACATAACTCCCTGGTTTAACAGAAAGAAAATTAAAATTTTGAAAATTTCAAAATTTTCTAAATTTTCGCCAAATTTTTTATTTTTTCACAAATAAACGCAACAATTATCGACCTACATTTACTACTAACATGAAGCCCAATATGTCACGAAAAAACAGTCTCAGAATCACTAGGATCCGTTGAAGCGTTCCAGAGATATTACCTCATAAAGGGACACTGGTCAGAATTACAAAAAACGATCTTGTCATTAAGGTGGAAATTGGATCTGTCACTAAGGGGTTAAATCTGTCAATGGTATTACACATGAAACCTTTCAAGATGCTGCCTTAGCACTCGGATTATTAATGGATGATAGTGTCTGGAGAAATACTATACTAGATGCCACCATTCTGAACATGCCTACACAACTTCGGAAGATGTTTTTGCTTACATCTGTGTTTTCGGATCTCATACAAATCCACTGGAATTGTGGAATGAATTTAAACAACATTTCTTACAAGACTACTGTCACAGATACCACAACAACACTGAACTGTGCATCAATTGTGAAAGGTATTCTATGAAAGATGTTCAAGATGTGCTAATAATACATGTCAAGTCTTATTTGGTTTTCAATTTACCAGGCCCTGCTACAAATATACGCCAGCCTCAAGAAGACTATGAATTAGCTACAGCTACTGAAATGAAAAAACTCTTAATTCTGAGTAACTCTTGGCTTTTAAAGCCTTTTTGGACGCTCTACAAGACAACACATTGACACCTAAGTGCTTCTTTATTGATCGTCCGGGTGCAAGTGAAAAAACCTACTTATACCATCTACTTTATACATTATGTCAGAGGACAAGGACTTGTGGTCTCACCTGCCGCCACTACAGAAATAGCTGCAAACTTACTACCAGGAGGATGAACTATGCACTTCTGTATGACATTCCAATTCCAATTAATGAAACATCAGTTTCCAGGATTAAAAGGGACACTAACACTGCTAACAAGTTAAAAAATACAACTTTTTTTATACTTGATGAGTGTACAATGGCACTAAACCATTCTTTTAATATCATTGATAGACTTCTAGGTGATGTCATGACAATACATGTTGATGACAAAAATAATGTTTCCTTTGGTGGTAAAGTTTTCATACTTGGAGGAGATTTCCGCCAATGCCTTCCTGCACTTACACATGCTACGAGAACTGAAATTGTGGATTGCTGTCTTAAATATTGTCAGCTCTGGAAACACTTTACAAGAGTCCCGCTATTCAACAATATGAGATCCAGGGATCCAGAATACAGCACTTGGTTACTTAAATAAGGCAACAGTCAGCTCTCAAACGAATACAACCTTGGAGAGGACGTTATTGAAATTCCTCCAGACATGCTGCCCTCTGCCTGTTTAATCACAGACATATTTGGCTCAAACATTCATATTAATGTTAATGACACTGAAAGTGTTATGTATGCTGCATCACATACAATACTGTGTCCAAAAAATGAAGACGTTCAACTTCTAAACTCTCAAATTATGGACCCATTGAGTGGCCAATATGTCTTATGTATGTATAAGTTATGACTCCGTGGATGGTGATGATACTAATGAATGTGAACACTACCCAGTCAAATTTTTAAATTCCCTGACACCATCTGGCATGCCACCACAATGCCTACAACTAAAAATAGGAACAATTGTCATGCTATTGCAAAACCTTAATACAAAAAATGATTATATAACAGAACTCAGCTCATTGTAACATCCTTAAATCCACATATCATACAGGCAAAAGTCATCACAGGATCAGCTGAAGGAGACTTTGTTTTCATTCCAATCATTGATTTGTGTCCATCTGATACTGGGTTACCATTCAAACTACGAAGACGACAGTTTCCTGTTAAGCCAGCTTTTGCAATGACAATTAACAAGGCACAAGGACAGACTTTACATCAAGTGGGTATCTATCTACCTCAACCAGCCTTTGGCCATGGGCAGCTATATGCTGCTTTCTCCAGAGTCAAGCAACACTCCCATGTCAAAGTGAAAGTTTTAGATACACCACTACAAGGACAGTTGTTACATGGTAGTGATAAAGTGTTCACTATAAATGTAGTTTATAAAATGTTTTAAATTAATTTACGTCTTTAGTCATCTCAATAACATGTTCATACTATTACATCACATAAATAGTGATTTACATTTTTTTACACACATTGATATGCCTTAGATACATACGTACATACATACATAGATACATAGCACAACATACACATTGCTATATGATATATAGATAACATCTGTTTTGCTACATTAATTTTGTGCTAAATACATTGTGTACAGTCATGGCCAAAAGTTTTGAGAATGACACCAAAATTATATTTTCATATGATCTGCTGTCCTCTGGTTTTATTTGTGTTTTCTGATGTTTATATCACATACAGAAATATAATTGCAATCATATTATGAGTACCAAAAGGTTATATTGACAGTTAGAATGAGTTAATGCAGCAAGTCAATATTTGCAGTGTTGACCCTTCTTCTTCAGGACCTCTGCAATTCTCCCTGGCATGTTCTCAATCAACTTCTGGACCAAATCCTGACTGATAGCAGTCCATTCTTGCATAATCAATGCTTGCATTTTGCCAGAATTTGTTGGTTTTTGTTTGTCCACCCGTCTCTTGATGATTGACCACAAGTTCTCAATGGATTAAGATCTGGGGAGTTTCCAGGCCATGGACCCAAAATCTCTGTTTTGATCCCTGAGCCATTTAGTTATCACCTTTGCTTTATGGCAAGGTGCTCCATCATGCTGGAAAAGGCATTGTTGGGCGCCAAACTGCTCTTGGACGGTTGGGAGAAGTTGCTCTTGGAGAACATTCTGGTACCATTCTTTATTCATGGCTGTGTTTTTAGGCAAGACTGCGAGTGAGCCAATTCCCTTGGCTGAGAAACAACCCCACACATGAATGGTTTCAGGATGCTTTACAGTTGGCATGAGACAAGGCTGGTGGTAGCGCTCACCTCTTCTTCTCCGAATAAAGAGAATTTTGTTTACGTACCGTAAATTCTTTTTTCTTTAATCATCAATGGGAGACCCAGACAATGGGGTTTAGGGCACTGCCCTCCGGAGGTCACACTAGGTACTACAAGTTTGTAGACACCGCCTCCTCCGCTTATAAACCCCTACCGCAGGGAACATCCTCAGTTTGGTCTACAAGCTGCGAGGAGGAAATAAACCACACCCGAAACATCGGGAAGAATGCCGTGCACAAACGGTTCAACAACCCGGCAAACACTGTCTCAACAGAGAACAGAGCCAATGCAAAATATGCAAAGGAACAACTGGGTGGGTGCTGGGTCTCCCATTGATGATTAAAGAAAAAAGAATTTACGGTACGTAAACAAAATTCTCTTTTTTCTGGTCATCATAATGGGAGACCCAGACAATGGGGATGTCCTAAAGCAATACCCCAGGGCGGGAAACGTTCCTCAACAAGACGGATAACACATGGTTCCCTTTTAAAGGTGGGCAACCGCCGCCTGGAGAACCCGCCTGCCCAAACTTGCATCCGCAGAGGCATGGGCATGCACCATATAGTGCTTAGAGAAAGTGTGCAGGCTGGACCAAGTGGCCGCCTGACACACCTGTAGAGCAGACGCTCTATGTCGCAAAGCCCAGGAAGCACCTACGGCTCTGGTAGAGTGAGCCTTCAATCCCACCGGGAGAGGCAAACCAGAAGTCCGGTAAGCCTCCTGGATGGAAGCCTTAATCCATCTGGCCAATGTCGATTTCGACGCCGCGGACCCCTTACAGCGACCTGTCGTAAGAACAAATAAGGAATCCGAACTCCTAAAGGAGGCGGTCCTAGACACATAAATGCGTATAGCTCTCACGAGATCCAGAGTATGGAGGTCGCGTTCAACCTGATGAACGGGAGCGGGGCAAAATGATGGGAGAACAATCTCCTGGTTCAGGTGGAAAGTTGAAACCACCTTCGGCAAGAATTCTGGCCGTGGACGCAACACCACCTTGTCTTGGTGAACCACCAGAAAGGGTGACTTGCACGATAGTGCAGCCAATTCTGAGACCCTCCTCAGAGATGTAATCGCTACCAGAAAGGTCACTTTCTGGGATAGACGGGATAGAGAAACCTCCCTCAGAGGCTCAAACGGCGGTTTCTGCAATGCCGCCAGGACCATGTTAAGGTCCCAAGGGTCTAGAGGTCTCTTGTAGGGCGGAACCATCCGTGACACCCCCTGCAGAAATTGGCGGACCCTCGGGAGTAGCGCCAATCGCCTGTCAAACAGCACTGAAAGTGCTGATACTTGGCCTTTCAAAGAGCCAAGGGATAACCCCAATTCCAAACCCGACTGTAGGAAAGCCAACAACGTCGGGATGGACAAGGGCCACGGAGACCGTCCGCCAGAGTCACACCAAGTAAAAAAGATCTTCCACGTTCTGTGGTACATCTTCCTGGAAACTGGCTTTCTAGCCCGATTCATAGTGGCAACCACCGCAGGGGAGAACCCCCTGGATGTCAGCAGCCAGGCCTCAAGAGCCATGCAGTCAATTTGAGGGCCCTGGAATTGAGGTGGAAGAATGGGCCTTGCGCGAGTAAATCTGCGCGTTCTGGAAGAGCCCACCTGTGTCCGCCTGACAGTTGCCACAGGTCCGGATACCAGGACCTCCTGGGCCAGTCTGGAGCCACTAGAATGGCTACCCTGCATTCCGACCTGATTTTCCACAGCACCCTGGGAATCAGAGCCAGAGGTGGGAACACATATGGTAGATGGAATCTGGACCAAGTCAAGATCAGGGCGTCCGCTCCCAGGGACTGGGGGTCCCATGACCTCGCCATGTATTGCGGAACCTGATGATTCAGCCGCGAGGCCATCAGATCCACGTCCGGAGTGCCCCATCTGCTGCAGATGTCCTGGAAGACGTCTGGATGAAGAGACCACTCTCCGGCGTCCATCCCCTGCCGGCTCAGATAGTCGGCCTCCCAGTTTTCGACCCCTGGGATGTGAACTGCGGAGATCAGGCAGTTGTTGTCCTCCGCCCAGGATAGGATGCGGTGGACTTCGGCCAGAGCCTCTGCACTCCTGGTTCCTCCTTGATGATTTATATAAGCGACGGCCGTCGCATTGTCGGACTGAACCCGAATGGGTTGTCCTGAGAGGAATCTCTGAAAAGCCAGGAGTGCCAGATAGATCGCCTTGATCTCCAGTACGTTGATCTGCAACGCCGACTCCGACTGAGTCCGGAGGCCTTGGGCCCTGTGGTGTAAGAACACCGCTCCCCAGCCCTTCAGACTGGCGTCGGTGGTCACCACTAACCATGACGGTTTGATGAAGGACCGGCCCCGAGACAAGTGATGTGGCTGTAGCCACCACTGCAGGGAATCCCTGGTCGGTAGGGAAAGGGTCACCAGCCGATTCAGAGAGATCGTCCTCTTGTCCCACCTGCGGAGAATCTCCAGCTGAAGAGGACGGAGGCGAAATTGTGCGAACGGCACCGCCTCTATTGCTGCCACCATGCGCCCCACCAGCTTCATCAACACCCGTAGGGATGAGTGTGGTGACAGGAGGACTGCTTGTACTCCTGATTGGATCGCCATCTGTTTGACTCGTGGCAGAGACACCAGGGCTGAGGCTGTGTTGAAGTCCATGCCCAGATATGTCAAAGACTGGGTCGGAACCAGCGTGGACTTCTGAATATTGAGAAGCCAACCGAACTGTTCCAGGGACCGCATGGTCACATCCAGGCTCTCTTGACAGAGGTGTTCTGATGGCGCCCTGACCAGCAGGTCGTCTAAATAGGGAATGACGGCATGTCCCTGCATGTGCAGGAGAGCCATCATGGAGGCCATCACTTTTGTGAACACCCGCGGTGCCGAGGCCAGCCCGAATGGCAGCGCCACAAATTGGAAGTGTTCTTCCCCCACTGCGAATCGCAACCAGCGCTGATGAGCCGGTGCAATGGGTACGTGAAGGTAAGCGTCTCTGATATCTATGGACGCTAGGAATTCCCCTGTGACACAGCTGCGATCACGGAGCGCAGTGATTCCATACGGAACTTCCGAACCAACACGTGATGGTTGAACAACTTCAGGTCCAGTACTGGGCGGAAGGATCCGTCCTTCTTCGGGACGATAAAGAGGTTGGAGTAAAAACCCCTGAACCTCTCTCCGGAAGGCACCGGGACCACCACTCCGTCTCTGCGGAGACCCTCCAACACCTGGTAAAAAGCCTGAGCCTTTTCTGGTGATGGGACCGACCGATGGAATCGGGATATCGGCTTTGACGTCAGCTCTATCCTGTAACCTCGCGAGATCACGTCTCGAACCCACTGATCTTGAACGTGAAGTAGCCACTTGTCCCGAAAGCGAGACAAGCGGCCCCCCACCTGTGGGGAGGCAGGATGAGAGAGCGAGTCATGTAGAGGCGGGTTTGGGGGTGGCAGCTGCCGCCCCCGCCGGCTTCTTTGGACGACTCTTAGAGCGCCACTGAGAAGCGGGCTTTCCCCCTCGGTCCGTGCGAGCGGACGGTGCCGATGACTGCGAGCTGGAACGAAAGGACCACTGTTTTGGGTTCCTTTTAACGGTATACCGTGGCTTAGGCTTATTCTGCGGTATCTTAGACTCAGCAGAATCCTTTATCAGCTTGTCCAGTTCGGTGCCAAAAAGCCTGTCACCAGCAAACGGAAGATTCTGCAAAATCTTCTTGGATGTGGCATCTGAGTCCCAAAGACGCAGCCACAACAACCTGCGGATCGCTATAGCATTGGCCGAAGCCACAGCTGAGCAAGTGGCAGTTTCCAGAGTCGCCGTCCTGGCGTAGTCCGCATAGGCCCTTGCCCTTTCGGTAAGTGCTAGGACCTCTGGACTGGATCTTGCCAGGTCAGAGATACCATCCAAGCAGGTAGTAATTGCTTGTAAGGTCCAGACCGTAGCAAAATTAGGGGCAAATGAAGACCCCACAGCCTCATAGGAAGACTTGGCGAGTTGCTCGACCTGTCTATCCGTCGCATCCTTCAGCGAGGAGCTATCAGAGGCAGAGAAAAGGGAGCGTGCAGCAATCCTGGTCATGGAAGCGTCCACCTTCGGGGACTGCGACCACTCCTGAAGCACCTCCTGGGAGAAGGGGAAGCGATTGTCCTTGGGTTTACGGACATAGCGCCGCCCAGGATGTAACCTGGGAGCTCTAACCACCCTTCCAAAATTCGTGTGGTCTATGAAGGAACCACTTGGTCTAGCCTCTGGTCGCAGCCATTGATAGACCTCCTTCGGGTGTACCGTCACCTCCTCAGGGGGTGTCACGAGACGTAAGGTCTCGTTGATAGAGGACACCAGATCCTCCACCCCGTCTGGTGGTTCAGATATAGACACAGACCCGAAATTTGAACCCCCATCATCGTCCTCACCATCAGAGGAACGCTCCTCCTCAGAGAGAGCCTGGAGCTCGGGTGACTCCTCACGACGAGCCCGCTTAAGGGGTCTCACAGCAGAAGAGGGAGACACCCGGGGGTAACTGGACGGAGTAGCTGGGCTATCCAGTCTCCTATTAAGTGCCTCCAGGGATTGCGACATGGAGGACAGCTGGGACAACAGAGATTCATTGATCTTGTTCTGAGTCTCCCATGGCCCTGAGATCACCTGAACCTCAGGGTATAGCACCGGAGCTGCTGTCTCAGCAGTGCCAGCCCGGGCCTCTGGGCGTCCGCAGTTATTGCAGGACCCCTCCACCAGTGTTCCATTGCATGTAGCACAGGTAATGGTGGTTTCTGCCGCCCTAGCAGCACGCTTCCCGGCTGAGGACATCGCCACAGTAGGGGAAGATAAGCCAAATTGCAGACAACAAAACCGGGAATCCCGGTGGCTTACCGACCGCAGTAAAGCGGTATGAGGAAGCGGTGTGTGTGTGTGACCTCCGCGAAGGTTTCCGGTCTCCCCTGGAGTGCAGGCGCACGCTGCATACAGATCCCAGCCGGGAAGTGAGGGTAAAGATGGCCGCCGACAGTGAAACTGTGGGCGGCGCCGAAGACACGCGGGAAACACACACACACGCCCATCGATGACGTCACCGCACGGGCAGCTCCCCATCCTCCAAGCATCCTCAGCATGAGGGAGCCGGAGCCCGCAGCGCGGGAAAAAGTGTAAAAAGTTATACACAGACTGCATGCACAAAACAAACATCCGCAGCCCACGGCCTCAGCCCCTGTGACACACAGGGCGGTCAGCCAGGGTGACCCCAGCACAGGGTACACCCGCAGAACCGCGGACCCGAGAGTAACGCGCGGTCTGAGTGTCATGAAACACATAAAGTGCCAGACACTACCCCCAGGCACACAGGAGACACAGAGTGCCTCAGTGCCGGTCCGGTCTGTAAGCACCATTTAGGGAGGCCTCGGACGGGGGTGCAGCACCAGTCCGGAGTGTAAGCACCATTTAGGGAGGCCTCGGACTGGGCTGGCTCCAGTCCGGTCTGTAAGCACCATTTAGGGAGGCCTCGGACGGAGCGGAGCTGTGCAAGGCTCCCATCTCCCACTCTCCAGAGCCCCCCAGAGAGGGATGGAAAGGAGCGTGACAGCGTACCGGGAGAACACAAAGTGTCCAGGCTCTAGGCCCTCCGGTACCTCCACCAGCGTGTGCCACTAAGGGTGAGCGGGGAGGCTGTCACAGGTCCCGATAGGACCATATTACCTTGTCTTCAGACGCCATCACGTAAGTAGTGAGAATGCAGTGAAGTGCAAGCAAAGCGTGATCCTCCGAGCACACTAAGTTAAAAACTGAGGATGTTCCCTGCGGTAGGGGTTTATAAGCGGAGGAGGCGGTGTCTACAAACTTGTAGTACCTAGTGTGACCTCCGGAGGGCAGTGCCCTAAACCCCATTGTCTGGGTCTCCCATTATGATGACCAGAAAAAGCTATTTTCCAGAGGTCCCAAACAATCGAAAAGGGGATTCATCAGAGAAAATGACTTTACCCCAATCCTCAGCAGTCCACTCCCTGTACCTTTTGCAGAATATCAGTCGGTCCCTGATGTTTTTTCTGGAGAGAAGTGGCTTCTTTGCTGCCCTCCTTGAAACAAGGCCTTGCTCAAAGAGTCTCCACCTCACAGTGTGTGCAGAAGCACTCACACCAGCCTGCTGCCATTCCTGAGCAAGCTCGGCACTGCTGGTAGTCCGATCCCGCAGCTGAAACAGTTTTAAGATACGGTCCTGGCGCTTGCTGGTCTTTCTTGGGCGCCCTGGACGCCTTTTTGACAACAATGGAAGCTCTCTCCTTGAAGTTCTTGATGATGCGATAGATTGTTGACTGAGGTGCAATCTTTCTAGCTGCGATACTCTTCCCTGTTAGGCCATTTTTGTGCAGTGCAATGATGGCTGCACGTGTTTCTTTAGAGATAACCATGGTTAACTGAAGAGAAACAATGATACCAAGCACCAGCCTCCTTTTAAAGTGTCCAGTGTTGTCATTCTTACTTAATCATGTCTGATTGTTCGCCAGCCCTGTCCTCATCAACACCCACACCTGTGTTAATGGAACAATCACTAAAACGATGTTAGCTGCTCCTTTTAAGGCAGGACTGCAATGATGTTGAAATGTGTTTT
This sequence comes from Allobates femoralis, assembly GCA_033576535.1. Lineage (NCBI taxonomy): Eukaryota > Metazoa > Chordata > Amphibia > Anura > Aromobatidae > Allobates > Allobates femoralis. The sequence goes on from JARQOC010000005.1 coordinate 339,007,733, forward strand.
GGGGGTTAAAGTTCATTTTCTAGGCAAATATTGACTTAGCATGTAATTGCTGTTAAGCTGATCACTCTTTATGACATTCTGGAGTGTATGCAAATTGCCATTAGAAAATCTGAAGCAGTAGACTTTGTTAAAATTAATAATTGTATCATTCTCAAAACTTTTGGCCATGACTGTGTGTGTGTGTGTGTGTGTATGTGTGTATATATATATATATATATATATATATTATATATATATATATATTGTAAGAACACACTCTGGGTTCGCCTTTGCCAGGTCAAAGGGCACGTATGTGTCGTGTGTCACTCAGTCCACCAGCAGAGGCTTAGAGGCCACTGGCCCTGGGCCAGAGTTTATTGCAGTGAAAGCAAACAGAAATAAAACAAAACAGCAAACAAAAATCCTTGCCTGTCTGGCACTAACTAAACATAATACAACCTCACTATAGACTGAAGGGCTTCTCCCTTCAGCCAAACCGTCGAACCAAAGCTCACTGCTTTCACTCACATGCGTCTCCATGCACAGTCAGGCCTCCTGTGTTCACAGACTGAGAGAGGGCCCCGCCCGACCTCCCAGACTCCTTTTACCTACCCCAACCGCCTCCCACTAATTCATTAGCAGCCAGGTGATACTGACCAGGTTAGGTTGCATAGGACAGATACCTGGGAGAGATATATCTGCCCTCATCCACTAATCCCACATGACTCTCACATATCCCCCCCCTCTGCTCAGACCACTCCGGCTGAGCAATGGCGCCCACAAAACAGTGCACCCGTGACAGGGCATCAGCATTCCCCATCTGCACCCCTGGGCGATGCTCCACTGTAAAATTGTAGGCCTGCAAGGCAAGGAACCACCTAGTCACCCGGCTATTCCGTTCCCTATTCAAGTGCATCCACTTGAGAGGGGCATGGTCAGTGATCAGCCGGAACTTCCTGCCCCCCAAGTAATATTTGAGGGACTCGAGAGCCCACTTAATGGCCAGGCATTCTTTTTCCACAATGGCATACCTCCGTTCGTGTTTATTTAGCTTCCGACTCAGATAAAGGACCGGATGTTCCTCTCCGTCCCTCAGTTGTGACAACACTGCCCCTATACCGGTATCGGAAGCATCCGTTTGGACTACAAACTCACTAGGAAAATCAGGAGCCACCAACACAGGTTGAGAGCAAAGAGCCAGCTTTAGGGCATGGAAGGCTTCTTCCGCTGCCGTGGTCCATTTGATCATGACAGAATCCTTCCCTTTGGTAAGATCCGTCAGGGGGACCGCAATGGCTGCAAAATTGGGAATAAACCGGCGATAATAGCCTGCAATCCCCAAGAAAGCCCTCACTTGCTTCTTGTTTATTGGTTGAGGCCAGTTCTGAATGGCATGTATCTTGTCCAACTGGGGCTTAATGATTCCCCTCCCGATAACGTAACCCAAATACCGGGCTTCTTCCAGCCCGATATGACATTTCTTGGGGTTGGCCGTGAGACCTGCCTTCCGCAGGTCCTCTATCACAGCTTGCACTTTCTGGAGGTGGGTCTCCCACTCGAGGCTGTAGATGACGATATCATCCAAATAGGCTGCAGCGTACTGCCGATGTGACCTCAGGACCCGGTCCATCAACCTTTGGAATGTCGCTGGTGCCCCATGTAGTCCAAACGGCATATGCACATACTGATATAACCCGTCTGGTGTAGAAAACGCAGTCTTCTCTTTGGCTGCCTCCGTCAGGGGAATCTGCCAGTACCCCTTCGTTAAATCTAAGGTCGTGATATACCGGGCTTTTCCAAGCCGATCTATCAATTCGTCGACCCGTGGCATAGGGTATGCATCAAATTTGGAAACTGCATTCAGTTTCCGGAAGTCATTGCAGAACCGAATGGTGCCGTCTGGTTTAGGGAGTAATACAATTGGGCTCGACCAGGCACTATGCGATTCCTCAATCACTCCTAGCTCTAACATCGACTTCACTTCTCGGGAGACGGCTTCCCGCCGAGCTTTCGGGATACGGTAAGGTTTTACATGTACGGTTACGCCTGGCTCTGTTATAATATCATGCTTAAGGAGCGTAGTCTGTCCCGGTTTCTCAGAAAAGAACTGTTGGTTGTTTAAGAGAAACTGCTTGACGTCTGTCTTTTGCCGCTCCGAAAGAGTCTCCGCAATCTGGACTTCGGGCAGGGTCTGTGTGCGGATCGGAAGGGCCAGTCCCGCTGACAGAGCCGGACGGTCCTTCCAAGGTTTTATCAGATTCACGTGATAAATCTGTTCGGGTTTTCTTTTCCCAGGCTGGTACACTTTGTAGTTTACCTCACCTACCCTTTCCCGAATTTCAAAGGGGCCTTGCCACCTTGCCAGGAACTTACTTTCCACCGTGGGTACCAGGATCAACACCCTATCTCCGGGTGCAAAAGAGCGGACCCTGGCCCCCCTGTCATAAGCCCTCTTCTGCGCCCCTTGAGCCTGCATCATATGCTCTTTCACAATGGGCATAACGGCCGCAATACGATCCTGCATTTGGGTTACATGGTCTATCACACTTTTGAATGGGGTAACCTGTCCCTCCCAGGTTTCTTTCGTGACGTCCAAGAGACCCCGGGGACGTCGGGCATACAGAAGTTCGAAAGGCGAGAATCCGGTGGAAGACTGGGGTACCTCCCGGATGGCAAACAGCAAATATGGGAGCAAGTAGTCCCAGTTCTTCCCATCTTTGTCTATCGCCTTTCGGAGCATCTGTTTCAGGGTTTTGTTGAACCGCTCTACCAGTCCGTCTGTTTGAGGATGATAGACAGAGGTGCGTAGCTGTGATATCTGTAAGAGCCTGCAAAGCTCTTTCATTACCCTCGACATAAAGGGGGTCCCCTGGTCGGTGAGTATCTGTTTCGGGACACCGACCCGACTAAACACATGGACCAGCTCCTTGGCAATGGTCTTGGTGGCCGTGTTACGCAAAGGAATGGCCTCGGGGTAGCGAGTGGCATAATCCAAGATGACAAGGATGTGCTGGTGTCCCCGTGCAGACCTGGGGAGGGGCCCAACCAAATCCATCCCAATCCTCTCGAACGGGATTTCGATGATAGGTAGGGGTACCAAGGGGCTACACAGATGGGGCCTGGGTGCAGTGATTTGGCATTCCGGACACGACTCGCAATACGTGCGAACATCATGGTGCATGCCCGGCCATACAAAGCAGTGTAATATCCTTTCGGTAGTTTTTTGGACCCCCAGGTGGCCTCCCATCACGTGTGTGTTTGCCAGGGCCAGCACTCTCTGCCGGTAGGGTTTTGGCACTACCAACCGTTGCACCGTGTCTTCCCCCTTTTTCTCTATCTGATAGAGAAAGTCATTCTCTATGGCCATGTGAGGATATGCCAGCCTAGCATCGGCATCCACCTGTACTCCGTTCGCCAACCTTGACATTTTTTCTAGCCTGAGACAGGGTAGGATCCCTTATTTGCTCGCTTTGGAAGTCGTCTTTCTGAACTTCCAATTCCAGCAAACCGGAAGGTGGATGGCTGTCCACCTCCGCCCCTGCCGTGGGTTCCTCGAAATCACCAGCCATGACTGAAAACGGGAACTGAAGGTTGTCCTCAGGGGATTGCTTCCCGGAGGCCCCTGAGGTCCCATCCTCCAGTGGCTCAGGGCCCCTTGGAGTAGGGTCCCCTGTGCCGCTCCCCCGGAGTACCAACTGGTTCTCCCACAACTGCCAGAAGTGGGGAAAATCCCTACCCAGAATGACATCATGCAATAGGGCTGGGACTAGTCCCACTTTATGATATACAGACCCATAGGGAGTAGCAATGCAGGAGACAGAGGTGGGGTACGAGCAGGTGTCCCCATGCACACACGTCACAGAAAACTTATCTGACGGACCAGTCGGGACTGACACCAGACTGGCCTTGACCAGCGTTACCACACTCCCAGAGTCTAACAGCGCCACCACATTCGTGCCATTAACAGACAGGTCACACAGGTGTTTCTCCATATCGCCTTGACCGGCCGCAACACACACCACCCGTGCAACCATAGCCACACGTTTTTCACAGGTCGTGACATCACACTGCATCGGTTCGATAGTTACTGGACAGTTCGCAGCAATGTGGCCCACCTCTTGGCAGCAAAAACACCTCACAGACCCCTTGCTTAGTCCATAGTTCGGTCCCTTAGGTCTCATAGGTCCGGCAGTCCCGTTTTCCTCCCCCCCAGTCTTCGAATATTTTCCCCCTCCCCTAGACCCCAATACAGTCTTACCCGATCCCCGTGAGGAGGGGGAGGAGGGAGGACGTGTGGCGTCGTCCATGAGTCCTTCCGCCACGGAATAACGTTCCACTAGATCCACGAGCTGGTCTGCGGTCGTGGGGTTTCCATGACCCATTTTCTCAAGGCGGCCGGTAAGGCTCTCAGGTATTTGTCCAAGACAACTCTTTGGATCATCTCCGGCGCTGTCAACACCTCGGGTTGTAGCCACTTCTTCGTCAGGTGAATGAGGTCGAACATCTGGGATCGGGGTGGTTTATCGGTCTGATAAGTCCATTGGTGCACTCTCTGAGCTCGTACCGCCATCGTCACTCCCAGCCGGGCCAGGATCTCGGCTTTTAGTTTATCGAAATCCTGCGCTGCTTCAGGCTCCAGATCGTAGTACGCCTTTTGGGCCTCACCGGCCAGAAACGGAGCCAGCAAGCCGGCCCAACGTGCTTTCGGCCATTTTTCCCGCTCCGCTGTCCGTTCAAACGTGGTCAGGTAAGCTTCGACATCATCTTCTGTAGTCAGTTTCTGCCAGTACCGACTCACATGAATCTCCCTCTGGGCAGCTTCCAGATTCACCTCTGGTGCGCTTGCAAGGCGCTGCGCCACCTCCTGCAGCAGTTGGCGGTCTCTCGTGGTCGTTTCTACCAGTTCCCTCAGCTGGGCTGTCATTAAGCGGTTAGCTTCTTGCTGCACAGCTGTGGATTGTACCAGCGCTTTCACCACGTCTTCCATGTTGACACTTTAACGTGCTGCCCGCATTCTCCACCAATATGTAAGAACACACTCTGGGTTCGCCTTTGCCAGGTCAAAGGGCACGTATGTGTCGTGTGTCACTCAGTCCACCAGCAGAGGCTTAGAGGCCACTGGCCCTGGGCCAGAGCTTATTGCAGTGAAAGCAAACAGAAATAAAACAAAACAGCAAACAAAAATCCTTGCCTGTTCGGCACTAACTAAACATAATACAACCTCACTATAGACTGAAGGGCTTCTCCCTTCAGCCAAACCGTCGAACCAAAGCTCACTGCTTTCACTCACATGCGTCTCCATGCACAGTCAGGCCTCCTGTGTTCACAGACTGAGAGAGGGCCCCGCCCGACCTCCCAGACTCCTTTTACCTACCCCAACCGCCTCCCACTAATTCATTAGCAGCCAGGTGATACTGACCAGGTTAGGTTGCATAGGACAGATACCTGGGAGAGATATATCTGCCCTCATCCACTAATCCCACATGACTCTCACAATATATATATGTGTGTGTGTATGTAAAAAAAACTTTGGGGGGGTTGTCACCATTTTATGAGACAGTAGCGTATTCGATGGAGCTATATGATGGCATTATTTTCACAGGGCAAGATGACATTCTTCATGACATCTGTAGTACATGTACAGTGCAAGTCAAAAGTGCATGTAAGAAGCGGGTTCATGGGCTGAGTCCACCCTATACTTTGCACTACACCCTATACAATACACACTACAATCTGGACCTACCTCTAATAATTATGAATGGAACCTCCAATTGTTAATTTGTTAAATCCCGCTGGACAGTGAGTAGTAGAATGTAGAGGCAGAGAGCTTGAATTTAGCAATGTGCCACTTACGGACCTGTGTTGTATTTCCAATAAAATAAGTATTTTAACAGCAGAAGATTATCTCTAATGGTACCTTTACACGCCGCTACCGAAAGGTAGAAACCGGCAGGTATCGGAGACAATTGTACCTTTTACCTTCAAAACACCGCGAAGTGGCGGCGTGTAATTCAGGTTGTACCTTCCTGTCTCTTTGGATACCTGTCTTCCAGCCGTGCTGAAAAACAAGCAGATATAATCCCTATGGTAACGGCGTGTAATCGAGGCACAGGTACGGTATTTGAGTTCCCTGGGGCGTGCCACAGCGTCATGTATACCACGCCCCATCAGCGGTCATTGGTGGGGACTACTGTGTACCCATTGGCCGTCCCTGCACAGGGCGGCATATTTAACGATCTGACCAGTCACACTACACATTTGCTATAGCAACATGTATTAGACAGCCTCCCAGCGCTAGCTGGCCAATCATGATGTTATTGCATTGTCCAATCACCGTACGAGCGTTGTGTAATACACAACTCTGTCACGCCTATGTAGTTACGGCGCACAATATGTACGCCCATATTCCCTTGTGGTAGCGGCGTGTAAATCAGGGAAGGTGCTCCACAGAAGGTAACCTGCGGCACCCGTCGGCACTTCCGGGAACGAAAATACCTTCTATGGAGCACCTTGTGGCGGCGTTTATTTGCGGCAGCAGGTACCGTTAGCAACTGTTGAAAACGCATGCGTGCACGTGCGGTGCCTACCTGTTGCTACCGTCGGTAGCGGCGTGTAAAGGTACCATAAAGGATATGTTCTTGTTCAATGTAGTCCTACTGTTCTGAAACCACACCCCATCACTGATTACCAGCTTTCCCTAAATGTACACAGAAAGCTGTCAATCAGTGGTGTGGGGATGTTTATTGAACTCAGGAAACAGAGTATGGAGAACTGCCAGATCTGAAGAAGTTATCTCACAGTTAAAACTGTTATTTTATCAAAATGACAGCATGTAGTCTGGTAAAGAAATAAAGATCCAAGGCAAATTCTGTGTTAAGAAGCGCTCCAGACAGGGTGAGCAGGGAAATTAATGTTATACTTAGCTTTTTATTAAAATACAATGCGTTTCAATGGCAACACACCATCTTCATCAGGTGGGGGTTACACAGGAAGGAGGGGGGTATTAAATACAGCTACTGACCAATCATATTCCTTTCCCAGTAACCCTAACCTGAACGTTTCTAGTGTTTCAATGTGAAGCCAATAAACAATAAAACAATAGTAACATATTACTATCACTCTAAAATACGCTAAAAAGCACAATAAAACACTTTTTGGTGATATAGATAATAATATTTGGAAACACTTTGCTGCATGAACCCATTTATTACGTTTTGACGGTGTTTGTTCATCCTCGCGTGAACGCTTTGGATGGTATGGCCCACGTATTGTAAATCACAGGCAAACGAGCAAGTATACCACATATGATGACTGGCAATCCATATGGTATCTCATTTTAAAATTTTCACCCACAGTAGATGACCGGAAGTCAGTCATGCCTATCATCACCATTTTGCAACACAGTTTGGGAATGGGAAGTGGTAAGCTCACCTCTCCTCCTGTGTTGATCCAGGTCAGGTGCACAGCGGCGGCCGGCCACCGTCCAAGTCAAAGACCATAGTAAAGAAGGTTGCTGGCACCTGAATCAGAATTCTTCAGACTTTATTTAGCAAATTTACAATGAAATATAAAAAGCATCCTAAGTCAGATGCCCCGTCAGACACGTTTCAGTTAAAAAGACAAGTATGAGAAAAACATTCCATTTATTTTTAGTTTCCATATTGCTACGGGAAACTAAATTCTTCAGATTTTTACTCCTATATGTAATCATAGGTTTATCTGGTATGTATTTTGATAAAATCGGGTCGGCTTTCAAAACGAACCAATTCCTCTCAATCAGTTTTCTTATGCTGACTGAAAGATTGATTGAAAGTCGTTGCAAGTCTTACATCTTTATTTTTCTTATCCTCTTTTATATGTTCTGACTGTTTATTCAGACACATTTCCTGAGAAAGGGGCTGAGTTCTTTTATATGCATCAATGAGGATGCTCTTGGGTTAACCTTTCTGTGTAAATCTATCTCTCAAAATTCTTGACTCTCTAGAAAAATCCTGGTCCATAGAGCACAACCACCTAAGGTGAGAGGCCATCCCTGCTCACCCCGTTTGAATCACTAAACTAGCCCCCGGGTTCTGTACAATTGAGGCCTCTGTACTCTTTGTTTTTCATATATCTGGCACCAGGGCCGTATGTGCCATTAGGCACTCGTAGGCATGTGCCTGGTGCGGAGCCATTCATAGGGGGTGGCGTCTCATGTGTTTCCTTTTTTTTTTTTTCTCTTGTCCTCTGTTGGCCGGGTGGTAAGTCCCGCCCCCTCATAACCCCCCCGTCGTCATCAGGCCCGCCTACCTCACCCAGGTCTGCAGCCGGGTGGTAAGCCCCGGCCCCTCATACCCCCCCCATCGTCATCATCAGGCCCGCCGCCCGCCCACCTCACCCAGCCTGCAGCAGCAGCCAGACCCCCCGGAAGAGAGAAGGAGGGGCCCGCCGCGGAGGAGACGATGTCTGAGAGCGGGGGGGGGGCGATCCGACCCAGACGGCGTGTGGCGGCGGCAGAAGAGACGGGGATTTGAAGTTCCCGCCCGGGCACATGCGGCGGAGGCTCAGGCCGCGCTGCGCCGGGTAAGTGTGAGGAGCAGGCGGAAGGGCTCGCCTCCAGTGGCTGGGAACAGCTGAAGATGGGGTGCAGGGATGTGGCACAGGGGGTGCAGGGATGGGGCACAGGGATATGGATGAGGCACAGGGGTGCAGGCATGGGGCACAGGGTGCTAGGATATGGATGGGGCACAGGGGTGCTGGGATATGGATGGGCACAGGGGTACAGGGATGGGGCACAGGGGTGCTGCCCCAGCCATATCCCAGCACCCCTGTGCCCCATCCCTGCACCCCTGTGCCCCATCCATATCACAGCACCCCTGTGCCCCATCCCTGCACCCCTATACCTCATCCAGATGGGGTATAGGGGTGCAGGGATGGGGGCACAGGGGTGCTGGTGCTGGATATAGGATGGTGCACAGGGGTGCAGGGATGGGGCACAGGGGTGCTGGGATATGGATGGGGCACAGGGTGTTGCTGGGATGGGGCACAGGTTGGTGGGATGGGGGCGCAGGGGTGCAGGGACGGGGTGCAGGGGTGCAGGGATGGGGCACAGGGATATGGATGGGGCACTGGGATATGGATGGGGCACAGGGGTGCTGGGATATGGATGGGGCACAGGGGTGCAGGGATATGAATGGGACAGGGGTGCAGGAATATGGATGTACACAGGAGTGGTCTGGGTGCCTGGTGCAGAGTGCAGGCAAGCTGGACATCGGGAGCCGCAGAGGAAGAAGCTGCCGGGATGAGGGATCCGGAATCAGGAGTGTGGAGTCAGGTAAGCGCTGTTACAGCTGAAGATAGCAGCCTGGGGGGGACAGAATGGAATAGATGGATGGATGGGGCGGCCTGGAAGAGGGGACAGAATGGGATGGATGCATAGATGGGGCGGCCTGGAAGAGGGGGCAGAATGGAAGGATGGGGCAGCCTGGAAGAGGGGGCAGAATAGGATGAATTAATGGATGGACGAGGTGGCTTGGAAAAGGGGGCGGAAGATGGATGGATGGGTGGATGGGGGAGAAGGTAAATGGATGAGGGAGAGGCTGCGTGGAACATGGGAGGGGAGAGGCTGCATGGAATATTGGAAGGGTATGGGGGGGGGGGGGAGAGTATGAACTGCATGGGGCATATGGGGGGTGAACAGTATGGGATATGTGGAAGGAGAATGAGCAGTATGGCATACACATTTATATAGGGAACGTACTGTCCTGGTGATGTATTGATGGTGGTTCTGTTTATGTATTATTTTATTGATGGTGGTTTTGGTCATGTACTGACGGGTTATAGTGATGATGTATTATTGAATTGATGGGGGTTCTGATGATGTATTGACTGGTTTTGGTGATGTATTACTGTATTGACAATGGTTCTGGCAATATACTGACAGGGGTTCTAGTAATGTGTTATTGTATTGCCGGTGGTTTTGGTGATGTAGTCATGTGGATGTTGTAATCTTTAACTTAACAGACTAGATCCTAAAACATTATAGACATTGCTTCCGGATTATCAACGACCAAAGGGGCGGCAGCTGTGGCAAATTTTTCGACCGCCCCGGTCGCCACAAACAGTTGCTACGCCACTGCCCGGGTGGGCGGCAGCACATTCCCGACAGACAGGCAGTGGCTGAGCTCAGCTATGTTTGAGTCAGCGGCGCCACCACCCGCCAGGCGTGTGTGAAGGTGCAGCATGGGCCAGGGCAGGGGGCATCAATCATCATGCATCAGATTCATGATGCATCATCATTGATGGTGATGGTGGATAGCGGGAGGCGCCACGGCAGGCATCAAGTATAGTGACATGCACAACAACAACCCACAAGTGTGTACTAGGAGTCTGTAACCAGCCAGCCCCAGCTGAGCCAGGAGGAGGGAGGGAATCAGCAGTCAGGAGGACATAAGCAGCATGGCATGCTGGCAGCAGCAGCAGGGAATGGACACTATGGGTAAGGCCCCCGGCCTTTACCCCCTCCCCCCATATGTATCTATGCAATGCTAGGTATGTGTGGGCCGCTCCCATCCCCAACATATGTATCTATGCATGCCTGCAGCGCCCCCAGCCCCAGTTATGTGTGGGCCGCTCCCATATGTATCTATGCATTGCTGCAGCAGCCCCAGTTGTGTGTGGGCCACTAGCATCCCCCACATGTCTATGAAATGCTGCAGCGCCCCCAGCCCCAGGTATGTGTGGCCGCTCCCATTCCCCCATATCTATGCAATGCTGCAGCGCCCCAGCCCCGGGTCTGTGTGGGCTACTCCCATTCCCCCTATATATGCACTGCTGCAGTGCCTGCAGGCTGCTGCAGCCCAAGCCTGTGTGGGCCGCTATCACCCCCCCCCCATATGATATAGGGGTAAGGGGGTCATGATGACAGCGGCCCACACACAGACCTTGGCTGCAGCATGCACTGCAGCATTACATACATATGGGGGGAATGGGAGCGAGTGGCCCACACAGACCTGGGCTGCAGCAGCCTGCAGGCACTGCAGCATTGCATAGCTGGGGGGGAGGGATGGGAGCAGCCCACACAGACCTGCTGTAGCATGCTATGTGGGAGAGAGCCGGCCCTGGCCCATAGCCCTGCAGCATACCAAATAGGAGGGGGGTAGCCCACAGACATGCAGCATGGGCTGTGGAGTCAAAGTCGCAACCCATTTTGGTGGAGTCAGTAGAAAATGGACTGACTCCGACTACTAAAATATATAACAACAAATTGGGTATAGTGGTTCAATGTAAAATGTGCTGAGTTTATTAATGTTATGAATTATTTTTACGTTCTTTCTAAAGACCTTTATTCTTGTATTACAATAACGTTTAAAACCTGATGTTACCATTGTTCTACAATAAATAGATCACTTAAACATCAGCCATGTTTGGAGGAGTCGAAGTTAAAGGAGTTGTAGTAGGAGTCTGGGACATTCAGGAGTTGGAGTCAGTGGTTTGACTTGCACTAGTCACACTAGCGTTAGCCTTTTTGCTTACGGATTCGTGTAAAACTTAGAATTCTGCAGCCTGAGCGCAAGCGTTAACGTGGTGTAACAGTGTGTTCAGGCTGCCTATATATCCGTTACAGCAAACCACGTTTCTGTGTGCGCTCAGAAATAGCGCATATCCGGGACTTCTGTATGAAGCGGCCGGCTGCGATGGGAGACCGGTAACCGTAGGGATATATGGGCAGCCGGAACCCAGAGTTACTGCACATTAACGCTTGCGCTCAGGCTGCAGAATTCTAAGTTTTACACGGATCCGTCAGCGAAAAGGCTGACACTTGTCTGATCCTATCCTTACCAACTCCACAGCCCTGTTTACAGCATGCTATATGCTGCAGGGGGGTTCACACAGACCTGCAGCATGCTGTTTGAAGTCCTGTTGGGTTTTGCCAGCGGAGTGAGACTTCTCTGCCTCTTCTCTATGCACTGACCTGTCAAATGCAGTGTAGATCACGCTCCTACGCCAATTCTATCAGTTCTGTGTGTACAAGTGGTGCAGAAGTCCCGCTCTGCAGGCAAAATCCAACATGACTGCAAACACTGATAGTAAGAAAGTAGTGTTTTTAAATCACTCCTGCAGCCCCTTCACTGGTGCCACAATATAGTACATGTGTAAAATCACATTTTCACACATTAAGTCCTCTTTCACTTTCGTGCCTCCGGCATCTGTGCAGTCCATGCTGACACATGCCGGAAGCACGAACATACGGTCCAGACAGCAATGTTCCTCTATGGTCCCCTTCACATGTGCGCATGCATTAACATTGGTCTGACTGCAATGTGAGAAAATCACGCATTGCACTCATCCGAGTTTCACGCCAGTGTGTCCGTACCCTAATACTAAAATCCATATAGTAATCCTACAATGTCTGCTGGACATGGTATGGAGAGGGTTTATGGCTCAGTACACACTCCATACTTCATGATATGGGGAGAGTTTATGGCTCAGTTAGTACATACTCCATACTTCATGGTATGGGAAGGTTTATGGCTCAGTTAGTACACACTCCATACTTCTTGTTATTAACCAGTTAATGCTCTTTTGTCTACCGCACTGCAGTGTCAAAAGAGGACGACAGCGAGACAGGCAGCAACACCGCATCAGAGAGCCCCTGACCTCGAAATAGAAGATCCTCAGATCCTGGTATTGTGACGACATATGAAGAAATATTTTTTTACATTTATATTACACTATGCACTCGACAGCACTTTACATACATCATCAACACTGTCCCCATTGGGGCTCACAATGTAAACATCCTACCAGTATGTCTCATATTGTATATCGCCTTTCTTTCAAATATCACCTTCACAAATATTGCATTTATTGAACTTGTCAGGTTTTGGATGTTTTAAGATTGCATTTGTTTGCAGGATGTCAGAATTGACTCCCAGAGCTGCTGGTTTGACGGTTAATGTCTTACAGCATCTTAGATTTTTTTGCTTAAAGGTACTACCAAGTTTCTCAATAGGGCTGAGATCAGGGGAGCCTGGTAGCCACACCATGGTTTTCTCTACTTTTTATGTCCATAGCAGCCAATTACTCAGGGCTATGCTCTGTACCAAGAGATGGTGCATTGTCATGCATGGGGATGATTTTGTACGAAGGAAAAAAAAAAAAAGTGGCAAGTCTAAAAGTATATATACTTTGCCGTGGTCCTTTTCACTCCTTCATGGACCCTATAGGGTCAACTAGCTCTCTCCACATGATTACGACCCAAAACATGACTGCCACCTCCTTGCTGATGTCACAGCCTTTTTGGGACATGGTGGTGGTCATCTAGCAACGATCCACTACTCCAACCATAATGGGAACCTCTCAGCTCCTTTTAGCCCCTCCTATCACTACTCTGCACCTTGCTAGTTCATCCCTAACCATCCAAAAGATGATTTATCACCTTATTGTTGCCTTTTGCACATAAACAAATTTAAAATCATTAAAAGATTTTATTCTTTGTATTTATTTCAAAGCAGTCTGTCTGTGGGGGACGTGGCACGACGGTGGGCGTGGAACGACGGGGGCGTGGCACGACGGGGGGCGTGGCACGATGGGGGCGTGGTGCGATGGGGGGCGTGGTGCGATGGGGGGCGTGGTGCGATGGGGGATGTTGCCCTTTTTACATATAAAAAACTGTTCTGGTGACTGCCTATAAGGAGGATTAAATAATGCTAATGAAGACTCATTGAATTTCTAATCTAGCACTAAACACAGGATTTGCATAACACTTGCACAGAAGAGACGTTTTGTGGTTATAGGACTGAATAAGCTCATTGAATAAGCTCAATAAGCTGATTTGTGGAGGTGGTACTTCTATAAGCCTTATTGTGACAATTGAATATCTGATCATTAGAAGATACATCTGGGCAACTATACAGGATAATGGAATTTTACACATCAAATAGAGAACAGCAAAGGCTGAGGTGGATAGTGGAGGCTATAGTGGAGGCTGCAGACACTGGCAGCCTGCGGCAGCCACCGGAATCCTGGAGGAAGACGGCAGGAGACGGCGAAGGCTCGGGGAGAGGTGAGCATTAACTTTTTTTTTTTTTTTAACTCCTGCCTTCCTGTTTGGAGACCTTTTACTGTACTGAGCATGCTGAGTACAGTAAATGCCTCCTCCAGCCTCACAGCCTCCCCATCCTCACTGCCTCCTCCAGCCTCACAGTCTCCTCCAGCCTCACAGTCTCCTCCAGCCTCACAGCCTTCCCATCCTCACAGCCTCCTACAGCCTCCTCCAGCCTCACAGCCTCCCCATCCTCACAGCCTCCTACAGCCTCACAGCCTCCTCCAGCCTCACAGCCTCCCTATACTCACAGCCTCCTCCAGCCTCACATCCTCCTCCAGCCTCACAGCCTCCTCCAGCCTCACAGCCTCCTCCAGCCTCACAGCCTCCTCCAGCCTCACAGCCTCCTCCAGCCTCACAGCCTCCCCATCCTCACAGCCTCCTCCAGCCTCACAGCCTCCTCCAGCCTCACAGTCTCCTCCAGCCTCACATCCTCCTCCAGCCTCACAGCCTCCTCCAGCCTCACAGCCTCCTCCAGCCTCACAGTCCTCCAGCCTCACAGCCTCCCCATCATCACAGCCTCCTCCAGCCTCACAGCCTCCTCCAGCCTCACAGCCTCCTCCAGCCTCACAGCCTCCCCCAGCCTCACAGCCTCCTCCAGCCTCACAGCCTACTCCAGCCTCACAGCCTCCCCATCCTCACAGCCTCCTTCAGCCTCACAGCCTCCTCCAGCCTCACAGCCTCACACCTCCTCATCCTCACAGCCTCCTCCAGCCTCACAGCCTCCCCATCCTCACAGCCTCCTCCATCCTCACAGCCTCCTCCATCCTCACATCCTCCTCCAGCCTCACATCCTCCTCCAGCCTCACAGCCTTCCTCCAGCCTCACAGCTCCTCCACCTCACAGCCTCCTCCAGCCTCACAGCCTCCTCCAGCCTCACAGCCTCCTCCAGCCTCACAGCCTCCCCCAGCCTCACAGCCTCCTCTAGCCTCACTGCCTCCTCCTAGCCTCACTGCCTCCTCCAGCCTCACTGCCTCCTCCAGCCTCACAGCCTCCCCATCCTCACAGCCTCCTCCAGCCTCACAGCCTCCTCAGCCTCACAGCCTCCTCCAGCCTCACAGCCTCCCCATCCTCACAGCCTCCTCCATCCTCCAGCCTCCTCCATCCTCACAGCCTCCTCCATCCTCAGCCGCACTACCTGACACCGCTGCCATCCTGCCAACCGTCGGCCCCGCTCCATCGCCACCGCCCTTGCGCCCTCCGCGAGGTCCATGCTGCCCGGATGCCGCCGCAGCCTTCCACCCCTCACCACTCTCTCACCGCTGGGCTCTCAATGTCGCCATGCTGGTGGAGTAGGGTCTACGGGCTGTGGCCGGGTGCCGGGAGCCAGGGACGTCGTCCTGTGGCCGGCAACAGCCAATGGGAGTGAGCGGACCGTGTTAGCCTGCAAAGCCTGACACGCCCCGCTCACTCCCATTGCCTGCCCCCGCCGCCCCTGCAAGCAGATTGGGCGCTGTGTTGTACACACAGGACGCCCATCCCATTGCCCAGCACTTGGCGTCCTAGACCAATCGGATGACCGTCCTGTCTTTACCACACACCGCCCAATCCCTCCTTCCGCTCAGGTCACATGTGTGACCTGAGGGCAAGAACTGATCCCTCTGTGCATCACCCAACCCGCCGCAGAGGACAATGCCGTGTGACTGGGGCTGCGATCAGCCCCAGCACGCAGCCACGTCCTGCCGCCGAGCGGTGATGTCACCCCTCCAGGCGCATCTCTCCTCACCCCTCCAGCCGGACCTCTCCTCAACCCCTCCATCTGGACCTCTCCTCACCACTCCAGCCTCTGCTCTCCTCACCCCTCCAGCCTCTGCTCCCCTCACACCTCCAGCCTCCCGCCACATCATACTCTGCTATCCACAGAGCCCCCTCTATACTCTCTACCCACAGAGCTGCCTCTATACTCTGCTACCCACAGAGCTGCCTCTATACTCTGCTACCCACAGAGCCGCCTCTATACTTTGCTACCCACAGAGCCGCCTGTATACTCTCCTACCCCAGACCCGCCTGTATTCTCTGCTACCCACAGAGCCGTTTCTATACTCTGCTACCCACAGAGCCTTCTCTATACTCTGCTACACACAGAGCCGCCTGTATAATCTGCTAACCACAAACCCGCCTGTATACTCTGCTACCCACAGAGCCGCCTGTATACTTTTCTACCCAGAGAGCCGCCTGTATAATCTGCTACCCTCAGAGCAGTCTGTATACTCTGCTACCCACAGACCCGCCTGTATAGTCTGCTACCCGCAGAGCCCCATGTATACTCTGCTAGCCACTCACCCGCCTGTATACACACAATTCATTTCACCGCGCTCCCGATGCAATTGCATCGGGCCTTTTTACTAGTATATAATAATTGCCAGTTGCTGGCATCCGGCCACTGTGCCGCTATTCCGGCATGCACCGCAGCCGGATGCCAGCACCGCGAGCGATGGCGCACATGCAGCCTTGTCCCTGCAGCCTCAGCCTTTTTACTAGTTACTTATATAATCGGGAGTTTGAGATTCGGGCGTTGTAGCCGAATCCCAAGCTCCTTTGCGGCACTGCGAGCGATGACGCGCAGCGTCATCGCGAGCCGCAGCCGCACTACCCTTAAAAAAAAAAACATTATGCTCACCTCTCCCCGAGCCCCCGCCGTCTCCTGCCGTCATCCTCACAGCCTCCTCCATCCTCACAGCCTCCTCCATCCTCACAGCCTCCTCCATCTTCACTGCATCCTCCATCCTCACTGCATCCTCTATCCTGACAGCCTCCTCCGCCCTCACTGCATCCTCATCCTCACAGCCTCCCCATCCTCACTGCCTCCTTCGTACTCCCAGCCTCCTTCGTACTCCCAGCCTCCTTCGTACTCCCAGCCTCCTTCGTACTCCCAGCCTCCTTCGTACTCCCAGCCTCCTTCGTACTCCCAGCCTCCTTCGTACTCCCAGCCTCCTTCGTACTCCCAGCCTCCTTCGTACTCCCAGCCTCCTCCATCCTCTCAGCCTCCTCCATCCCCTCAGCCTCCTCCATCCCCTCAGCCTCCTCCATCCCCTCTGCCTCCTCCATCCCCTCTGCCTCCTCCATCCCCTCTGCCTCCTCCATCCCCTCTGCCTCCTCCATCCCCTCTGCCATCTCCATCCCCTCTGCCATCCCCTCTGCCATCCCCTCTGCCTCCTTTATCCCCTCTGCCTCCTTTATCCCCTCTGCCTCCTCCATCCCTCTGCCTCCTCCATCCCCTCTGCCTCCTCCATCCCCTCTGCCTCCTCCATCCCCTCTGCCTCCTCCATCCTCACAGCCTCCTCCATCCTCACAGCCTCCTCCAGCCTCACAGCCTCCTCCATCCTCACTGCCTCCTCCATCCTCACTGCCTCTCCATCCTCACTGCCTCCCCATCCTCACAGCCTCCCCATCCCCTCAGCCTCCTCCATCCTCACAGCCTCCTCCATCTTCACAGCCTCCTCCGTCCTGACAGCCTCCTCCGCCCTCACAGCCTCCCCATCCTCACAGCCTCCCCATCCTCACAGCCTCCTCCGTCCTCACTGCCTCCTCCATCCCCTCTGCCTCCTCCATCCCCTCAGCCTCCTCCATCCCCTCAGCCTCCTCCATCCCCTCAGCCTCCTCCATCCCCTCTGCCTCCTCCATCCCCTCTGCCTCCTCCATCCCCTCTGCCTCCTCCATCCCCTCTGCCTCCTCCATCCCCTCTGCCTCCTCCATCCCCTCTGCCTCCTCCATCCCCTCTGCCTCCTCCATCCTCACAGCCTCCTCCATTCTCAGCTGCACTACCTGACACCGCTGCCATCCTGCCAACCGTCGGCCCCGCTTCATCGCCACCGCCCTCGCGCCCTCCGCGAGCTCCACGCTGCCCGGATGCCGCCGGTGCCTTCCGCCCCTCGCCGCTCTCTCACCGCTGGGGCCTCAATGTCGCCATGCTGGTGGAGTAGCGGTCTACGGGCTGTGGCCGGGTGCCGGGACCCAGTGACGTCGTCTTGTGGGCGGCAACAGCCAATGGGAGTGAGCGGACCGTGTCAGCTTCCAAAGCCTGACACGGCCCGCTCACTCCCATTGGCCGCCCCCGCCGCCCCTGCAAGCGGATTGGGTGCTGTGTTGTACACACAGGACGCCCATCCCATTGGCCAGGACTTGGCGTCCTACACCAATCGGATGGCCGTCTTGTCTTTACCACACACCGCCCAATCTGCTCTTTCCCCTCAGGTCACATGTGTGACCTGAGGGCAGGCACTGATCCCTCTCTGCATCACCCAACCCGCTGCAGAGGACAATGCCATGTGACTGGGGCTGCGATCAGCCCCAGCACGCAGCCACGTCCTGCTGCCGAGCGGTGAAGTCGCCACTCCAGCCGCATCTCTCCTCACCCCTCCAGCTGGACCTCTCCTCACCCCTCAAGCTTAACCTCTACTCACGCCTCCAGCTGGACCTCTCCTCACCACTCCAGCCTCTGCTCTCCTCACCCCTCCAGCCTCTTCTCTCCTCACCCCTCCAGCCTCCCGCCACATCATACTGTTATCCACAGAGCCCCCTCTATACTCTGCTACCCACAGAGCCGCCTGTATACTCTGCTACCCACACAGCCGCCTGTATACTCTGCTACCCACAGAGCTGCCTCTATACTCTGCTACCCACAGACCCGTCTGTACAATCTGCTACCCACAGACCCTTCTCTATACTCTGCTACCCACAGAGCCGCCTGTATAATCTGCTACCCACAAACCCGCCTATATACTCTGCTACCCACAGAGCCCCCTGTATGCTTTCCTACCCACAGAGCAGCCTGTATAATCTGCTACCCTCAGAGCCGTCTGTATACTCTGCTACCCACAGACCCGCCTGTATACTCTGCTACCCACAGAGCCCCATGTATACTCTGCTAGGCACTCACCTGCCTGTATACACACAATTCATTTCACTGCGCTCCCGATGCAATTGCATCGGGCCTTTTTACTAGTATATAATAATTGCCAGTTGCTGGCATCCGGCCACTGTGCCGCTATTCCGGCATGCACCGCAGCCGGATGCCAGCACCGCGAGCGATGGCGCACATGCAGCCTTGTCCCTGCAGCCTCAGCCGGGATCTGTGCTCTGTGATCGGCTCCCGGTGTCTTCAGACGTTCAGAGCAATAGAGCACAAAGCACAGATCCCGCCTGAGGCTGCGGCTGCAGGGACCCGGGACCTCATCTGCCTGGATGGCAGAGGTGAGCACAGACAGGGTGAGAGGAGGGGGCACGGAGGGAGCATGTAGGGGGCACATATCCCCTTGCTGCACTGATACAGTGTGCCACATTGCTTGCACAGCTGCAGTGTCGGCACTTTGTATAAGTGCACAGGGAGTGGGCACATGACAGGGGGCCTCAGAGGACACACAGGGTGCCACACAGGACTCACAGGGTGCCACACAGAACAGACAGGGGGCCACACAGCACACACAGGGGGCCACACATGACATACAGGGGCCCTCGAGGACAGACAGGGGGCCGCAGGACACACAGGGGGCCACGCAGGACACACAGGGGGCCACGCAGGACACGGGCACGCAGGACACACAGGGGGCCACGCAGGACACACAGGGGGCCACGCAGGACACACAGGGGGCCACGCAGGACACACAGGGGGCCACGCAGGACACACAGGGGGCCACGCAGGACACACAGGGGGCCACGCAGGACACACAGGGGGCCACGCAAGACAGCACGGGGGCCCACTGCAGGACAGACGGGGGCCCACGCAGGGCAGACGGGGGCCACGCAGGGCAGACGGGGGCCCACGCAGGGCAGACGGGGGCCACACAGCAGGGATACAGACGGGGGCACACAGGACGGGGACACAAGACAGGACGGGACACACAGGACGGGGACACACAGGACGGGGACACACAGGACGGGGACACACAGGACGGGGACACACAGGACGGGGACACACAGGACGGGACACACAGGACAGGGACACAAAGGACGGGACACAAGACGGGACACAGGGGCACACCGGACAGAGGAACACAGAACAGGAGCAGAGGACGGGGACACTGGGACAAAGGACAGCGGGACACTGGGCCACAGGACAGCGGCTCACAGGGCCAGAGGACAGCGGCACACAGACCAGAGGACAGGGCCAGAACACTGGCACACAGGGGCAGAGGACTGGGGAACACAGGGCCAGAGGATAAGGGGCACACAGGGGCCGCAGACGACAGGGGGGACACAGGGGCCAGACGACAGGGGGACACAGCTAACCACTCAGCCACTCTATACAGTCCTAACCACTGACCCACCATGCACACTGCTCTCCACTGAGCCACCATATACTGTGCTAACCACTGAGCCACCGTATACTGTGCTAACCACTGAGCCACCACACAGTGCTAACTACTGACCCACCATATAATGTCCTAACCACTGAGCCATCATATACTGTGCTAATCACTTAACCACTGTATACAGTGCTAACCACTGACCCACCGTATATAGTGCTAACCACTGAGCCACTGTATACAGTGCTAACCACTGAGCCATGATACTGTGCTAACCACTGAGCCACCGTATATAGTGCCAACCACTGAGCCACCATATACAGTGCTAACCACTGAGCCACCATATACAGTGCCAACCATTGAGCCACTGTATACAATGCTAACCACTGAGCCACCGTTACCAGTGCTAACCACTGTGCCACCGTATACAGTGCTAACCACTGAGCCATCATATACAGTGCTAACCACTGAGCCATCATATACTGTGCTAACCACTTAACCACTGTATACAGTGCTAACCACTGTGCCACCGTATACAGTGCTAACCACTGAGCCACCATATATAGTGCTAACCATTGAGCCACCGTATACAATGCTAACCACTGAGCCACTGTATACAGTGCTAACCACTGAGCCACCGTATACAGTGCTAACTGCTGAGCCACCGTATACAGTGCAAACCCACTGAGCCACCGTATACAGTGCTAACCACTGAGCCACCATATAGTCCATATAAATCCCACAACAACAGCGTACTTTCCAGAGAGAAGACTGTACTATTCAGCGGCTATTTTTCGGCACCTGTTCATTACACCGCACTCCCGATGCAATAGCATCAGGCCTTTTTCTAGTTACTTATAAAAAAGAGATCTGAAATGGCCCATAGGCATTGGAGGAATTGAGGGTTTTAAAATATAGCCTGGATTTACAGCCTGGATTTATATTCCCTATCTAAGGATTATGTGGAATACGATCCAACACTCAAAAAAGAGACTACAGAAATTTGAGGAGGAGCTAATAAAGAGAAAGGCACAGAAATTTGCACGAGATAGGAATGAGACAGTCCCACCCCCAGAACCTATAGACACCATTGATCTGCTTGGTGAAGGGGACCAAAGACCTGTAGTTAAAGTTGATTCTATCACTAATGGAAAGACTAACGTACCCCTTGAAACCTTTAAAACAGATAAATAAACGGAAAAAATTATGAGAAACATAAAAAATCATTACAAATATACCCTAAGAAGAAAAAGGGAAACATTATTGAGAAAGGGAACACCATACAGTCTCATACACCAACTCCTAAAGTGAACAGGGTTAATGGTATTACATAATACTTCACCGCTAATGTTTACATCACAAGAAACCCTTCTGAATAATTTTGAAAATAACATTAATCCCGTCTAAAAACTCCCCCAATTAGACTTTGGTTTGAATAATGATTTATCATGTTTGCAAAAAGAAGGGGCAACACAGATTGATCTATCCCTCCTAACGCTCCATCTTGAACCCACCCAAGATGGCCCTTCGGAGGGACCAGTAAATTCACATGAAACATTTGCCGTTATAACATCGGACCCCTCTGAACAGAAAACGACTTCTGGTGGATGTGTTCCATATGATATAACATCTAGGGATCTCCCTCTGATTGAAAGTAACGCACCCCCACAAACAATCAATAAGAGAAATATGGTGGAGAATTTAGGTATATCCTCACATGACGATAGATACCCCTTCTTCTGGAAATGAACAGTCGATAGAGGTTGAGTCAGTCATTTTATCAGTTACTGAACTGGACGCAATAAACTCTGCAATTGAGGAAGCTGAATTTAGGATAACAATGGTTGATTTAAGCCCCGCATCCATGAATAAAATTGATGAGGGGTCCCAACATCACAACCCACCACCACTATAACTAATGTGTGCTCTACTCTTGAATTAAGACCACCTTTATTAGAACATGTTATGATTAAGGATACAGCCAATAATTTAAATCTAGAGAGATCGACAAAAGATGTTGGGTCAAGCGTGTTAAAAGATAGTAAAATAACACATTTTTTTCGGGTGGCACCAGGACGGCACCCAAGGAGAAAAAGACAAAACGTTGGTGTAGGGGTGGAGGAAGAAAGCAGTCTAATTATGGAACAGGGAGACCTTCAAACTTTGAAAAAAAATTAAGGAAGTCCCACAACAGGACTATAAACGAACAAATCAATGGTCCCCAAAAAAACTGGAATTTTTAATATTTCTAAATACGAATTAACCATAGGGGAAACCTCACTCTTGGAGAAAGGCTTAACCTTTGGCCCAAATTCTAGGCTGAATGCCTTTGAACTGTACATAGATTTGAACGAATTCTTTAGGAAGATTACCATTAAGTGACATTTTATTCTTGGAGAGAGAAGTACCAAACAAAAAGAGAATTCAGACACCACTCCCCAAACAATATCTCAATTCCAACATGTATCGGCAAATGGAGGTGATAAAATATTTTATCCCCTCCATCCCAAAGGTCCACATGTTGAAATTTTTCAGCAGGTGGTGTTAAAAGAACTACGATCCTTTGTACATCATAAAAAAAAAAAACGATAATTTATCAAGAGCAGAAAGGGAAGCTATTATTTCTTTGAAAGAAAACAATGATATAGTAATAAGTGCTGACAAAGGGGATGGGGGGTATTGTTGTTATGGACAGCAATTGGTACATAGAGCAGGGATTGAGGATCCTAAGGGACCGCGACTATTATTGTAGATTAGAATCCGACCCCTCTATATCTATATTTTTGAATTACAATGGGCTAATCAAACAAGCATGGGAAAAAGGGATCCCAAACAGAAATGAGAGGAGGTTTCTTGATATCCCGAGGTATAGGATACCCTCCTTCTATTACTTGACTAAACTGTACAAAGACCCAAAGACCCAAGGGCGGAAGTGACGTTCCGTGCCTCTCGCAGGGCGTTCAGCGTGCAGGCAGGCTGCATCTTCATGGGGACACTTTTGGAGGTGACGCTTAGATGTCCGTCACTTCCGGATTAATTACCGGAAGTGACGATGAACGCTATGAACTCGTACTTGTGTATAAAATGACCAGCTTTCCCCCTCATGGTCACCCCCTCGGAAGAAGCCTTGCGAAATGCGTAAGGGGGCCACAGCCACTGTTAGGTAACACTTTGACCCATAATTCATTTCGATTGCATTGGCGATTTTTGTGCTTGTTGTGCTTATTTTGCCCCAGTTTTGGGCATTACACTTGTATTGAATAAGCAGCATGTTATTGGTATTTCCTTGATTATACCTTGTATACTTTATATGATTTATGTGGTCACCTATCTGGTGTGCTGTGTTGCATCACTTTTACTTACGGCACTTATGCTGCTATTTTAATAAAATGCACTTTATTTATATGAACTTGTTGCCAGACATTCCCTGCCCCCGGTTTGTTTATTATATGGAATTATATGATATATGTTTTTGGAGGGCCTTTTTACAATTTCAGAAAGGGTTTTTTCTGAAATCGCTGTTGTTTCAGTGTTTTGCAGATTCCCATTGTTACCCTTGTGATATAAGATGGATATTAGATCTAGAGACCAGACCTGGTTATCTCGTATAAATGCTGTTTTTAATGGTGATGCTGGTGTGACTGGGTCTACAAATAATGGGCAGGTTGAGATTAAGAATGTTTTGAAGGTTCTCTATAAAAAGAGGCTATGAATGTGATGGAATAAAGCCTCATTGGAGAACTATCTCTCCAAGAATTTGGTGCCTAGAGGTCTTAGGGTAAGATACTACCCTCGTTTCCCGTGGAGGACGCTATCTTCCGTGGTAAATGGGAAGAAGGGAGTAACATCTGCTCCCGTACATCTATTGAATTGTTAATTGGTTTAAACAAGAAAAATCTGGACAGTCTTGAGACTGAAATTGACTTGAACCAGAATAAATTGAAAGAGATGATTTCAGTGGAGGAAATGGAGATCTTTAAAGTAGAGAGAGACAGATTGTTTATTTCCTGGGAGAAAGAAGTGCAGGATAATAAGGCTAAGAAGTTTCAGCGTGATTTACACGATTATAAGTCCCGCACGGTTTATAAGTGGAAACAGACTAGTGGGGGTAATAGCCAGAATTTGGGTGATACATCTGTATCATCTGTTGCCTCAACCGATGATGAAGGTGAAATAGCTAGTGGTAATCAGAGATATCCCACCCGGAGAGGAAAACAAAAGAGATTTTTCATGAGAGATGCTAGGAAAAGGAGAAGGACAGGAGTGGTAAAACCGTCAACATCCAGCCTTCAGGTAATAAACCTTTCAGATAAACATTTGACTGAAGACCAGGTGGAAGTGTTGAGTGTGGGTCTGACGTTCTCTCCTTCATGCCGCTTTGATTATTTTGCAGCAGTAAAGGACTTGCATCTATTTGCCCAGAAATTAGTCCTTAAACAATTACATGGAAAATCTGAGGGCAACAATCACGTTTGGACGACACAAGAATTGGACACCATTAAAGCACTGGAAGACATGGTGGGTGAAGACACAGATGTGGACGAATCAAGGGGTAAGTTCACTTTCCTGAAGATTAAAAAGTTTCCAGCCTTTAATCTATACCCCAATATAGAGCTTTTTGTAAAGTTGGTCACGAGTGAATTTCAGAAAATCCCAAGAGGAAACTTTGGTGATAATATCACTGATGGTCAGAGGTGTGCTATAAAGGAACTGAAGCAAATGAAGGATGTGCTTCTAAAAGTTTCAGATAAAGGCAGAAATGTTGTTGTCTGGCCTGTCAAACTTTATGAACAGGAAGCAATGCGCAAATTGGATAATAGGTCATGTTATGCACTTTTGACTTATAACCCGACCTTTTCTTTTCTTTAAGAACTATGCGAAATGGTAGAGGATGCGTTTCTAATGGGCACCATTGACAAAGTCCGTGAGGGGTTGGTTCCGGCATCACCGAAGACAGCTTGTTTACATTTATTGCCCAAGGTACATAAATGCACTCGTAATCCACCAGGGAGCCCAATTGTGTCGGGGGTGGGCAGTTTATGTGAACAGGTGGGGAAGTACCTGGACCATTTCTTAAAACCCATGGTGGAAACGTTACCGGCTTATTTGCGTGACACCAATGATTTTCTCAACAAAATTGAAGGTGTAGCATTGGAGGATGATATGTGGCTGGTGACGTGTAATGTAGAGTCCCTCTACACTTCCATACGTCACAAGGACGGGATTGAAGCCACTGAAATGTTTTTGTCTATGTCTGATTTGGACGTCTCTATGGTTAAGTTTTGGTGAATCTTCTAGACTTTGCTTTGTCACATAATTTTTTCGTATTCCGCGATAAGTACTACCTCCAGAAGCAGGGTACGGCTATGGGGGCGGCTTTTGCCCCCTCATATACTAACCTGTTTTTGGGGGCTTGGGAAAGAGAAGTATTTGTGACTAACCCCACCATGTTGGGAGATAAAGTGGTACTGTGGACACGCTTCATTGATGACGTGTTTGTCATTTGGTAGGGCCAAGAAAGTGATTTGAAGCAATTTCTGGAAGAATTGAATAATAATACACGCAACATTAAACTGACCATGACGTACAGTAAGACGGAAGCTGAGTTCCTGGATGTGAAAGTAAGAAGAAATGAGGATGGACATCTGGTGACTAACCTCTTCAGGAAAAGTACAGCCGTTAATTCATGCTACCTCTGCCCACCCGGCCCATTTGGTGAGAGGGATTCCAGTGGGACAGTTTCTCCATGCCAGGAGAATATGCTCTAATGATACTTTATTCCATCAACAGGCTAAAGAGCTGACAGACAGATTTTTGGCTCGTGGATACTCTGGAAAAGTGGTCCAAAAGGGATACCGTAGGGCTGTGCAGGCTGAAAGAAATCTTCTTTTACAGTCCAAGGTGAAGAAGAAGAAGTACGACAATCAGGTGAGATTGATTGCTGGGTATAGCAATCAGTGGAAAAGGATGGAGGGGGCTTTGAAGAAATTCTGGCCACTTTTAACTTCTGATCTAGGGTTAAGTGAACACATCCATAGACACCCAACGGTCACTTATAGAAGATCACCAAATCTTAAGGACATCTTAGTGCACAGCTTATATGAGGGACCTAAAAAGGAAGGAATTTTTGGATCAAAAAGATGAAAATGGGTTTTTTTTTCCATGTGGAAATTGTGTCACATGCCCAAATTTAATCCGTGTGACTGAATTCTCCTCGTGTGATGGATCTGAAAAATTTCGGATTACTCAACACATTAATTGTAACTCCACTGGTGTTATATATTACGCCACTTGCCCATGCAAGTTGGTGTATATTGGTTTGACATCCAGACAAGTCAAGGTGAGGATTAGGAAACATGTGCTTGATATATTAAAAGCTGAAGCAGAAGAAGATCTTACCCTTTTGAAACCAATTGCCAGGCATTTCAAAACTGTGCACGGATGTAATGCAACCTTATTGAAAGCCTTTGGGATTGACAGGGTACATTTGAACATCCGTGGGGGTGATCTTAAGAAGACTTTGGCCCAATTGGAGACTAAATGGATAATGAGGATGGGGAGTGTACGTCCTGCTGGTCTCAATGACGTATTGAGCTTTGCTCCATTTTTCTAGACAGCATGTGGGTTTATCTGGATTAAAAAAGATACTTTTTATCAAATTTTGTGTCTCTTGTTATTTTAATTATATTTTTTTATTATACATTTGTTTAGGATTCAGCAATTGGAGTTCGGAGCAGATATGAAAAATGCTGGGTATTCAGGATGAAGGCAGCTTGTGGATGCACTTATCACTTTATTCTATAATGCAAATTAATTTTTGTGTTTATTTTTGTCTATTTATTGTAACACTTTGGATTCCCTATGTTTGGGTACCTCTTAATAACATGAATTACACTTGGTATGTATGTTGTGGATGTGATGGGTTGTATGTCACCGGCCGGTGTTGATTGAATGTGTGGGTGGTTATTATTATTTTTATGATCATCATCATTATTTTTATATGTGCACTGTGTACTTTAATGTGCTGTCTCCTTTAAGAGATCAATAGTGGGATGTTTCCCATTATACATCTCTGCATTCATTTTTCATATATATTATACGCACCCCGTTTTATATAATAGTGTCCCCAGATTGTTCCCTGCCTTGGAGGTGAACATATGTCTGCAGACCGCTGCTGTTTTGTCACTGTGTGCAGATATGTTTCCTTAAAGCCTTGATTCTATTAGATGTGGGCGTTAACTTGTGAGGATGGCCGGTCACGTGGTCCGGAGTGAATCACGTGACGGTACGCTGTGACGCAGGAGTAAGGGCGGAAGTGACGTTCCGTGCCTCTCGCAGGGCATTCAGTGTGCTGGCAGGCTGCATCTTCATGGGGACACTATTGGAGGTGACGCTTAGATGTCCGTCACTTCCGGATTAATTACCGGAAGTGACGATGAACACTATGAACTCCGTACTTGTGTATAAAATGACCGGCTTTCCCCCTCATGGTCACCCCCCTCGGAAGAAGCCTTGCGGAACGCGTAAGGGGGCCACAGCCACTGTTAGGTAACACTTTGACCCATAATTCATTTCGATTGCATTGGCGATTTTTGTGCTTGTTGTGCTTATTTTGCACCCAGTTTTGGGGCATTACACTTGTATTGAATAAGCAGCATGTTATTGGTATTTCCTTGATTATACCTTGTATACTTTATATGATTTATGCGGTCACCTATCTGGTGTGCTGTGTTGCATCACTTTTACTTACGGCACTTATGCTGCCATTTTAATAAAATGCACTTTATTTTTTAACTTGGGCCTGACTCCTGGGTTGTTTTTATATGAATTATATATTTCTTGGCTAAATTGCACAAAGACCCAAATAATCCACCGGGTCGCCCTATCATATCCGGCATTCAATCAATAACGGACAATCTTTCCCACTATATAGATCTGTTCTTACAGAAATGTGTGGTGGGTTTGGATTCATATCTTAAAGATTCTTCTGAATTTATTAAACTTTTGAAGACTTTACCACAACTTAATAACTGTCTCTTTATGACAATGGATGTCACATCACTATATAGTAACATCCCACATAATTTGGGTTTACAGGCTGTTGAGGAATATTTAAAGGCAGACAAGACCTTATCTGAAGAACAGTGTTCCTTTTTATTAACAACGATTGAATTTATCCTGGAGAATAATGTATTTTCCTCTGAGGGCACTTTCTATTGACAGATCAGGGGCTGTGCGATGGGGACGCGATTCGCACCCAGTTATGCCAACTTATTTATGGGTTGTTTTGAGTCCATCTTCATCGCACAGTCCCTTTTAGCAATAGGCACATTAGATTCTATCATCGTTACATCGATGACCTATTTTTTATTTGGGATGGGTCCAAAACTGAGGCTCTGACCTTTGTAAATTACCGTAATTAAACACCAACCCTTGGAGTTTGCAATTTTCAGCAACAATTTCTGAGAGTTCGATAGAGTTTTTGGACCTCTTGGTTGCCCGTGACCAGCTGGGGATGGTGTCCACCTCCACCCATTTCAAATAGGTGGATGACAATAGTTATTTGAGATTTGAAAGTGGACACCTCCCCAGCTGGATCAAAAACATAACATACGGGCAATACTGGAGGATTAGAAAAAATTGCTCTACGGACCAGGATTTTTCTAGAGAGTCAAGAATCTTGAGAGATAGATTTACACAAAAAGGTTACCCCAAGAGCATCCTCATTGATGCATATAAAAGAACTCAGCTCCTCTCTCAGGAAATGTGTCTGAATAAACAGAACATATAAAAGAGGATAAGAAAAATAAAGATGTAAGACTTGTAACGACTTTCAATCAATCAAGAGTCAGCATAAGAAAACTGATTGAGAGGAATTTGTCCCGACCCAATTTTATCAAAATACATACCAGATAAACCTATGATTATATATAGGAGGAGTAAAAATCTGAAGGATTTAGTTTCCAGTAGCAATACGGAACTAAAAATAAACGGAATGGAGGAGATAGGTGACTCTGATGAGATTCCTGGCTGTTATGCATGTAAATCCGTGAACAGCTTCTGTTGCAAAATGGTGATGGTAGGCATGACTGACTTTCGGTCATCTACCATGGGTGAAAATTTTAAAATGAGATACCATATGGATTGCCAGTCATTATATGTGGTATACTTGCTTGTTTACCCCTGTGATTTACAATACGTGGGCCGTACCATCCAAAGCGTTCATGCAAGGGTGAACAAACACCGTCAAAACGTAAAAAACGCGTTCATGCAGCATAATGTTTCCAAACATAAGACCCCAGTAGTTTGAAGGTCTACATAATCGATTGGATTCCGTCATCTATCCAGGATCGGTATAATGCCCTCATCAAAAAAGAGAGCTGTTGGATATATAAATTGGGAACATTAACTCCAGAGGGTCTGAACGTATCTATTGAGAATGTAACTAAGTGATTATGAAAGAGAGAAAACGGGCTGTGCAATTTATACAAATAATATGGTGATATGTAATTTTATTCTCTTTTTACATATAGAAAACCTCAACATGTGATGTAAGTAAAACATTTTCTAGTAATTTTATATGATTTTTTAGATTGATGAATTTAATAATGTGTTTTTATTGTGGTGATTCTAATATGTGTTTTATTGTGCTTTTTAGCGTATTTTAGAGTGATAGTAATTAGTGATGAGCGAGCATGCTCGCCACTACTCGGTACTCGCACGAGTATCACTGTACTCGGGCTACTCGGCGAGCACCGAGAAATCTCGCGATACTCGTGCTGTGCTCGTGGTCGTCATCTCTGCATGTTGGCGCTCTTTTGAGAGCCAGCCCGCGTGCAGGGATTGGCTGGCAAACCACTGCAATGCCACAGCCCTGTTATTTGTGGCATAGCAGTGATTGGCCGCCCTGCACAGCGTGACCGAGCCTTTATAACTCCCGGCGTGCTGTGCTCGGCACACAGCCATCCAGACAGTCAGTGTAGGGAGAGTGTCTGCTGCTGCTTAGGGACAGATTTGCGGCCCTTACAGGTAGATCCGGAGCAGGGCTGCAAACTGCTGCTGACCACAACAGTCCTTCTCAGGACTAATCTAGGAGGATATAGGCAGGGTGATCCAGATCGGAGTCCAAGCTTTCCAGTGACCAGAACAGTCCTTCTCAGGACTAATCAAGGAGGATATAGGCAGGGTGATACAGATCGGAATCCAAGCTTTTCTGTGACCATTAGAGTCACCACACTCTTGAACTTACTACCTTAATACAGGTTAGGGACTAAAATCCTCTCCTGAAACCATTACACTCACCAGACAGGTGTAGTACTACCTTAATACAGGTTAGGGACTAAAATCCTCTCCTGAAACCATTACAGTTACCAGACTGGTGTACGTCATACCTTGATACAGGTTAGGGACTAAAATCCTCTCCTGACACCATTACAGTCACCATACTGGTGTACGTACTACCTTAATACAGGTTAGGGACTAAAATCCTCTCCTGACACCATTACAGTCACCATACTGGTGTACGTACTACCTTAATACAGGTTAGGGACTAAAATCTTCTCCTGACACCATTACAGTCACCAGACTGTGTACGTACTACCTTAGATACAGGTTAGGGACTAAAATCCTCTCCTGAAACCATTACAGTCACCAGACTGGTGTACGTCATACCTTGAAAACAGGTTAGGGACTAAAATCCCCTTCCTGAAACCATTACAGTCACCAGACTGGTGTACGTCATACCTTGATACAGGTTAGGGACTAAAATCCTCTCCTGAAACCATTACAGTCACCAGACTGGTGTACGTCATACCTTGATACAGGTTAGGGACTAAAATCCTATCTCTGGATACCAACAGTCACCAGACTGGTGTACGTCATACCTTGATAGAGGTAAGGGAACTAAAATCCTCTCCTGAAACCATTACAGTCACCAGACTGGTGTACGTCATACCTTGATACAGGTTAGGGACTAAAATCCTTCCTGAAACCATTACAGTCACCAGACTGGTGTACGTCATACCTTGATACAGGTTAGGGAACTAAAATCCTATCTCTTGTGATCTCAACAGTCACCAGACTGGTGTACGTCATACCTTGATACAGGTTAGGGACTAAAATCCTAATCTCTTGTGATCTCAACAGTCACCAGACTGGTGTACGTCATACCTTGATACAGGTTAGGGACTAAAATCCTCTCCTGAAACCATTACAGTCACCAGACTGGTGTACGTCATACCTTGATACAGGTTAGGGAACTAAAATCCTATCTCTTGTGATACTCACAGTCACCAGACTGGTGTACGTCATACCTTGATACAGGTTAGGGACTAAAATCCTATCTCCTTGAGATACCATTAACAGTCACCAGACTGGTGTACGTCATACCTTGATACAGGTTAGGGAACTAAAATCCTAATCTCTTGTGATCTCAACAGTCACCAGACTGGTGTACGTCATACTTTGATACAGGTTAGGGACTAAAATCCTCTCCTGAAACCATTACAGTCACCAGACTGGTGTACGTCATACCTTGATACAGGTTAGGGAACTAAAATCCTGTCTCTTGTGATACCATACAGTCACCAGACTGGTGTACTCATACCTTGATACAGTTAGGGAACTAAAATCCTAATCTCTTGTGATACCAACAGTCACCAGACTGGTGTACGTCATACTTTGATACAGGTTAGGGACTAAAATCCTATCTTTTTGAACCATTCAGTCACCAGACTGGTGTACGTCATACCTTAATACAGGTTAGGGACTAAAATCCTAATCCTGAATCCATTACAGTCACCAGACTGGTGTACGTCATACCTTGATACAAGTTAGGGACTAAAATCCTCTCCTGAAACCATTACAGTCACCAGACTGGTGTACGTCATACCTTGATACAGGTTAGCGGAACTAAAATCCTAATCTCTTGTGATCTCAACAGTCACCAGACTGGTGTACGTCATACCTTGATACAGGTTAGGGACTAAAATCCTCTCCTGAAACCATTACAGTCACCAGACTGGTGTACGTCATACCTTGATACAGGTTAGGGACTAAAATCCTATCTCTGAACATTACAGTCACCAGACTGGTGTACGTCATACCTTGATACAGGTTAGGGAACTAAAATCCTCTCTGAAACCCTACAGTCACCAGACTGTGTGTACGTCATACTTGATACAGGTTAGGGACTAAAATCCTCTCCTGAACCATTACAGTCACCAGACTGGTGTACGTCATACCTTGATACAGGTTAGGGAACTAAAATCCTCTCCTGACCATTACAGTCACCAGACTGGTGTACGTCATACCTTGATACAGGTTAGGGACTAAAATCCTCTCCTGACACCATTACAGTCACCAGACTGGTGTACGTACTACCTTAATACAGGTTAGGGACTAAAATCCTCTCCTGACACCATTACAGTCACCAGACTGGTGTACGTCATACCTTGATACAGGTTAGGGAACTAAAATCCTCCTGAAACCATTACAGTCACCAGACTGGTGTACGTCATACCTTGATACAGGTTAGGGAACTAAAATCCTCTCCTGAAACCATTACAGTCACCAGACTGGTGTACGTCATACCTTGATACAGGTTAGGGACTAAAATCCTCTCCTGAAACCATTACAGTCACCAGACTGGTGTACGTCATACCTTGATACAGGTTAGGGAACTAAAATCCTAATCTCTTGTGATCTGAACAGTCACCAGACTGGTGTACGTCATACCTTGATACAGGTTAGGGAACTAAAATCCTCTCCTGAAACCATTAGTCACCAGACTGGTGTACGTCATACCTTGATACAGGTTAGGGAACTAAAATCCTAATCTCTTGTGATCTCAACAGTCACCAGACTGGTGTACGTCATACCTTGATACAGGTTAGGGAACTAAAATCCTAATCTCTTGTGATCTCAACAGTCACCAGACTGATGTACGTCATACCTTGATACAGGTTAGGGAACTAAAATCCTAATCTCTTGTGATCTCAACAGTCACCAGACTGGTGTACGTCATACCTTGATACAGGTTAGGGAACTAAAATCCTAATCTCTTGTGATCTCAACAGTCACCAGACTGGTGTACGTCATACCTTGATACAGGTTAGGGAACTAAAATCCTAATCTCTTGTGATCGCAACAGTCACCAGACTGGTGTACATCATACCTTGATACAGGTTAGGGAACTAAAATCCTAATCTCTTGTGATCTCAACAGTCACCAGACTGGTGTACGTCATACCTTGATACAGGTTAGGGACTAAAATCCTCTCCTGAAACCATTACAGTCACCAGACTGGTGTACGTCATACCTTGATACAGGTTAGGGAACTAAAATCCTAATCTCCTGTGACCTCTACAGTCACCAGACAGTTGTCGCTCTATACAGGCAAAATGCGCAAAGGCGTTGGCAAGGGCGTTGGCAAGGAACAAGGAAGTGGACGTGATGGTGGTGCAGGCAGAGGCCGAGGTCATGTGCAAGCACTAATTTCGCAACAACAAAGGGCCACATCTCCTCGATCGCACGTCCTGTCCCAAATTCTTGGGGCCCGCAGCAGTACACCACTGTTGAACTAAGACCAGTATCAACAGGTTGTTACTTGGATAGCGGATAATGCTTCAAGTCAGATGGGCACCTCCACAAACACCCTGTCTTCCACACGGTCAACTGTCAGTAGCCGTGATACTGCACCGCACATTTCCCAACCTGATCCTCCTTCCTACCACCTGGCCGAGTACACGTCCACGGACATTACTGATCCCACACTAGGACACTCGGAAGAGCTGTTCACGTATCCATTCGCAGAATCTGGCCTGTCGCCACCTCCTCTTGAAGTGGGTGATGAGGAGATGGTATGTACAGATGCCCAAATATTTGAGCAGCCACGTTATGACGAACGGAACGATGTCAAAGTGTCTCAACAAGGGGTGGACGATGATGAGACACAATTGCCAGGAAGTCAGGAGGAGGATCAGGGTGCGGAAGAGGAATACGACGTGGTGGATGATCCAGTAGCTGACCCAACATGGCAGGAGGATATGCAGAGCGAGGACATCAGTGCACAGGGGGAGGGAGGCGTAGCATCCCAACAGGCAGTACGAAGCAGGGTTGCGTCCGCAGGCAGAAGGCAGGCAACTGTTCCCCGGAACAACAACACGACTCAAGGTGCCTGTGCAAATGTTCGGTCTTCCCGAGCCTGGGAGTTTTTTAAGTTGGCTCCAGAAGACTCTAAAAAGGCCATTTGCCACACCTGCCATGCCAGTATCAGCAGGGGTACGAAAACTAGCAGCCTGACCACCACCAGCATGATCAGGCACATGTCAGCCAAGCACCCGACTTTGTGGGAAGTACAACAGAGTCGAGGAGCGGTGCTTGCTGATGTCACTGCTACGTCTTCGCCTGTTGTGTGTGCGAGCCAATCCCCTGTCCATGCTGGCCGCGAACAAGCCTCCGGCCCTGCACCTGAAGTTGCCCACGCACAAATTACACCACCATCAAGCACGTCCTTGTCCCAGTGCAGCGTTCAATTATCCATTCAGCAAACATTTGAACGCAGGCGCAAATACGCTGCCAACGCCCCACATGCCACAGTCCTGAATGATCACATTTCGCGACTCATAGCGCTAGAAATGTTGCCTTTCCGGCTGGTGGAGACGGACGCATTCCGTGACTTGATGGCGGCTGCTGTCCCACGTTACTCGGTCCCCAGCCGCCACTATTTCTCCAGATGTGCCGTCCCCGCATTGCATAACCACGTGTCCAACAGCATCACACGTGCCCTGAACAATGCTGTTTCAGCCAAAGTCCACCTAACCACAGACACGTGGACAAGTGCTTGTGGGCAAGGCTGCTACATCTCCTTGACGGCACACTGGATTAATATTGTGGAGGCTGGGACCCAGTCTGAGCGAGGGACGGAACACGTCCTTCCCACACCAAGGATAGCAGGCCCTACCTCTGTCAGGGTTTCACCGACACTCTACAGCTCCGGAATGTCATGCTCCTCAGCCTCATCCTCCTGCGCATCCTCATCCACTGTACCCTCCACACCAGTCCCAAGCTGGAAGCACTGCAGCACTGCCTCTGCAAAGCGGCAACAGGCTGTGCTGTAGCTAGTCTGCATAGGTGACAAACCCCACAATGCAGAAGAGGTGTGGACAACTCTGAAACAGCAGGCAGATCACTGGCTCACACCTCTGAACCTCTGAACATTTTCGCAAGTCACCTGCTGCTTCAGCCGGCCTTGCCGGCTTTCAGCGCCGTTTGCGTCTTCCAGCCCACAGACTGGTGTGTGATGTCCTCACGCGTTGGAATTCAACTCTGCACATGTTGGTCAGGATATGTGAGCAGAAGAGGGCAGTTGTGGACTACCTGCATCACCTAAACCGTCGGGAAATGGGTCAAACTCCACACATAACACCTGAGGAGTGGAGATGTATGTCGGACCTATGCACCGTCCTCCAAAACTTTGAGGACTCCACCAAGATGGTGAGCGGCGATGACGCCATTATTAGCGTCACCATACCACTACTCTGCCTTCTAAAACGGTCTCTGCTGAAAGTCAAAGAGGATGCATTGCAGGCCGAGCGCGATGACTTGGAGCAAGAAACAGTAGTGGGTGTGGGTGAAAACACACAGCCCAGCCTCATCTCATCACAACGTGTAGTGGAGGACTATGACGAGGAGGAGGAGGATGAAGACATGGAGCAACTCTCTGGCCAAATTGAGGATATGACATGCACACCAGTCATACCCTCGATTCAGCGTGGCTGGCCAGAGGACAGGGGAGATGAGGAGGAGGAGGAGGACAGCATGTTCAGTCATCGTGTTGGTCTGGATACTGAAGTGATGGCTGTTAAGAGTCTGGCGCACATGGCTGACTTTATGGTAAGCTGCCTGTCTCGTGACCCTCGCGTTCAGAACATCTTGGCCGACAATCAGTACTGGTTGGCAACACTGTTAGACCCACGCTACAAGGAGAACTTTATGTCTCTCATTCCTGAGGCGGAGAGGTCAGCCAAAATGCAGCAGTTCCACAGGGCCATAGTCACGGAAGTAGTGAAATCTTTCCCCTCACAAAACGCTAGCGGCATAGGTCAGGATTCGGTGGACAACCAAGGCGTACGGCCGAGAGGGGCACAAGTCCAACCCGCCAGAGGTAGGGGAACTGTCTTTACGATGTGGGACAGTTTTCTCAGCCCCTCACGTACCACAGCCCCTGAGGTGCAGGGTAGTGCCACCAGAAATGCTAAGTTTGGGCAGATGCTGAAGGAGTACCTTGCAGATCGAACAACTGTACTGCGAGATTCCTCTGTGCCTTTCAATTATTGGATAAGAAGAGTATCGTGGCTCACTGAGAACCCGGTGCTCATAGGTAAAAAAAGTTCAATATATATATAGATAACCTTGGCACACGGTATATGAAAAAACGGAAACTTCTTTCATTCAAAAACAGTGATTTTTATTGAATCATCAGTCAAAAAAATAAGACGTTTCGGCTGGCTTGCCTTTCTCAATTAGACTGACTGTAGATAGAAAACAAAATTTTGTACATCATTACAGTTTGTACATAATCCATCTTAATAATGTACGGAACATTCTCTATCATAATTGAATAAAATGTTGTACACATAGAAGCTATTGTATGAACCCATATGCAACCGAATAAACCTTAATCAAAGCAACATGGGGAAAAAAATACCTCTACGAAAAAAACTATGTCTTGGTCCACCAAAACGGACCATCAGTCACTAGGTATGACACCTATTCACGGTTTCACTTTTGATTTGATTGTAGATGCCTAACTGATCCTTTCAGTTAAAATATATTATTTCTCGACATATTTTAATTCCGTTTTGGTGGACCAAGACATATTAAGGGGCCACCTAATCCCTGTGGAAGGGGGATACATTTTTTTCGTAGAGGTATTTTTTTTACCATGTTGCTTTGATTAAGGTTTATTCGGTTGCATATGGGTTCATACAATAGCTTCTATGTGTACAACATTTTATTCAATTATGATAGAGGATGTTCCGTACATTATTAAGATGGATTATGTACAAACTGTAATGATGTACAAAATTTTGTTTTCTATCTACAGTCAGTCTAATTGAGAAAGGCAAGCCAGCCGAAACGTCTTATTTTTTTGACTGATGAGTCAATAAAAATCACTGTTTTTGAATGAAAGAAGTTTCCGTTTTTTCATATACCGTGTGCCAAGGTTATCTATATATATATATTTAAATTATTGGGTCTCCAAGCTGGACACGTGGCATGAATTGGCTCTCTACGCCTTGGAAGTCCTGGCCTGCCCTGCTGCTAGCGTTTTATCAGAGTGTGTTTTCAGTGCTGCAGGTGGAATCATCACTGATAAACGCACCCGCCTGTCACCTGAAAATGCTGACAGGCTGACTCTGATCAAGATGAACAAGGGTTGGATTGGGCCAGACTTCACCACACCACCAGCAAATGACAACTGAATTTAAATTTTGTTATGTGAATTTGCCATGTACCTCCACTCACCCATGGGTACACACTTCAGGACTTTGGCTAATCGCTGGACTGCTCCTCCTTCTCCTCATGTGACACCATGATGACCGTTACAATAGTTAGGCTGTTGTTTGAGGTATACCCGCAATGGTACATTTTTTCGCCCATTCTTTTAGAATGGGCATTACAACGACAGGAGACCCGCTCCTTTTCAATGGGAAAAATGTTTTGAGGCCCTCCTGCACGTCTCTATCCAAGGACAATGTGGAGCCTCCCAATTTTTGGCTGCCCTGACCAAAGGGCTATACTGCAATACACCCACTTGAGGGTTACAGGCCCTACTACATGTCTGTATGCATGGGTCATTGTTGAACCTTCCAATTTTTGGCTGCCCTGGCCTAAGGCCTAGGCTAAAATACACCCAGTTCTTGTTTACAGGCCCTCCTGCACGTGTCTATCCAGGGACAATGAGGAGTCTCCCACTTTTTGGCTGCCCTGGCCAAAGGCCTAGGCTAAAATACACCCACTTGAGGGTTACAGGCCCTACTACATGTCTGTATGCATGGGTCATTGTTGAACCTTCCAATTTTTGGCTGCCCTGGCCAAAGGCCTAGGCTAAAATACACTCACTTGAGGGTTACAGGCCCTACTACATGTCTGTATGCTTGGGTCATTGTTGAATCTTCCAATTTTTGGCTGCCCTGGCCAAAGGGATATACTACAGTACACCCATTTCTTGTTTACAGGCCCTCCTGGACGTCCTCTATCCAGGGACAATGAGGAGCCTCCCAATTTTGGACTGCCCTGGAAAAGGAAGATACTACAATAGACCCAGTTCCTCAAAATGGGCACATTATTTCACGACGGGGCTTCATGTTCGTCTCTTCTCAGGGTCATCGGAGTGCCGCACAATGTTTTCACATAAAATCTTTCATGTAATCACAAAAAGTAACATACACCAGCTGTATCTCACTATTGGGTATGTGCCCTTAACATTTCCACCCTAAATATTCATTTTGGTGTCATTTTGGAAGGTTTTCTGGAGACTCCGTAAAATTGGCGTGAAACTCAGACAACATTGTTCACAGCTGTGACTTTTGAGTGAGAAATGCTTCCAGGGGTCTTCCCCATGGTGTTGCCATGTCATTTCAGCACTCTTCTGAGACTTTTGTGACATTTTTAGGGTTTTTCCATGCTGCCGGCAGTCATTTCATAAAAATACTTGTGTCTCCCATAGGATAACATTGGGCTCGGTACTCGGGCCAAGTACACGAGTATCTCGGGATGCTCGGCCCGAGCTTCGAGCACCCGAGCATTTTAGTACTCGCTCATCACTAATAGTAATGTGTTTCCATTGATTTTATTGTTTATTGGCTTCATATTGAAACACTAGAAATGTTCAGGTTAGGGTTAATGTGAACGGAATATGATTGGTCAGTAGCTGTATTTTATACCCCCCCCTCCTTCTTGTGTAACCCCCACCTGATGAAGATGGCGTGTCGCCATTGAAATGCCTTGGATCTTTATTTACTCATCTCCTACGTGGAGACTGTGGGAAGCAGCCTGGCACAGGACCTGTGAGCTCCACCAATAGGACATCGCACACGTGAGAAGCGGCGTCAGCTGACTGGAATCACGTTACCCTTGCACATCGCCGGATCCCGGAGCTGTAAACACCGCAACTGGGAGTGGAGGACACGCTGACCGTGGTTGTGCTAGGCGAACACAGCCACCTAAGGTGAGAGGCCATCCCTGCTCACCCCGTGTGCATCACTAAATTAGCCCCTGGGTTCTGCTCAATTGCGCAACAATTCTCTTTGTTTTTCAGCATGTAGTCTGGTGATACATCACTGGAATCAGATTCTATGTCCCTACACCATGCTGCTTTCACGTTACATAGCAAAAACCTGGTAACAACATCCCTTTAAGGAAAGTGGAATAGGTACCAAAGGTACCAACTACATTTCTATTAGCAGTTGTAATTTCTCCCCAGTCCAAGTATACCTTGAATTAATTAGTAGGATATAATAATTCTACTTCGATGGAAAAATACTGTTAAAAGCTTATGAAATATGGCATTTGAAAGAAAATTATTCAGGTCATTAAGCACTAAAGTAGATGATCTTCAAGTATTAATTATCAACTTACCTCAAAATATGTGTCGATATATTCTGAAACAATATGCTCAGAATTTGGTGTGTTCTGGCAGTAAACTATATACATATGCAATCTTCTTTCCTGTAACAGAATAAAAACAAGGCTATTAAAGTCAGACCATTATAACAATCTGGATTTCTGATACCATTTCGGTAAAGTAAGGTCATTCCTTATGCCATTAAGAAGTAATTTATGTGATTTTCTTTTTTTTTTTATAGTTGTTAGATTGCGAGAAGACACAATTCCACAGAGTGCAAATCAACCATAACATGATGATCCTATTCTATATTGGAGGACAAGATAATTTCCTTTCTAACTTTAAATATGGTAATCAGAGTAGTTCCCTGAATCAACATCCCTTCTACAGCATATAGTCACCATAACCTGTAACCTGTAATATTAGTTTATTTTTCAAAAAGACATCCAGCCGCTCCTTGTATTTGTTTAGTGAATCAACCATCATCACATTACGTGGCAGACAGTGGCGTAACTTCAGGCCCAGGGGCCCCGATGTGAAAGCTCCAACGGGGCCCCCAATTAGTGCAAATCTTTAATAGCATCAGTATTTTTCTATAGGGTCATTCCATGTCAAGTGAACCAATGATTATTACCTCTATATTTTTAATTCTTTTGAGATTTTGTTATTTGATAATAGCATGTCAGACAATGCAAAATGTGAAGAGAAAATTTTTTTAAAAAATTAATTTTTTTGAAAATTATTTTCAAAGTTCGGAAAAAGTGCGAATTTCGCTGTTGCCTGCCTTTACGTTTCTCCTCATAACTAAGGCTAGGAATAAAATAGAGAGACAAAATAAACACCATTCTACTCAGAACTATACAGGCTTTCACCAGATATGTCACAAGAGGATCTTTGTTAATATTTTACCCATGTGATCGCAAGCGCAAAACTTTAAAACGCATTTCCGAAAAATCGGCGAGCTTTAAATATTTCAAAAACTGCCCATGTGTCTGCTTTGCTCTTAGCCACATCTGTACCAAATTTCAAGTTGGGATCGCGATGGGATCATATTTTAAAATATTTTACTATTAATAGCGTCAATGGGTCATTCCATATCAAGTGATCTAAATATGAATATTTTCTTTTACCTGACGTCTTTAGATTTTTTTTAATTTTTTTTCCTTTATGAAGTACTACTTTAGTTAATTACAAATTAAAAGTTTAGAATTTTTTTCTTCATCAGTTAATTTTTTACAGATTTTTAAAGTTTAAAAAAAGTGTGAATTTTGGCCTGGTATGACCTTACATTTTTTTTATCTTGGGCTAGAAATAAGATAGAGAAACAAAATAAACACCATTCTACTCAGAACTGTCCAGGCTTTCACCAGATATGTCACAACAGTATATTTGTTAATTTTAATTTTTTACCCATGCGAACGCAAACACAACATTTTGAAACGCATTTCCAAAAAAAACGCTTTAATAAAAATTTGCCAAAACTGCCCATGTGTCTTTTATGCTCTTAGCCACATCTGTACCAAATTTCAAGTTGGGATCGTGATGGGATCATATTTTAAAATATTTAACTATTTTAGTGTCAATTCAAAAATCTTGAATTCAGATCTGTTCAACCTGTGGTCTAAAAGCATGGGGTCTATATTTATCAAATCCCTTATTTTTAGACATTACTGTATTATTTTGATATGTTACAGCTTAGAAGCAGGAGAGGACATATAGGAAAAAGCTTTGTTAGGGCTCACCCTGAGAAAGCACAGGGATAGACAG
Organism: Allobates femoralis; assembly: GCA_033576535.1. Classification (NCBI taxonomy): domain Eukaryota; kingdom Metazoa; phylum Chordata; class Amphibia; order Anura; family Aromobatidae; genus Allobates; species Allobates femoralis. The sequence goes on from JARQOC010000005.1 coordinate 339,049,440, forward strand.
TGAATGCAGAGCAGATGATAGGCCAGCAGCTCTGTCAATCATGTTAAGTGTCTACCCACTGCATTCAGGAAGTAAGACAGCTCGTTCAGACCTTTCATGTCCTGACATGTCTGGACATCTTCACTCCTGAACAAACAATAGTCTGTACAAAGCCATCAAGGCTGTGTACTAAAATATGGGTGAGTAAATATATTAATAGTTTAATGCTTTTATTATTAAGGGCCAATACACGCAGTGCTATTCTTAGGGATCATCATTCAGAAAAACAGCCCCATTGATTTCTATGGGGTTCACCACATGCAGTGTTTTTGGAAACACTCAAGAGTGAGTAAATCACTGCTTGAACTACTTTTTAATCGCTGCAATAAACGCAGCATTTATCATTTATATAAAAAAAGCTGCCATTTTTTTCACTAGCGATTAAAAAAACTAACGCATATGTGGTAAAAACTTGGTAGAAAAACAAGCTGCCAAAACTGCAGCATGTATCTGCAGACAGTAAAAAACTGTGCGCGCTAGCCCTAAAACTCACTTTATAGTAATACAGTTCTATCTCAAGTGTACTGTAAATCTTTATTTTTATTACCTATCTTCCTTACTTAATATTAACTGTATTTTTCCCACACAGCAATGGCTGCTACTTCTCAAGAAACAGCATTTTATCATAGACACTGTTGCAATCCTTTTGAAAAAATATGAATATGGACTTCCGGTTCCGGCCTCTGATGGAGTAGACACGGGGAAGAAGAGCTCCGGGACCCACGACCGGGAAATCACGCATTAAAAGCCAACGCAGACCCGTGGATGGCACAGGCAGGCACCGGAGGAAGCGGGGCAGACGGGACACTCTGAAGACCAGACATGCAGGCACGGTGAGCACAGAGAAGTGGAGCCGGAATTAAGCCGCCGGAAGAAGCGCGGGTGGAGAGCGGACACGTGCAGGGCGCAGGGGAGACTGCCGCTGTTAGTGAAAGTACAGCCTGGAGCCTGGCGAGGGAAGATCAGAGAGAGAGGTACCGTACAGAGGCTGGAAGCAGGAGTCCCCGGATGTACCGGTGGCTCCGAAGTGCGAGTCGGGAGACACCTGCACTAACTGATAAAGATAGTCTGGCCCCTGTGTACATAATGGCGGGAATTGCGGGAGGAAATAAGAGGAAGGACAAGCAGCAGCAGCTGCAACAATCCACCACAAAGCACCAAGCAAAGGCTAACAGGGAGGAAGGCAGAGGTGACAAAGGTGGGAGCCGTGAGGATAATATGAGAGAGGAGGAAGAAGAGGACATGGCTGGTACTACATTAGGGTGCATGGAGGGAGATGACTTACACCCTGAAGGACCTCATAACTACACTGCAATGATTAAAGAACTGAAAGCTCATTTGACAAACAGTCTACAAGCCACAGTAAGAACAGCCATAAAAGAATCAGTGGCAGAGCTCCACGATATTGTAGCCCAGCATGATACCAGGTTACAGGAAGCAGAGCAACGTCTGTCGGACGCGGAGGATAAGATATTGCGACTGGAGAGAGACATGATGGCGGCTTTCAAAAAATCGCAGTGGGCGGAAGAGAAGCTAGACGACCTAGAGAATAGGTCTCGTCGTAATAATCTCCGAGTGGTTGGTCTGCCAGAAAGTATTGCCACGTCCCAATTGGATACAATCTTTGAGAAAGAAATTCCAGAAGCCCTGGGACTCAAAACGTTCTGTAAGGTGGAGAGAGCTCACCGGTTGGGAGCCATGCCTCAAAGTGCTAGAGGAAACCAAGACAAGGGTCCAAGGCAGGCGATAGCCAGATATCTGGACTATAAGGAAAAAGAGAGACTGATACAGACTTTTAAACGCAGACGACAACCATTGCTAGTGAGGGGCTACAAGGTGATATTATTCAATGACTATTCGGCGATAGTGGCAAAGAAACGGAAAACTTTTAATGAAGTTTGTAACATTTTATTCAAGAGACGAATACCATTTCAGCTTCTCTATCCGGCGATACTGAAAGTATCTGTGGGAGATGGGCTCACAAAATTCTACTATGAGGCGACTGAGGCTCTACGGTATTTCACGTCGAGTTCTAGAACGTCACCAGCCAGGAAGAGAGATGGCGGAAACAACATGGAAGAAAGGGACAACCGAGACGACGGGGATGTGGAGAAGTGGCCGCAGGAATCCTCGTTGCCACATTTGCGCCGGGAACAGAGGGAAACATCTCCAAAGGATCAGAGAGCCGAGAGACGAGGGAGCATGCCGAGAGGAAGTCCAGGGAGAGGTTCATCCTGAAATGGGACATGATTGATGGATGATTAGTGGTATGGAGACAGCTCGAACTTGGTTTTGGTATGAGAGGAGAGGGTGCGAGAGGAGTGGTGAGGCGAGGTGGTCAGAGCAGCGGCGAGACTGAAGAGACGCCACACAATTGAGACATTTCTCCTCTTGTTTTTTTTTTTTTTTTTTTTTTTTTTTTTTTTATTTCTCTCTTCTCTTTTTTGAAGTTGGGAAATGCTTTAAAATGCCGCTGGGGAGACACCTCGCGAAGGACCGACTCCTCGAGATGAGAGAAAGGAGAATAAGGAAAAGGGGGGGGTTTTTTTTTTTTTTTTTTTTTACTTATGATCTGCATCCAAGTACGAGACTGTTGGATTCTTAACATCAGGGGAAATGCTAGAATACTGGTTGATGTTGTAATAATAGTATGAAGATAGGGGGAGGGGAAGAAATGAGCACCCTCTGTTCTGTTGTTTTTCTTTTTGCCTTCCTATCCTGGCCAACTTGGGAGGGGAAGGTAAAACGCATTATAGGAGATGCTCTTATTGGGGTGAAATGAGGAGTGCAGCGAAACTGAAGAGGGTGCTAAGTTTTATCTGTATTATCAATTGCTTGGAAGGATGCCAAGGGTTATTGGTTCACATAAATGGTCGTGGGGGGGAGCGGGGAGAAGGAAATAGGCCCGTGATTCTCATCAGAATGAAGGGAGTCAATGAGAAACGAATGGATGGGTGGTATGAAGAGGGCGGGGGGATCTATGACAAAAAGGAAATAATGTCTCAATGTTGGTGTAACGCATGGTCCCAACAAGGGGGGAGGTGGGTAAAGTTGAGGGGTAATGTTATACAAGAAAAGTTGATAAAAGTTAAGATGTTATGGGACACTGTTGGGGGACACAAGATAGGGGGAGGGAGGGGATCCAGAAGACCAGGGATGAAAATTGAATCCAGTATATCCAAAGAGACGCAATCCCAATATGTCGTGAAGAAGCCACAAAGGCTTGAATATGGTTAAACTGATATCGTGGAATATTAAAGGCCTAAGGTCTCCGGGAAAGAGGTCAATGATTCTGAAACACTTAAAAAAATTGGGAGGTGACGTAATTTTGCTACAAGAGACCCATTTACGCCAAGATGAACTGTTTAGAATGCATAGAATGTGGGTGGGGGCGGTGTATGGGTCAGGGGCGATTGGCAAGAGGGCAGGAGTCATGATCCTGATACACAGGTCGTTTTCGCACAAGGTAATCTCAGAGGAACATGACAAAGAAGGCAGGCATGTGACATTGACCATTGAAGCGGGGGGAGAGACTTTTCATATACATAATGTTTATGCTCCAAACGAGGAACAACAGAAGTTTTTTGACTCCTTACAGGGCACACTGTTACAATCCAATCAGCATAATATGATTGTGGGTGGGGACTTTAACACGGTCATGACGGCAGGAGAAGACAGACAACCGAGAGGGTCGTCTAGACAAAGGACCACACAGACAAAATCGATGCTACAGACTCTAACGGAAGAGGTGGGGATACTGGACATTTGGAGGTTGCGTAATCCGGAAGGGAGGGAATATAGTCATTTCTCACATCCTCATTCTACTTGGTCTAGGATTGACATGTTCATGACGACTGACCAGCTGATACACAGGGTAAGGGAAGCCGACATATTGCCAATGGTGATATCGGATCACAGTCCGATATCCTTGAAGGTGGATGACAAACACCCTAGGGGACCAGATTATGTGTGGAGATATCCTTCTTACCTAAATAAAGACGAAAACTTTCAATCATTGCTAAAAGAATGGTGGGTAGACTTTATGGAGACGAATGGGGGTCATGTGGAAGACTCACATTTATTCTGGGAAACAGCCAAGGCAGTGCTAAGGGGGAGAATAATGGCGTATACAGTGACAAAAAAAAGGCAGGTACAGAGGAGATTCCAGGAGTTAAGTGGGGAAGTCAGGAAAGCATATATTGATTTTAAAGACAATCCAACGCAACATAACAAAGACGCATGGTTAAATCAGAAGAATCAATTTGAAGATTGGGCAAAATTGAAAGAGGATATGTCAAGAGCCGAATGGGAGGCAAGGATGTACAGGTTTGGAGACAAGGCGGGGAAAATACTGGCGAACCTAGCTAGAAGGAAAGAGATGATGGCATCAATAGTGACAATGAAGAGACCAGAGGGAGGGCACACGACAAACCCTGCGGAAATCATCAAAATATTGGGGGGGTACTACGCCAAACTCTACGGACAACCTAGGGATGAAGGTGGGGGAGGGGAGGAGTGGCTCAACTCAGTGAAAATGCCAAGACTTTCTGAGGAGGGTCTGCAGCGGTTAAACGCGGACATAGAGGTGCCGGAAATCCTTGAGGCCATACAAAATCTGAATACAGATAAAGCTCCGGGTCCGGATGGATTCAGTGGGGGATTCTACAAGTCATTAAAAGAACAGGTGGCACCACATCTAAAAACATTGTATAAATCCTTTCTGGGAGGTGGAGATGTCCCGGAGCAGATGAATATAGCCCATATTAAATTGCTTCCAAAATCAGATAAATTGACAGATGATCCGGGAGGATATCGCCCTATATCATTGATAAACTTAGACCTGAAGTTGATATCTAAAATTATGGCCAATAGGCTGGCGGAGGTGTTACCTTCATTGATTGGAAGACAACAGGCAGGCTTTGTAAAGGGGAGGTCCGCGGTGGGAAATGTGAGGAAGACCTTACTGGTAATAGATGTACTAAGAGGAAGGAGAGGAGGAGAGAGGGGAGATCCAGCCATGGTCACACTAGACGCCGAAAAGGCATTTGACAATGTTAGGTGGCCATGGCTGGATCTAGTGTTGGACAACATTGGAATGCAGGGGCCATTCAGGGAGTTCTTGAAGAGTTTATATCGAAATCCTAAGGCAAGGATTAGTATCCCTGGGTTTCTTTCTCACACATTCAACTTAGGTAGAGGTACTAGACAAGGATGTCCTTTATCACCTTTGCTTTTTGATTTAGCAATTGAACCTTTGTCCAGGTCACTTCTGCAGGGGGGATCATTTGAAGGAATCCAATTGGGGGAGGGAGAGCAAAGGATTAATCTCTTTGCAGATGATGTAGTCCTGTACTTAGCTAATCCTCATAAGGATTTACCAAAAGTAATGGATCAATTGGGGGAATTTGGTGTTTTCTCGGGATTCAAACTTAATAGGGCTAAATGTAACATATTATTTTTAAGGGAGAATTCCGGGAGACCGGGCGAAAATGAGTTGGAGACGCAGATGTGTGGAATCCCCATAGCCAAAAGGTCCGTGAAATACTTGGGGATACATATCGCGAGAACTATAGATGAGATTTATCACATGAATTATGACCCCTTAATTAATAAAATCCAGAAGGAGCTGGAAAGATGGAGCAATTTGCCATTATCACTGTTGGGGAGATGCCACTTGATCAAAATGGTGAGTTTTCCTAAACTACTTTACCCGCTGCAGACCTTACCATTACTGTTACGCCATAAAGACGTGGACAGGTTGAATAGAATGTTCTCGGCATTCATTTGGAGGAAAAGGAGAGGACGGATCAGGTTGAAGACACTAATGACTGCAAAGGAGGAGGGAGGTTTGGGGTTTCCGAATGTTAGAGGTTACAACATTGCCTGCCTGACACGACATATATTGGACTGGATGAGGGGGACGAGTAGATTCTCGGATTATCAAGTGGAAACAACCATGTGTAAGCCCTGGAGTTTGGTTTCCTTGCTCCATACTTCGGGGACGGGGATGCCACAAAACATAAAAAATACAGCGGTGTTCCGTGACACTATAGCCACTTGGAAGGCAGTACGGAAAAAGATGCGGCTGCCGTGGAAAATATCAAAATATTTAGATCTGTGGACGCACCCAGAGTTTCCCCAGGGAGGGAGCAACAAACTTTACGCAGCCTGGAGGGAGGGAGGAATTAAGACAGTGGGAGACTTATTGCACCCGGAGGAGACCAGGTGGTTAAGAGGAGAGGAACTTATGGAGAAATATGGATTGCCGAGATCCCAGTGGCTCCAGTATTTACAGGTCAAACATCATATCATGCAGTCTTTGATTAGAGTTGAGGCTGAATATATCAGGAATGCGTGGGATGAACTAATGGCCTTGGGAGGGAATGAGGTCTCGGTATCCACAATATATGCAAAAATACGAGGGGTGGTGCTTCCTCCGGGACCGGAAAAAATATTTGGGGGATGGGAGAGACAATTACAAGACGAAGGTATCGGTGACACAATTAAGAAAGGTTGGTGTGAATTGCGGAAATACGTTATAAATGAAAGGGGGAGGGACGCGTATTTTAGAATCATGCACAGGGGCATATTGGGTTTCAACCTAAATCCTACGGCAACATATCCAGATAGAATCCCTAAATGTCCAAAGTGTGATCTCACAAGAACAGATATGTACCACGGTTTATGGGAATGTAGGGAGTCGCGAAAATTGTGGGAGAGGGTGAAGGAGCTAATGAGGGAAATGGTGGGAGTGGAAATACGATAACACCAGAGACTTGGCTCTTTCATGACTTGGAAGGAACGAGACTGGGGAGGGAGGGAATTCCCATTTTCCATATCACGGCACTAATAACGAAGCAGGTAATACTAAAACACTGGATAAATAACGGGCAACTACCGCTGAGGGAGGTGGTACAGAGATTGTCTCATACGATGAGGTTGGAACAAACAACAGCAGAAAAGGCGAAAGAGAGGGAGACAGAGAAATTCTTCAAGAGATGGCGCAAATTTATCATTACACAATTACCTAGTGAGGATATCAAACGAGTGGTGAAACCGTTTCGCAACACATCATGGTATTGCCTGGAAGACCTGGGAGGTACTCTAGGGATATTGAAACTCGTAGACTGAACGAATACATATTTAAAAGAAAAGGGGAACAGATTGGCCTTTAGTCTGGATGGGAAGTCTCGGAGGAGGCAGGTAAGGGGAAGGAGAGGCGTACTGACGAAATAATGGATAACGTATACTACAAAGAGATTATAGAAATTACATGAATGTGAGCGGTTATTTTGGTCTTCTGGAGAGGGTGGGAGGAGATGGGGTAAAGGGAGTTGGGAATATTTACATTTTAAAGTCTATAATTTAAGAAGATTTTCAACTGTAAATTGTAAAATGGAAACTAAATTTGGAAATGGCTGGTTTTATTTTGTTATATGTTGAAAAACCTGAATAAAAATTATTTGGAAAAAAAAAAATATGAATATGATTGGCGCTGGTGGCTGGCTACTGTACTCTCCAAAGATTGTGAAAATGAAGAAGTAGAATTGACTTTATTGCATCCTTCTGGTCCAGCGCCATCCTTTGTGTATCCAAGAAAGCCAGACATTTTAAAAGTGCACAAAAATCGGATATTAACTCAGGCGGAGCCTAACACCGTGACAGGCCGGACATACTCTTTGACAAACAAGGAAATGGCAATTGCTAGTAAGCGTTTATGGACAGGATTACATTTCACCCACTAGAAGGGACAAATTGATAAAATGCCACTTTAAAAACATACTATTAATTGTTTGATTAGTTCATAATTTATAGAACAATGATTTAATTACTGTACTATTCTTATTAAACACTTCATAAATCACATATTTAGTGATAGAATAGAAAACAAATTTATATGTATAAATAGGGGTTAACATTTTTGGTTCTTTTAATCTTGTTTAATCAAACTTGAGGATATGATCACCTTTCTTCTTTTGGTTTGTTCAATACATTCAAGTTGAAAATGGTGAGCGTTGTGTTCTGATGATTAAGATGTATTTATCTTGGCACTTATGGGATTTGTTTTTTGTGTTTCTTTTTTGTTGCATATAAATGTTTTATTCAATAAGTTGTGATAACTCATACAACCATAAAATAAAAAATATATAAATTTGACAGGTCCCAAGTTGAATCTCTGCACAAATATAACCAAGAACACAATCAGTCATTTTTTCACAATTGCCCATCAATAATTTGAATTTGATATAAAGAAACATAGTCTTGTAACATATCAAATGAAAGCTGTTACCATTCTGAGTAAAATTATGCCTCTCCCACTTCATTATCTTATTTCTAGCCTGAGATAAAAAAAAATGTAAAGTCATACCAGGCCAAAATTCACCCTTTTTTTAAACTTTAAAAATCTGTAAAAAATTAACTGATGAAAAAAAAAATTCTAAACTTTTAATTTGTAATTAACTAAAGTAGTACTTCATAAAGAAAAAGAATAAAAAAAATCTAAAGACGTCAGGTAAAAAAAATATTCATATATAGATCACTTGATATAGAATGACCCATTGACGCTATTAATATTAAAATATTTTAAAATATGATCCCATCGCGATCCCAACTTGAAATTTGGTACAGATGTGGCTAAGAGCATAGCAGACACATGGGCAGTTTTTGAAATATTTAAAGCTCGCCGATTTTTCGGAAATGCGTTTTAAAGTTTTGCGCTTGCGATCACATGGGTAAAATATTAACAAAGATCCTCTTGTGACATATCCGGTGAAAGCCTGCACTGTTCTGAGTAGATTGGTGTTTATTTTGTTTCTCTATCTTATTTCTAGCCCGAGATAGGATAGAAGATGTAAAGCCATACCAGGCCAAAATTCGCACTTTTTTAAAACTTTAAAAATCTGTAAAAAATTAACTGATAAAGAAAAAAATTCAAAACTTTTGTTTTGTAATTAACTAAAGTTGTTCTTCATATAGAAAAAAAATTAAAATCTGAGGACGTCAGGGAAAAAAAATATTCATTTTTGGATCACTTGACATGGAATGACCCTATAGGCCAAAGGGACTTAGGGGGGCCCCCTAGGCTGCAGGGCCCGGGTGCGATCGTAACCCCTGCGCCTGTGGTAGTTATGCCCCTGGTGGCAGATACAGCACTGCCAACAGAAATTTCAGAGTCCCAGTGGATACTCCACCCAGGCTCCAATGCAGCTCCACCTCCACCTGTCAAACATTCCACAGTCCCAACACCGACTCTTGGAAGAACTCCAGCATATTGTCTAAGTTATAAATAAACTAGCTGTAGTACCTGGCTACACCCGGGTTAATAAATAGCTGCTGTTAGCTATAACAAAATAGAATTTGAATATGTCATATTAATGACCTGTAGGAAAATAGAAGCTGAGCTGTGATTGGTAGCTATAGGCAGCCTGATAAATCTCCAGCCAATAGTAAACCCTACCCCCGGCCGGGCAGTATATGTTACCTCACACATACACATAATAGACAGCTCATGTGACTGACATCTGCCTTAATTCCCTATATGGCACATGTGTTGTACATTGGCTGTTTTTAATCAGATGTTTATTTTTGGAAATTAAACATACCTGACATATGAGGTGAGTTGTGTGAGGCGATTTGTGCACATCTGTGTCTGTCTGTGTGGTGTGTGTGTCCCTGGGGTGTGTGTGTGTACCAGTGGTGTGCATGTGTCCCTGGGGTGTGTGTGTGTACCAGTGGTGTGCATGTGTCCCTGTGGGGGGGTCCCTGTGGTGTGTGTCCTTTTGGGGGTGGTGGTGTCCCTGTGGTGTGTGTCCTTGTGAAGGGAGGGGTGTCTCTGTGGTGTGTGTGTCCATCCCTATGGGGTCTGTGTGCTCCTGTGGGGTGTGTGTGTGTCTCTGTGTCCCTGTGGGGTGTGTATGTCCCTATGGTGTGTGTGTCCCTGTGGGGTGAGTGCATGTGTCCTTATAGGGTGTGTATGTGTGTGTGACCCTGTGGGCGGGTGTCTGTGTGGTGTGTGTCTCTGTGTTGTGCGTGTGTGTTTGTGTTCGGGTACGTGGCGAATATCCAATGTTGGGGCTCCACCTTAGCTGTTACTCTTTGTGTGCATGTGGTGTGTATACATGTCCCTGTGCATGGTGAATATTCCATGTCAGGGCCCCACCTTAGTGACTATATGCTGGTATATGCTGTTAGTCTTTGGTGCTGTCATTAAGCCCCTCTCATTCACAACTGTCAACTGGTAACTGTCACTTTCTCTCCATTATGTAGATAGGGCCAAAATTGTTTGGTGAACTGGAACGCGCGGAGTTAAAATTTCGCCTCACAACATAGCCTATGACGCTCCCGGGGTCCAGTCGTGTGACTGTGCAAAATTTTGTGGCTGTAGCTGGCAGCTGTCGATTTTCTTCCCACCCATTTCCTTTTACTTTTTCCCCATTATGTAGATAGGGCCAAAATTGTTCGGTGAACTGGAACGCGCAGTGTTAAAATTGCGCCTCACAACATAGCCTATGACGCTCTCGGGGTCCAGATGTGTGACTGTGCAAAATTTTGTGGCTGTAGTTGCGACGGTGTAGATGCCAATCCCGGATATACATACATACACACATACAGCTCTATATATTAGATTATAAACATTCATATACAGTATACACTATTTTATATATATATATATATATATATATCTATTATATAATTGCCGTAGTTGACTTCCGTCTGACCGGCGCTACTTCCTGTGGCTTTGGTCGCATAGCTCGGAACTTTCTCCAGGACTCTGTCCGGAGGCGCGAAGCAATGGCCGCATAGCGGCCATTGCGAGCAGTAAACGTGTACTGTACTGTACTACACCCACCACCACCACCACCACCACCACAGCCCTTGGAAACCGCCTGCCGTGCACTAGCATGGAGCTGACAGGCTCCCATCACTTACCCACTGGGGAAGGATCACTTCCAGCACCTCCTCACATAGCAGTACTCTTGGACTTCTGAATCTCATCGTCCTCTCCTCACTCAGACACCTGCCAGGTTCCTATCCAGCCTGCTCACTCACAGGTGCAACCCAGTGAGTCAATCAGCACATCTTCACTCACACACAGACCTGAGAAGTGATTAACCCCCTCTGCACCATTCAGGTTTAGCCCAGCAAAGCATCTAATCCCCACAGCTTCAGCCGCTCATTAGGCTCATGAATGTATCGGATCTTCAGCACTCACACTCAGCTGTTTTACTCAGCTCATGAAAACCCTTCAGCTCTTAACCCCCTGTACATCGGACAGGTTTCACACACCACACACAATCAGGAAAACCGGCCCATGTGAACACAGACCTGCATTGATAACCCATCTGATGCACCCGGCCAGGGGCCACATCACCACACCTCACTTTCTCCGCACAGCAAAGCACTCATCCCCACAGCTTCAGCCGCTCATTAGGCTCATGAATGTATCGGATCTTCAGCACTCACACTCAGCTGTTTTACTCAGCTCATGAAAACCCTTCAGCTCTTAACCCCCTGTACATCGGACAGGTTTCACACACCACACACAATCAGGAAAAGCGGCCCATGTGAACACAGACCTGCATTGATAACCCGTCTGATGCACCCGGCCAGGGGCCACATCACCACACCTCACTTTCTCCGCACAGCAAAGCACTCATCCCCACAGCTTCAGCCGCTCATTAGGACAGGTTTCACACACCACACACAATCAGGAAAACCGGCCCATGTGAACACAGACCTGCATTGATAACCCGTCTGATGCACCCGGCCAGGGGCCACATCACCACACCTCACTTTCTCCGCACTTCACTCACTTTCTCCGCACACATACACACACACACACACACATACTCCGCTATACTTACCACCAGCCCTGCATCACTGACATCTCGCCGCCCCCGAACTACTCGATCAAATATCGCGTCCAATAAGTCTCGCCAAACTTCCCGGACCCCATATTGGATCCAGTCGTCCGCGGGCGCCGACATGTCAACTCAGGATCGAGCCGCCAGGGAAGACGTAGGGTCGGTGCTAACTATAGCGAATTGTCTGTGTGTGTGTGTGTGTGTATGTATGTATGTGTGTGCTGACCACTCTGCCCACAGCGCTGCACTCAGCACTCTGCCCACGCCACTGTGCTCACCAATCTCACCGCACTCACTGCTAACCACTGAGCCACCGCACTCACTGCTAACCACTGAGCCACCGCAGTCGCTGCTAACCACTGAGCCACCGCACTCGCTGCTAACCACTGAGCCACCGCACTCACTGCTAACCACTGAGCCACCTGTATACACACAATTCATTTCACCCCACTCCCCTAACTATTAGTAAATATACTATATATGGTCTACACTACCCGATTCTTTTGAATCGCCCCGCCATCTATATATATATATGTGATTATATAGGAATTATCAGTATTATGTATGTGATTATGTATAAATTAGTGAGTCGCGCCTATTCTGCAAGGACTCGCAACGCCCGCTTGGCGGCCATTGCGAGTGAGGCTTTGCGAATCAGTGGCGCCGGCAATGCTTCACAGGTCGCGTGGGCGCTGCGCCCACGCCCACGACGGAAACAGCGCCGAAACTTACGGAAGTGTGTTAGGGAAATTATATATTACATACTGATAATCTATTTTATAATTGCTGTAGCGACTTCCCTTGCACACGCCGCTACCTCCGTGGCTTTGTACGTGGACGCGCATCGCCCACGCGACTCACTCGCAATGCCCGCGAAGGGGGCGTTGCGAGTCGTTGCAGCAGCCCGAGCAATGCCCTATACACAGATTCTAGAATCCCGATGCAATACTGATAATCTATTATATAATTGCCGTAGCAACTTCACTCGCACACGCCGCTACCTCCGTGGCTTTGTTCGTGGGCGCGCATCGCCCACGCAACTCACTCGCAATGCCCGCCAGCAGCCCGAGCAATGCTCTATACACAGATTCTAGAATCCCGATGCAATCGCATCGGGCTCACAGCTAGTATGCATATATATATATATATATATATATATATATATACATATATATATATATATATGAGAACCCAAGGGAGCTCTCCCCTGTCCGCTGTCTCTCCCTACCCCCCTTACCTCCCGCGCACTCTCCCAATTTATGTAAATAAAAGTGTTTTTACTTAAAAATCAGTTTTTTTTATTTATAAAGTGTATACCGTTAAGTTCCTGGTAAAAAATATGTAGGGCTTCATTATATTTTATATTGCCAGCGCAGGTAAACCAAGCAGCTACTGGCAACCATCCCCCTCTGCCTGGTGTGTTTCTTTGATGGCAAAGCAAAATACAGGGGAGCCTATCTTTTTTTTTAGGTAGTTAAATAATTTAAAAAAACTGTTGTGGACTTTGCTGTATTTTTGCTTGCTAGCCAAGGTAACCCAGGCAGTTGGGGGCTGGAATTCTCAGCATGGTGAGGCCCAAGCATTCTGGGAACCCCACACTGAAAATTGCAGCCAGCAGCCAACCTAGAATTGGTACCTCCACAAGAGATGCTTAAAGTGGTGGTTACCCCACTCTTCCACCTGCGCTGGTGGCAGTGGTAGATTGGGTATTAAATAGTGATAAGCGAACTTTGGCTGACCGTGTTCACCATTTTAAAATTTGGGACGAATATGGGAATGTTGGCTAGGCCCCTCGAACCTGAATGTTTTGCTGAATAGTCACAAATTCGAGATTTGTTTGTTCAGATGACAAAAGCATTAGTGCATTTGCATTAATGCCTCTGTTCTACGTTTTCAGTGTCAGTGTGTAAGATAGCGGCGGGAGTGGAGAGGGGGGAGAGGTGTCAGGTCAGATAAGATCAGGTCTCCATTTTTTTCCTTTCCCGCACTTACTGTGGGTGCTCTGATCTGGCAGCCAATCAGCATCCATAAAACAAATTTCACTTTTTCCACACAAGGGCTCATTGGCTGGGTATGTCACACGTCCTTGACATATAAGAGCCAGCCATTTCCCATTGATGCCATCTTCCCAGTGTTAGAACTTAGTGACAGTCTTGTTGCTGCAGTGCCGACGCTGCGGCTTCTGTGTGCACTATTCAGATAGCTAGCTAGTAATTCTATTTCTTTATATATAGAGAGATAGATAGTAGGCTTAGTGACTACATCACAGCAGTGTACTGATGTTTTTGGTCGCATTTAGCTTTTTGTCTCCAAATATGCTGGCGGTGTGAACATGTTCCTACAGACTTGTTCTCTCTGTGTGCAGGACTCATCTGTTTTCTAATTAATTGCCTCTTGCCATGCAAGAGATGGAGTCTCCCGCCCCTCCCTGGGCCCTGCACACATATAGCCTCGTCGCCTTCAGTCCATTTCAGACACTGGTCTTGCTGGCTCCTGCTTACTAGTAAGTATACACACTAGTCAGGTTTTTAATACAACAGTTAGGACCGCGTCAGAGATGGGTACACTTTGAAGTTAGTGACGTGGCTTGAAGTAACTTTTTTTGCGCAAAAAAACGGATGGACTAAGTACCCTGTATTTGTTATACTATTTTTTATACTGCACTTGCATTTTAATACTTTTACTGCAGTGTACTGTTGTTTTTGGTCGCATTTAGCTTTTTGTCTCCATACATCCTAAAACAGCCCTTCTTGGAGCTTAAAACCAGGGTTAGCGCAACTCTGGTACAGTGGTCTGTGTGTTAACATCTCCAAATCCTGTGCTGAAATCAATATGTGCCAGATCTGCCAACATCTAGGCCAAAAACCTTTTTGGTTAGTACCAGTGTTAGCCCAATCCGCTTTGGTACAGTGGCCTGTGTGTTAACATCTCTACAAATCCTGTGCTGAAAAACATTTAGTGCCAGATCTGCCAACATCTAGGCACCAAAACATTTTAGCTACTACCAGTGTTTTCCAAATCTGGTCTGCTGGATTCACATTCTCAGATTTTTTGGGCCTACAACTGAGTTGCAAATCTGTTACCATCAAATATGAGTGTTAAAAGCTGTGGTCTTGGTGGAAAGGGGAATAGGTGTGGTGGTAAGGCAAAAACATGGTGTCCATGGTGTTGGTGGTAAAGTATTTAAAAGCTCTGGTCAACAAACACAGGCTTCTAGGCAAAAAAAAAAATGTCAACTTCTTTTAGTGGACAATCTGGTATCGTCCCTTTCTTTGGCAGCAGCACATTGCTACAACTTGTAGATGAGGCCCAAAAAGAGTAGGTGCTACAATGGATATCAAGCACTCCATCAAGTGGCCTCTCCACCAGCTCAACTTCAACAGCACACACAGTGTAGTCCTCACAGGTGTCACCCCAATCCAGTGTTCATGAGCCATGTAGATCGAAACGTGTATGGATTGATTCCTGTTATACACATGACTCCTCTTTATTGCTTTTATCTGAGATTACCAATTTTTCATCACTTTTATTTTTAAAGGATTTCCAATAAAGATTTTGTGAATTTTTAATTACTTCGGGGTGTTGAGCTGGTTCCAACTCTAATTTCCTCAGACACCCCAATCACACTTGTTTCCTCATGTGTCACAAGTCTCCAGCTCACATAAAAACAATAGTACAGCGGTCTCAGGGAGCGCCAAAGGAATACTGGACAAATTAGTGGATAAGAACCGACCTTTATTCTTCCTCCAATACCACTGCCACAACGCGTTTCAACGGTCTAAGCCGTCTTCATCAGGTGGGGTCTTTTTCTTTCTACAAGTCTCCAGCTGTCCTACTGACTGTGGGTCTATTAGAATCACTGCACACATACACTTAAGGAGTTTTTTTGCTTGTTGGTGAAATTTATTGAAACAAGTGCTCTTATAGTGATTGCGACAGAATGACGTTTCGGTCATTCAAGACCTTGATCACATAAGTCGCCTTGAGCTATGTTGTGGTTCATGAAGGATGTGGTCTTTATGGTCAGTATAGGAACAGCGAGTATGCCCTTAGTAGTTCTGAACTGAGGGCTGTCCTGTATAGGGTAATGGTCACTAATGCCTTTAGATTAGCCAGGGTCAGAGCGGTCGCTCTATGTGGGGTGGTGGCACGGCGGTGGAGTGTGTTCACACTCAGTTGTAGCAAGGAGGAGTGATCCCTGAGCAGGGATCCCTGAGGAAGACGCCAGGAGGGCGTTGAAACGCGTTGGAGAAATAAAAGAGAGGTTTGATTTGGACATCGGCTACTTGCATTATTTACAAGCGGGGGATTTTGGCAGCACGGACTGTGGCACACCTTCCTTTCCCGAAACTTCAGATTCAGCCTAATACTTGGTTGCACAACCTTTAGCCAAAATAACTGCGATCAACCGCTTCCGGTAACCATCAATGAGTTTCCTAGAATGCTCTGCTGGAATTTTAGACCATTCTTCTTTGGCAAACTGCTCCAGGTCCCTGATATTTGAAGGGTGCCTTCCAGGGCCGGACTGGGACCAAAAAGCAGCCCTGGAAAAATGATCCCACCAGCCCACATACTATATCACCCATCAGCCCCGATCAGTGAAATCTGCTTTTAACGTTGTCGTGGCCTCATCACTTTCTTAGTCGTTATCTGAAGAGCCACATGTGAATGGTGCAGCAGAGGGAATAATCAGCCGCAGCTCCATTCACATGTTACTGTTCAAAGCCACGTTTCTCAGGATTGTTGGGTCCCAGCGGTCAAATCCGCAGCGAAGGGAAAGTCATCACCTATACAGAAGAGAATATTGGGGATAATCAATTGAAACAACATTTAAATGCTAAGAGTCAAGTCCAATACCGCCTCTGACAACAGGTCAGGAGGAGTGGTATTGTGCAGTGTGTATATACAGAATAATACACATACTGAGGATTACACCAGTATACAGGACAGGAGAAGTGGTATTGTGCAGTGTGTATATACAGAATAATACAGATACTGAGGATTACATCCAGTATACAGGACAGGAGAAGTGGTACTGTACAGTGTATATATACAGAATAATACAGATACTGAGGATTACACCCAGTATACAGGACAGGAGAAGTGGTTACTGTACAGTGTATATATACAGAATAATACAGATACTGAGGATTACACCAGTATACAGGACAGAAGAAGTGGTACTGTGCAGTGTGTATATACAGAATAATACAGATACTGAGGATTACACTCAGTATACAGGACAGAAGAAGTGGTACTGTGCAGTGTATATATACAGAATAATACAGATACTGAGGATTACACCCAGTATATAGGACAGGAGAAGTGGTACTGTGCAGCGTATATATACAGAATAATACAGATACTGAGGATTACATCCAGTATACAGGACAGGAGAAGTGGTACTGTACAGTGTATATATACAGAATAATACAGATACTGAGGATTACACCCAGTATACAGGACAGAAGAAGTGGTACTGTGCAGTGTATATATATACAGAATAATACAGATACTGAGGATTACATCCAGTATACAGGACAGGAGAAGTGGTACTGTGCAGTGTATATATACAGAATAATACAGATACTGAGGATTACACTCAGTATACAGGACAGAAGAAGTGGTACTGTGCAGTGTATATATACAGAATAATACAGATACTGAGGATTACACCCAGTATATAGGACAGGAGAAGTGGTACTGTGCAGCGTATATATACAGAATAATACAGATACTGAGGATTACATCCAGTATACAGGACAGGAGAAGTGGTACTGTGCAGTGTATATATACAGAATAATACAGATACTGAGGATTACATCCAGTATACAGGACAGGAGAAGTGGTACTGTGCAGTGTATATATACAGAATAATACAGATACCGAGGTTTACACCCAGTATACAGGACAGGAGAAGTGGTACTGTGCAGAGTATATATACAGAATAATACAGATACTGAGGATTACACCCAGTATACAGGACAGGAGAAGTGGTACTGTGCAGTGTATATATACAGAATATTACAGATACTGAGGATTACACCCAGTATACAGGACAGGAGAAGTGGTACTGTGCAGTGTATATATACAGAATAATACAGATACTGAGGATTACACCCAGTATACAGGACAGGAGAAGTGGTACTGTGCAGTGTGTATATACAGAATAATACAGATACTGAGGATTACACCCAGTATACAGGACAGGAGAAGTGGTATTGTGCAGTGTATATACAGAATAATACAGATAATGAGGATTACACCCAGTATACAGGAAAGGAGAAGTGGTGCTGTGCAGTGTGTATATAACAATACAGATAGTGATATAATACATACTATGCATGATATGGTATATTATATACTACACACCACAGAGCGCACACTATAAAGTACAAAGTATACACCATACACTGCACATTATACAGGACATAGCGTACACTGTATACACAACCTACACTAGATAGCTTTCATTATATACTACATAGCATAAAATATATATCAGCATGTATTCTCTATATACCATACATTATACATAGCACAGTATACACTTTCTATATGACTATGTACTTTACCTCGTGTTCTGCACTACAATACGTTACAGTGGATGCGATACATGATATACTCTAATCCAGGGGTCTCAAACTCGGCTGGGTTGGTGGGCCGCACATAGAAAAAAAATTGATATCGGAGGCTGCATTACGAAGTGACATTTTTAGTAATTCCAGAATTTTTCGTTCAATGTAGTAACGATCAAATCCTGATCTCCTTTTAGTAATGTCCCCACCGTAGTTCCCTTCTTGTAGTAATGTTCCCATTCTGGTCCTCATCTTGTGTAATGTTCTCGTCCTGGTCTTCCCTTGTAATAATGTCCCCATCCTGGTCCCCTTCTTGTAATAATATCCTCATACTGGTCCCCATCCTATATTAATGTCCCCCACTATGGTCATTCTTGTAGTAATGTCACCATCTTGGTCCTCATCTTGTAGGAATGTCCCCATTCTGACTGTCATCTTGTAGTAATGTCCTCATCCTGGTCCTCTTCTTGTAGTAATGTCCTCATCTGGTCTTCTTGTAGTAATGTCCCCATCATGATGCCACTTTGTAGTGATGTCCCAACCTGGTCTCGCTTCTTTTTGCGCACACACACACACACACACACACACACACACACAGTCTCTCATACACACTCACACACACACGCTCATACACGCACACTCATACACGCACATACACACTGACACAAACACACTCTCTCATACATACTCTCATACACACACACACCACACTCATATACACCCACTCTTCTACACCCACTCTTCTACACACTCACTCTCATACACACACACACTTTCTCATACACACTCACATACACACACACACTTTCTCATACTCACATACACACACTTTTACAGACTCTCATACACACATACACACACTCATGCATACATTCATACATACACTCATATACACACACTCATATACACACACACTTTCTCATACATACTCACACACTCACTCATACACACACACTCTCATATACACACACACACACACACTTTCTCATACACACTCTCATACACACTCACACACACTCACTTTCTCATACACACTCATACACACACTCATACACACACACTCTCTCTCATACACACAGTCACGCTCTCCCTCACACACACACACCTTAACGATGCCGGGATCCACTGTGCAGGGGGCCGCCACGGTGCGCTGTGTAAGGGGCCGGCACGGTGCATAGTGCTGGGGACTGCGGCTTTATTATCACTTCCTGCGGCCGCTGCGACAAGCTCCGAGCCTCCTTCTGTTGGCGAATGACGTCACTTGAGGTTTCTGATTGGATGACGTCACTTGCGAGTCTGTGATCCGATTGGCTCGCCAGCTTCCATTGATGTAGCTGAGGGAAGGAGTCTCGGAGCTTGTCGTAGAGGCCGCAGGAAGTGATAATAAAGCAGCAGTCCCCAGCACACTGCACCGTGGTGGCCACCTGCACAGTGGATCCCGGCGTCCTTACATTGTCCACGGTGCCGCGGGCCGCACTTTGAAGCCCGGGGGCCGCGTGTTTGAGACCCCTGCTCTAATTTATACAGTATATACACACTCTCCATATTACTATACCACATGTTGTACAGTACTGTACTTTTCCTTATATACTACCATATATTATTTACTATGTTATATGCTGTTTACTAGGCATTACATAGATTGTATTATATAATGTATCCTATGCTATATAATAGACATTTCGTAATTTTTATTATTATTGATCTTTTGTTACACTTTGCACATTTGATATTAGTAGATGTTGTACACTACTATCCCTTATGGTACATTTACACACGGCAACAGGAAGATAGAAACCGGCAGGTGTCGGAGACAATTGTAACTTTTACCTTCAAAACACCTTGCAGATACCTGAATTACACGCAGCCACTTCAAGGTATTTTGAAGGTAAAAGGTACAATTGTCTCCGACACCTGCCAGTTTCTATCTTTCTGTTGCCGCGTGTAAATGTACCATTATACTGTTTATATACTATATAGTGTATGCTATTTACCGTAATTTACTCCATATTACATTACATATTTTCCATACTAGATGTATTATCCTATACACTATATACATATAATAACTTTTGTGCTCAGGCACACAGACAGATTGAAGCTCCTGGGTACAGAGTAAAATATGACTTTATTGGTCCCTTTACACGCCCCTACAGAAGGTTGAAAACAACCGTGTTTGGGAGACAAATGTATCTTGCACCGTCAAATCAACCCAAGGTAGTGGCGTGTAAAGTAGGTCGTTGCCACCGGTCACTCTCGGCACCTGTTACAGAGCAGTGCTCTAAAACAGGTTGATTTCAATCCGATGGTAGCGGCGTGTAAATAAGGAACAGGAGAGTTTTTGCGAAACCTAGGTATCTACCTGGGGCGTGACACAGCCTCCGGGACACCGCGCCCCATCAGCGATCATTGGTGGAAGCTCCTGCGTTATGATTGGTTGTCCCTGCACAGGACGGCATATTTAAGGAGATGACCAGTCACACTACACAATTGCAATAGCGTCATGTATTAGGCAGCCTCCCTGCGCTGGCTGGCCAATCATGATGTTATTGCATTGTCCAATCATCGTACGAGCGTCTCGTAATCCACAACTCTGGCACGCCTATGTGTTGTCCCTGCTGCCCCAGGTCCGCCCATATTACCTTGTTGTAGCGGCGTGTAAATGAGGGAAGGTGCTCTGTAGAAGGTAACCTGAGGCACCTGGCGGTGCATCCAGAGATGGCTTATACCTTCTGTAGAGCACCTTGTAGTGGTGTGTAAAGGCGGTGCGAGTACCGTTTTCAACCGTTGGTACGTGCTTGTGCACGTGAAACACCCGGTTGTTTCCAACCTGCAGTAGTGGCGTGTAAAGGTACCATATGTGATTCATGTGCTATTCCTCCTAGGTTCGGGTATGTAAGTCATGGTCTGTAGTTATACTTATATTCCCCATTCTTTTCTTAGGCTGCCTTCACACTTGCGTTTGCAAGTGCAGCATACTGAACGCAGCCAAACGCTTGAGCACTGCGTTCCTATGTTTAACATGGGAACGCATGTGCCTGCGTATGGCTGCATTTGCGTTCGGATGCGCACAATTTGTGCGCCCTCCGAACGCAGCCTGTTGCATTTTTTGTGCGGTTGCTTGTTTTATCCGCAAGCGCCCGCAAGCACACAAACAATGCATGGATCTCAATGGATCCGCAGTGTCCTCCGCATGACAGCGCAGGAGAACGCTGCGGATCTCACTTAAATCTCTCCCGGTGGCCGCCGCTGATCAGCAGTGGCCACCGGAAGATCATGCAGAGCCACACCTGATCTCCCGCCGGTGTCAGCGGGGAGAAACAGCTGATCTGACAGCTGTTTAAATCTCCCACGCTGACACTGAATAGGGTGATATCGGTGCAGGAGATAAGAAACAGCTAATCGCTGCTTCAAATCTCCCGCGCCCACCTCACCTCACCGGGACAGATTTTAATGAGATCCACAGCGTTCTCCTGCGCTGTCCTGCGGATCCATTGAGATCCATGCATTGTTTGTGCGCTTGCTGGCGCTTGCGGATAAAACAAGCGACCGCACAAAAAATGCAACAAGCTGCGTTCAGAGGGAGCACAAATTGTGCGCATCCAAACGCAAACGCAACCAAACACAGCCAAATGCTTTCCCATGTTAAACATAGGAACACAGTGCGCAAGTGTTTGGCTGCGTTCGGTACGCAGCGTTCACAAACGCTAATGTGAAGGCAGCCTTAGACTGGTCTATTAAGCAGAATTATTCCTGCAGCCATGAAATATTTCACCTAGGTGTAAGAACAATGATCATATAGAGTTAATGGAGCCCAGGATGTATATACTGCCCTCTGTATCTGGACGTGTATCTGCAGGGATCATATTTACACTGAGGTCTGGCTGCAGTTATGTGCATTAATGAATCACATATAGGTAGAAGGCAATCAGATGTGTATGGGAGAGTGATCACTGCAGGCTGTGCAGGGCTGGAGCAGGAGAGCCTGCTATTCCTCAATGGGGAGAAAATTAGCCTTCCTGCCCCCCACCCCCATCTTCAGGTCCATGAGCTGTGTATACTTACTGCTCCTCCTGTGTCATCCTGCTGGCTCCAGGCTTGTCATCCTCCTGGCTCCAGGCTTGTCATCCTCCTGGCTCCAGGCTTGTCATCCTCCTGGCTCCAGGCTTGTCATCCTCCTGGCTCCAGGCTTGTCATCCTCCTGGCTCCAGGCTTGTCATCCTCCTGGCTCCAGGCTTGTCATCCTCCTGGCTCCAGGCTCGACCTCCTCCTGTGTGATCCTGCTGATTCAAGGCTCGTCCTCCTCCTGGCCCCCATGTCTCCTCCTCCTCCTCACACTGTGGTGACTTCCTGCACCTGCAGTTTGCTGAGAATGAGGACGTCACTGCACTGCACCGACTCTCTGACACAGGGAGCTGATTAGAGCTCCTCTGACCCCGGAAATGCAGGTGCTGGTATTTCCGAGGTCATTCAGCTCCCTGTGTCTACATGTATGGAGGTGTGGCCCCCGACCCCGCACACACCCCTTCCCTCTTCCTCCCAAAAGACAGATTACCGTAGTTTGTCTAATAGAGGGGAGGAGAGGGTGCAGAGCGCGCAGGCAGGTAGTGACAGGGCCGGGGACTCTGGGCTACATCTGTGCATGATGATGGCCACCGCATAGTGACTTACAGCCGGCCTACGGCCGGAGGAGCAGGAGCGCCGGCCCCCGGCCACACCCCCACCACCGGCCCCTAGGGAGAAGTCCCGGTAGTCCCGCCTACCAGTCCGGGCCTGGTGCCTTCTCCAAACTGAAATTTTTAGATCTCTCCACAGGTGTTCTATGGGATTCAGGTCTGGACTCATTGCTGGCCACCTTAGAAGTCTCCAGTGATTTCTCTTAAACCATTTGCTTTTTGAAGTGTGTTTTGGGTCATTGTCCTGCTGGAAGACCCATGACCTCTGAGGGAGACCCAGCTTTCTCACACTGGGCCCTACATTATGCTGCAAAATTTGTTGGTAGTCTTCAGACTTCATAATGCCATGCACACGGTCAAGCAGTCCAGTGCCAGAGGCAGCAAAGCAACCCCAAAACATCAGGGAACCTCCGCCATGTTTAACTGTAGGGACCGTGTTCTTTTCTTTGAATGCCTCTTTTTGTCTCCTGTAAACTATATGTTGATGCCTTTGCCCAAAAAGCTCTACTTTTGTCTCATCTGACCAGAGAACATTCTTCCAAAACGTTTTAGGCTTTCTCAGGTAAGTTTTGGCAAACTCCAGCCTGGCTTTTTTATGTCTTGCGGTAAGAAGTGGGGTCTTCCTGGGTCTCCTACCATACAGTCCCTTTTCATTCAGACTCCAACGGATAGTACGGGTTGACACTGTTGTACCCTCGGACTGCAGGGCAGCTTGAACTTGTTTGGATGTTAGTCGAGGTTCTTTATCCACCATCCGCATAATCTTGCGTTGAAATCTGTAAATTTTTCTTTTCCGTCCACATCTAGGGAGGTTAGCCACAGTGCCATGGGCTTTAAACTTCTTGATGACACTGCGCACAGTAGACACAGGAACATTCAGGTCTTTGGAGATGGACTTGTAGCCTTGAGATTGCTCATGCTTCCTCACAATTTGGTTTCTCAAGTCCTCAGACAGTTCTTTGGTCTTCTTTCTTTTCTCCATGCTCAATGTGGTACACACAAGGACACAGGACAGAGGTTGAGTCAACTTTAATCCATGTCAACTGGCTGCAAGTGTGATTTAGTTATTGACAACACCTGTTAGGTGACACAGGTAAATTACAGGTGCTGTTAATTACACAAATTAGAGAAGCATCACATGATTTTTCTAAGGGTGCCAATACTTTTGTCCACCCCCTTTTTTATGTTTGGTGTGGAAGTATATCCAATTTGGCTTTAGGACAATTCTTTTTGTGTTTTTTTCATTGAAGACAAATTAAATGAAGATAATAATACCAAAGAATTTGTGATTGCAATCATTTTCAGGAAGAAACTGAGTATTATCTGACAGAATGGCAGGGGTGTCAATACTTTTGGCCAACACTGTAGCAGCCCATAGGGGGAACGAGTGAGTAGTTGGAGTTGTAGTTTGGAGTCTGGTCTGGTCTAGGAGAGGAGTGCAGAGCAGACCATTGAGAGCCGAAAAGCAAAGAACCAGGTAGCCGGCCTGGGAGGGAAAGGAGGGCTCCTAGGCTGAGGAACCCAGGACAGACGGGAGAGATCCCAGAAACAGAGAGAGAAAGGAGAAAGAAACTCAAGGCAAGAGTTCACTCATTGTGGGGAGCAAGAAGTAACCAGAGTTTGCCTCAGGAAAGAAACCGGGTACTGGAGCCCGCACCTGTGAGAGCCTACAAGGCTCACAGAATCCAAAGACCAGGGGTATCTTTATATACTCCCAGAGATCCCGGAAAGAGAGAGCCAGTAACAGCAGTGTCCAGAGAAGGTTCACCCAACGGGCATATGGGAGAGGAGAATAAGGAACAGCAGGAGGTCAGATCAGTCTTCAAGAGGTCAGACTTCACCGCAACTGGGAGGCAAGGGAAAGAAGGAATAAAAGCGGCACACAGTGAGGGATCCATCTATCAGACCATAAATTCCACTTGCAGCACCCGTAGCATTTGTCGCTGTAACATCTTACTGAACTGTGATGACTTTGCAAAAGTTCCAGTAAAAGTACCCGGTGAAGTGACTTGTCCACTCTGCTGCATCCATTCTTGCATGAACTTTTTCCCTTACAGAATCGCTGCCTCGGCGGTCCAGTCCTGCCTGCAGAGGACTACATCATCATTGCCGCAATACCATCGACCACCGGAGGACTGTAGCGGCGCTGGTGAGCATCACCAGGTACTGCAGGTGGCGTCACAAACTTATATATACTTTATTTTTCTTTATTTATCCATTGACTACCAGGGCCACAGCCTCGGGCAGCCACCCGTGACATCCCAGACCGAGCCTGAGAGCTGAGTACCCTGCCCTGGGTGCGTCAAAACTGGTGTCTATGAACAGGATAACGTGCCCAGTATCACCGGGTACTGTGTGCCTTTGAACTCGGACTTAAAATTGACTTTTTCTGCCTTTGCACGGTGCTAAAAATACGTTCCCGCCATTATCGTATGGAGACCCAAGATGGCGCCGTCGCCATGAACTAAACACCATGTGCAGGCCCGGGGGCGTGCCTCAGCCCCTAGAAGAAGGAGGGCCTAGACAAAGGCGCCAAAAAGTGTGGCCGCCCTGATTGCCATCAATCAATCTGGGGGGGCGGGCCACAGGAAGCTCCCAGGGAGTGCCCGCCCATAGCTGTACAAACTAGAAAAGAAGGACAGACGCCATCAGACTCCTTTGTACCCGGCAGCATGGCAGCACCCTGGTGGAGAGACGTGGTCAGAGAGCTGGAGGAGCAGACCAGCGCTGAGCAAGGCGACCCAGCAGCAGCGTCCCTACTGACAATTGAAGGTGACGCAGACTACTGGAGGGATGCATTCACCCGGCTCCAGCAGGAGATGGAGCAGACGCTGACATGGGTGTGCCGGCGATGGAGCACTGAGCGGACCTTCGAGTTGTTGGCTCGGAGGACGGCCCGCGAGGCAGCGATTGCAGAAAGAGCAGTAGAGGAGTACCGTGCCTCCCTACCACCACCCGTTCGGACTCGGGACGCGGAGACTCAGATGGAGCCCCCGACACCACCACCATCCCGGACCAGCAGCTGTCTCCGGCTGGAGACAGCGCCAACACCCACAGCGCCAGACGTGGAGATCGAGGAGATCTATGAGGAATTGGACGACAACGACGAAGAGCCAAATGGAGCTTCAGAAGAAAGCACCCGGAGGCAGCGTGGTGGACCGCGTGGCAGCGGCACCAACAGGGAGTTCCCACCATTCTCGGTTCCGCGGAGGCACGAGCAGCACCTAGACTTTCCAGCAGCATTTCACACCCCCACAGTATCAGTCGCCACCGAGAAGAGGTTGCGAGACAGCGGCGACGGGAGGACTGGTATCAGAGAGAGCAGGCCACGAGGAGACAGAGATGAGGCCCGTGCTCAACCCCCACTACCCATCGAGCTGCAAAAGTCCGGGACCGTGGTTTCCGTGTACCATGAGGACGGAGGGGGTTTCCTAAGATAATCCGGAGTACTTGATGACATTTTCTTTTCCCGGCGGGATGTGGAGTCGTTTTTGAGAAAAGTACATCCTTGGCGCGACCTCTACAGAGGAGAGCAGGTAACATATGAACGGTAATTTTAGCAAGAAATATTAAGAGGATAAAACTTAACATTTAATTCAATCTTTTTAAAAGACTAGAGTGTCCATAAAAACCAAACAAAGTAGCAACCGCACCGTGTATCTATGTAACACCAGTGATATAAAAAAAAACCTATCTATAGTAAAGGTTTAATCAGGTTATGTATATATACACAGTGAAATTCAACTTTAAGATTCACTGGACACAACCAACCTATATATGTCTGGATTTTAAGTACCCTTTCCTTAAATTCCTGTATATGGTACTCAAACTAGAGATGGGCGAATCCTAAATTACTCGGACTCGCTAGACTGTAACGAGTCTGAGTCCAGGACTCGCTACTCGTTGCGAGTCTAGCGAGTCCAATGTAAATGAATGGGGAGGCGAGTATTGCAGCGATTCCTCTGCTGCCGGACCCTATAAGGGGTCTGGCAGCAGAGGAAAAACCTGCAAATCCCCATGTTATTCTTTTAAAGCCAGCGGCAAAAAGCCACTGGCTTTTAAAGAATAATAAAAAAAAAAAAAGATTGAAGGGGGGGAGGGGGGAAGGGGGGTCAGGGGGGGTGAGGGGGGAGAGGGGGGGTGCACCGGCCCGGCCGGCTACTTACCCCTGCCTCCGCCGCCGCTGCCGCCTCAGCCGCAGACTCACTCCCCGAGTCTCTCTGCTTCTGTTTCCGGAGATTCCCGAATGGTGACAAGAGCAGTGAATAAATTAACTTGCGTCACTGTTCGGGAATCTCCGGAGCAGAGCGAGTCTGGCTGACAGCAGAGTTCAGCTCAGGTCCTAATGCCCTGAGCTGAAACCTGACTGTTTAGTCAGTTCTCAGCTCTGCTACATCCCTGTCTGTCTAAGCACAGACAGGGAAGTAGCAGAGCTGAGATTGCGTTTTGGACTACGTCGGACGGAAGAGGATTTTTAAAATAAAGATGGAGTCCCTAATGGCTTTTTTGTTTTATTTTTAATAAAAAATTTTCTCTGTGTTTTTTTTTTATATTGATTACTGGAAATTCATGGCGGTCATGTCTAATATTGGCGTGACCGCCATAAATTTCGGGCTTAGGGCCAGCTGATAATACAAAGCTGGCCCTAACCCCTTAATTACCCAGTGAGCCATTGCCACCAGGGCCACTGGAAGAGCGGGGTTCAGCGCCAGAGGATGGCGCTTCAATGAACGCGCCATCTTCTGGGGCGGCTGCGGGCTGCAATTTGCAGCGGGGGGTGCCCAGACAGCTTGGGCCTCCCTGCGCTGCGGATTCCAGCCCCCAGCTGCTTAGCTGTACCTGGCTAGACATAGAAATTGCGCGGAGCCCCACGCATTTTTTTTTTTATTATTTCATGAAATTCATGAAATAATAAAAAAAGGGGGCTCGCCTATATTCTTGTGTCTGGCCAGGTACAAATAGGCACCTGGGGGTTGGGGGCAGCCCGTCGCTGCCTGCTGGATCTGGCTGGTTCCAGAAATACGGCGAAGCCCACGTGAAATTTTTCTGAAAAATCCATAAAACAATATAAATAAAAGGGACTGCATCTTTATTAACCCCTCCACCATGGTCGAGGGGTTAGTAAAGATGCAATCCCTTTTTAGGATTGTTTTATACATTTTTCAAAAAAAAAAAATTACGTGGGCTTCGCCGTATTTTTGTAACCAGCCAGATCCAGCAGGCAGCGACGGGCTGCCCCCAACCCCCAGGTGCCTATTTGTACCTGGCCGGACACAAGAATATAGGCGAGCCCTTTTTTTTATTATTTCATGAATTTCATGAAATAATAAAAAAAAAAATGCGTGGGGCTCCGCGCAATTTCTATGTCTAGCCAGGTACAGCTAAGCAGCTGGGGGCTGGAATCCACAGCGCGGGATGCCCAAGCTTTCTGGGCACCCCCCGCTGCAAATTGCAGCCCGCAGCCGCCCCAGAAGATGGCGCATTCATTGAAGCGCCATCTTCTGGCGCTGAACCCCGCTCTTCCAGCGGCCCTGGTGGCGGTGGCACGCTGGGTAATAAAGAGGTTAGGGCCAGCTTTGTATTATCAGCTGGCCCTAAGCCCGAAATTTATGGCGGTCACGCCAATATTAGACATGACCGCCATGAATTTCCAGTACTCAATATAAAAAAAAAACACAACACAGAGAAATTTTTTTTATTAAAAATAAAACAAAAAAGACATTAGAGACTCCATCTTTACTCCAAAAATCCTCTTCCGTCCTACGTAGTCCAAAAACGACATCTTCACTGCCACAACCCTGTGCATACATATACATATCTATGCACAGGGAGTGAGCAGGCTGAGAACTCTCTCAGCTCTGCTACATCTCTGTGTAGGCGGGCTCTAGGACCCTGGAGCTGCCGCAGCCCGCAAGTCCCAGAGCCCAGCACACAGCACATAGCAGAAGCCGGAAGAGAGGTAAGGAGCATTTCTCCCCCCTCTCTTCCTTCGCTCCCTGTGGACTCGTTACTGACTGCGAGTAATCCCTGAGATTACTCGCAGTGTAACGAGTCGGGCGAATCCCTTACTACTCGGCGAGTACCGAGTAGTAACGAGTAGATTCGCCCATCCCTAACTCAAACCAGCATATACCTATGTGTCAGGAACAAAATCACTTTAACCCACTTCCCTCGTATAAATGGAAAGCTCTCACCGGGTTTTCCTGAGATCACATATACTTTAGAGTCACTGTTTGACCGAATGTCCTTTTGCTAGTGACAGTGGTGTCGTTTTGGGCTCTCAATAATACATTCATGTTACCACCATAGTCCACTCCCGACGCGTTTCAGATTTTCAGTCCTCATCAGGGGATGTAGGTTTATGGTTATCAGTGGGATCCTGATCACAGGTTCCTCCTCTAGTGGTGTATTGATGTCTCCAGCATCGCCTAAT
The DNA here is from genome assembly GCA_033576535.1 of Allobates femoralis. Taxonomy (NCBI): domain Eukaryota; kingdom Metazoa; phylum Chordata; class Amphibia; order Anura; family Aromobatidae; genus Allobates; species Allobates femoralis. The sequence goes on from JARQOC010000005.1 coordinate 339,079,030, forward strand.
TCAGCTTCCATATACTCGAGCATGTCACTAGCAAAAGGACATTCATTCGGTCAAACAGCGACTCTAAAGTATATGTGATCTCAGGAAAAACCCGATGAGAACTTTCCAGTTATACGAGGGAAGTGGGTTAAAGTGATTTTTTTCTGACACATAGGTATATGCTGGTTTGAGTACCATATACAAGAATTTAAGGAAAGGGTACTTAAAATCCAGACATATATAGGTTGGTTGTGTCCAGTGAATCTTAAAGTTGAATTTCACTGTGTATATATACCTAACCTGATTAAACCTTTACTATAGATAGGGTTTTTTTATATCACTGGTGTTACATAGATACACGGTGTGGTTGCTACTTTGTGTGGTTTTTATGGACGATCTAGTCTTTTAAAAAGATTGAATTAAATGTTAAGTTTTATCCTCTTAATATTTCTTGCTAAAATTACCGTTCATATGTTACCTGCTCTCTATTTCTTGCTAAAATTATGATTATGACCAGAAACCTCTTTAGATTGATAACCGAAGAGGAAACAATGTAAACACCCTGCTATATATAACATATGAACGGTATCCCGCTCCACTCGGATGGTTTGTGATCCAAATCGCCCACATAGATTAACAATGACATTTTTTACAATAGACTCCCATTGAGAGACATGGTTTTCCATGTAAATAGTCCCTTACTTTTGCACCAGCCCCTTTGCTTCATGCCTTGGCCATAATGACTTTGAATGAAGAGTGTGTCCCGATGACCCTAGAGACATTTTACACTGGACTGTCCCCAGTTGATAATGTGTGATGAATTGCGGCCCAGCGGTGATAACACACACTGGACTGTGCTGGACTAGAGATTACCGCTGGGCCCACATGCTTAGTACCAGTCCTGTTGGGCCAGAGTAATAATGTCTGTGTATTATGTTTTTATATGTGTACTGTTATAAGAAATGCGCCTCCCAGAAATGGTAAGAAATCCACATATTCTTAAGTTGTAAATAGTTACCCGTTGGCAATTGATATATTTAAAAATATTTTTCACTTCCCATAGACAAATGTAATACTCGCGGACGAGTATGTTTCATCAAGGGGGTATGTGGCGCCCCACTATGTAGGTGCCACAAAAGGGGTACTACACCCATAAAAGCGGTGTAGTCACCCCACTGCAAGTGGAACTATGGCCAGTAGGTTGAACCCTAGAACTCACACCCCACACTAGTCAGTAGGTGGGAGGGACCCCGGGAGGAGATATAGCAGCCCCTAGGGAAAATGAGTGAGTAGTTGGAGTTGTAATTTGGAGTCTGGTCTGGTCTAGGAGAGGAGTGCAGAGCAGACCAGTGAGAGCCAAAAAGCAAAGAACAAGGTAGCCCGCCTGGGAGGGAAAGGAGGGCTCCTCGGCTGAGGAACCCGGGACAGACGGAAGAGATCCCAGAAACAGAGAGAGAAAGGAGAAAGAAACTCAAGGCGAGAGTTCACTCATTGTGGGGAGCAAGAAATAACCAGAGAGTTTGCCCCAGGAAAGAAACCGGGTACTGGAGCCCGTACCTGTGAGAACCTACAAGGCTCACAGAAATCCGAAGACCAGGGGTATCTTTATATATGCCCCTGACTCCCAGCGATCCCAGAAAGAGGGAGCCAGGAACAGCAGTGTCCAGAGAAGGTTCACCCGAAGGGCATATGGGAGAGGAGAATAAGGAACAGCAGGTCGTCAGATTAGCATTCAAGAGGTCAGACTTCACCGCCACTGGGAGGCAAGGGAAAGAAGGAATAAGAGCGGCACACAGTGAGGGATCCATCTATCAGCCAGAAATTCCACTTGCAGCACCCGTAGCATTTGTCGCTGTAACATCTTACTGAATTGTGATGACTTTGCAAAAGTTCCAGTAAAAGTACCCGGTGAAGTGACTTGTCCACTCTGCTGCATCCTTTCTTGCATGAACTGTTCCCTTACAGAATCGCTGCCTCGGCGGTCCAGTCCTGCCAGTGGAGGACTACACCATCATTGCCACAATACCATCGACCACCGGAGCACTGTAGTGGCGCTGGTGAGCATCACCAGGTACTGCAGGTGGCGTCACAAACTTATATATACACTTTATTTTTCTTTATTTATCCATTGACTACCAGGGCCACAGCCTCGGGCAGCCACCCGTGACATCCCAGACCGAGCCTGAGAGCTGAGTACCCTGCGCTGGGTGCGTCATATGTGCCTTGCATGGCTCACGTCTTGAACCTGGTCTTCCAGCAAATTCTAGCCCACTATATTAGCCTAAATGCACTGCTGCAGAGGGAATGGTTGCTGTGTGTTGACACGCCGCAGCTCAGTGACTTACATCGCTACCAAGGTCTTTTGGCTTGCTGGTTAACCACTTAAAGTGTGATGACCCGACACAAAGGAATTCCACTCTGCACATGTTGCAGCGACTATGGCAGCAGCAAGGAGCCCTGGTGCAGTATTTCATGACATATAGCCTTGATCAATGCGATCCTGAGGTGGGCCAAATCATGCTGCTGAAGTGGTCACAGATCAAGGACCTCTGCACCCTTTTGCACAGTTTTAAAATGGTGACTAAGATGTTTAGCGCTGACAATGCTGTTATCAGCATGACTGTTCCGGTCATCTACATACTGGAGCACACTTTGACCCGTATTTGGAGTCAGGTGGTGGTCCAAGAGGAAGAGGAGGAAATAGAAGAGGAGGCGTATACGGAAGGGTTAAAAAGATCTGAAAGGTCCAGACTGTCATTAGCACAGTGGTGGGTGGCAAGGGAGGATAGAGGAGAGGGATCGATGAAGGCTCATGGTAGAAGCCAAACAGTTGTTGAAGGTGCAGGAGCCCAAGGAAGAAACGGAGGAGGAAGAGGCGATGGTCATGGAAGACTCAGCAGATTTTGGCCACGTTTCTGTTGTGCGAGGTTGGCCGGAGAGGGCGGAGGAAACAAGTAGTAAAGTTAACCTGCCGCCAAGAACACAACAAGGACTTGGGCCTCATGGATGCACAAGACACATGAGTGCCTTATTGCTGCACTATCTGCTACATGATCCCTGGCATGTTAGGATTCAACGTAATGTTGACAACTGGGTTGCCACACTGTTAGATCTCCGGTAGAAAACGAAATGTGGCCAAATGTTTCCTGCCCTGGAAGGGGACGCACACATACAGGCGTATCAAAATAAACTTTTAGGCAATCTGACGACTGCTTTTCTACAAAACACCGGTGGTGGACAGTGCACATCACAGTACTACGCTTTAAACCCAGGGAACGTCGAGTTGTCCTCACAGAAACGTTACCAGCAGCAGTGTATCTGTTACCAGCAATTTCTGGGAGACATTTGTCCATTTTTTAGAGCATCATTTACAATGCCAGAAGAAAGGACAAATCTGACACATACTCAATGCCTAGAGAAGATTGTGCAGGAGTATCTACAGCTCAATATTGATGCCATGACTGTGGAACTGGACCCTTGTGCAAATTGCTTCAAAACTGGAAAAGTGCCCTGAGCTCACTACTCATGCCTTGAAGGTTTTGTCATCCCCATCAGCCAGCGTTCTCTCAGAACATGTCTTTAGCACCGTTGGTGGTGTCCTGACAAATGAGTGCATATGGCTGTCCACTGACAGTGTAGACCGCCTAACGTTTATCAAGATGAACAAGTCATGGATCTCCATGGACTTTTACACCCCAGTGTCAGAATGAGGAGAGTAGGTGCTGGTGTACTTTTCAGTGTGCTGCGTTAAGCTCCACATTACAATATTTAAATTCTGGGGCAATTGCGCACCAATACAAAATCTATAAGATTGATATCACTTTACTGTGGTCTGACACTATTTTTTGGAAAAATGGGGACTTGTGTTAGGGTCTCCTTGCTGTGTAGTGCAAGACTTGAACAGGGGTCTCTGAGCGACATGCCTACACCTGTCACTCATCCTCCTTTTCTTCCTACTCCTGCTTTTACTTAATGTAGAAAACTGCTGCCACTTTTTCCCTGTGAATCATCATCTGTCAATTCAAACTGACTTTCACCCACCCCTAACATTTAAGTGAATGTTAGCCACCGCTAAAACTTGAACTGATTTTGAAGAGTGTGCAGGCTGGCACAGACCATGTCTAGTGCATCCATGCTATGCAATGACACTATATGTACTCTAAGTAGATTGTTGTCCGTTTTCCTTGTGTCTGGCACTAATATGAGCAGTTTGGCTCAGTTTTCTGTGTTTCATGTTTCCTGCCATTGATTTTAACTTGGGTTCAACAAACTGTTTGCCTAACTATTCGTCGAACACCCCGCTATTCGACGAATTAAACCGAATCTGAACACTTAAGTGTTAGCTCAGTCTCTAGTAATAAAGGGGTTGATATCAGCTTTTTTTGGTAGCCAACATCAAGCACTATCGCTAATGTCAGCCGATACTATGATAGCCGGCAATTAGCAATACTTTCAGTAAAGAGAAAAAAAACACACCACTGAGAGAAATTCTTTATTCCCAACAAAATAGAGAGAGATCCCACATTCTCCACTTTATTAGCTCCCACCAAGTTCCACTCCGACATAATCCTGTAATTACTGCAATATTGTGGTGGAAGTGGTAGGACAGTGTGATGCATCACGCTGCTTCCATTCTTGTAAAGTCAAGTGTCCAAAGATGTCGGCAGCATGGGTAAGTGAGCATGCGCTCTCTATGCCCCCCCGTGTGCTTTCTCTGCTCCCTATGTGCTCTCTCTGCCCTCATGAGCTCTCTGCCACCTGTGTGCTCTCTATCCCCCTGTGTGCTCTCTCTGCCTTTGTCTCGTGCGCTTTATGCTTCCTGCACTCTCTCTTCCCCTCTGTGGTATCTCTGCTCCTCCTGTGCACTTTCTGCCCCTTCTATATGCACTCTTTTCCCCTGCTGCAGTGCACTCTCTCTGCCCCTTTGCTGTGCACTCTGTCTGCGCCCTTCACTGTGCATTCTCTTCCCCCATACACTCACACATCGTCGTGCACTTTCTCTGCCCCCACGTGTACTGTTTCTTCCCCTGTGCAGTCTCTTTGCCTCCTGTTCACACTTTTTTTCCCCTGTGTGCTCTCTGCCCCATGCACTGTCTCATTTCTCCTGCAGTCTCTCTCTCCCCTCTTCACACTTTGTCCTCTGTGTGCTCTCTGCCCCAACCCTGTTGACACTCTGTGGTGCACTCTCTGCCCCCCACTGCGGACATCGGGTTGAGCGGCAACGTGTTTCTGGAGTCAGTTGCAGGTATCATCAGGTCCAGTTGTCAGCTGGATCACTAGCAGTACTGTGCAAGGGGCCATTACTGCTGCCAGGTACCATATTCCCACACCCATCACTTGGGTGTGCAAATATGGCTGCCACCATTCCATGATATCAGGACATCCTTACGCCAGAAGTGGATGACGGACGGGATAAGGAAATGATAAAGATATAAATATTTATATTATACTCAAGCGTGTGTGTGTTTATACACTGTGTGCAGAATTATTAGGCAAGTTGTATTTTAGAGGATTATTTTTATTATTGATCAACAATTTTCTCAATCAACCCAAAAGACTCATAAATATCAAAGCTTAATATTTTTGGAAGTTGGAGTGGGTTTATTTTAGGTTTAGCTATCTTAGGAGGATATCTGTTTGTGCAAGCAACTATTACTGTGCAGAATTATTAGGCAGCTTAATAAAAACCAAATATATTCCCATCTCACTTGTTTATTTTCACCAGGTAAACTAATATAACTGCACAAAATTTAGAAAAAAACATTTCTGACATGCAAAAACAAAATCCAAAAAAATGAGTGACCAATATAGCCACCCTTCTTTATGATGACACTCAACAACCTTCCATCCATAGAGCAGCCACCACAGCCTCCCAGACCCTGTTCCGAGAGGTGTACTATTTTCCCTCTCACATTTTAGGAGGGACCATAGGTTCTCTATGGGGTTCAGATCAGGTGAACAAGGGGGCCTTGTCATTATTTTTTCTTCTTTTAGACCTTTACTGGCCAGCCACGCTGTGCAGTAGTTGGATGCATGTGATGGAGCATTGTCCTGTATGAAGATCATGTTTTTCTTGAACGATACTGACTTCTTCTTGTACCACTGCTTGAAGAAGTTGTCTTCAGAAACTGGCAGTAGGTGCGGGAGTTGAGCTTCACTCCATCCTCAACCCAAAAAGGTCAGACGAATTCATCTTTGATAATACCAGTGAGACGGACGACAGGGTAGGGGGGTACTCGGATACCGGGACAGGTGGTTGCTTCAATGGGGGATCCTGGCTGGTCGGTTGACGGTTCTATGCCCTGGACCCTCAATGGCGGGGATAATGGGGGATGATGATGAGGGATGATAACGTGAGGCTACCTGTGGCACTTGGTAATGGTTACCAGTGCTGCAGCCAGCTGCTGAGGTGATGGAAGGCAGCTTTGGTAGTAAAGCTCCCCACAGGTGGAGCTTTTCCTCAGGGCAGCGGGGTTTAGGATGGGGTAGTTGTAGTCCTCGCCTCTGATGATGATGCCGTGGCCCTCCAGGCGCCGAATGGAATGAGGACAGACACCACTTCAGCTGGGTTAACGCGGCGTATTGTTACCCTATGTTGTGGAGGTTTCCTCAGAGTCAGACAGTGATGCCCTCAATATGGCACTCGTGGTCTTGTTGCACTCTCTCTCTCTCTCTCCTACTCCTCTTGAGCCAAGTCTCTAGTCCAGGGGGTCTGTTACCTAAAAGTCTTTCACTCGTCGGCGTCGTGAACCAGCTGCGGGACTGATGTTGGGCTGCTTTAGGGGTGCTTCGGCTCCCTGTGTGTGTTGGACCCTCAGCTTGTCGGTCTGTAGTTAGGGATGAACCTTGCATCTAGCTACCTCGGCTCCGGTATGCCGGTGTCGACCTGGGTCCCCAACTGGCTCCAACAAGTCCTGGGTAAACCTCCTTCCAAAGTCTGGGTCGCCGCTCCACCCCCTGGGACCTACTGAATATCAGTCCCCTGTATTAAAGTGGCCTGTGTTGGGTGTTGGGGTGCAACTCCGAAGATTCTCCCATGTCCACGGTTACAGAGGCATCACATCTCTATTTAGGATGTAATACCTCCCTGTGGCGCCTTGCCATAGGGGTGCTACACCAGCCTATACCAGTACCCCACCTCCACTTTGCTGGCGTCTGAGTCGGAGTGGAGCTCTCTGCCCTTTACTGATCCAGCCTCTGGCCCATCCATCTGGCCCATCAAGAGTCACTCTCATTTCATCAGTCCATAAAACCTTTGAAAAATCAGTCTTAAGATATTTCTTGGCCCAGTCTTGATGTTTTTATCTTATGTTTCTTGTTCAAAGTTGGTCATTTTCAGCCTTCCTTACCTTGGGCATGTTCCTGAGTATAGCACACCTTGTGCTTTTTGATACTCCAGTAACGTTGCAGCTCTGAAATATGGCAAAACTGGTGGCAAATAGCATCTTGGCAGCTTCACGCTTGATTTTCCTCAAATCATGGTCAGTTATTTTGCGCCTTTTTTGCCCAACAAGCTTCTTGCGACCCTGTTGGCTATTTGCCATGAAACACTTGATTGTACGGTGATCACACTTCAAAAGTTTGGCAATTTCAAGACTGCTGCAGCCCTCTGCAAGACATCTCACAATTTTGGACTTTTCAGAGCCCGTCAAATCTCTCTTCTGACCCATTTTGCCTAAGGAAAGGCATTTGCCTAATAATTAAGCACACCTTATATAGGGTGTTGATGTCATTACACCACACCCCTCCTCATTATAGAGATGCACATCACCTGATTTACTTAAAGGCAACCTGACCCCTAAAATCACCCCCTAGCCTATTAATAACGGTCCCTGCACCATCTTTATTGAATTCTAGCCATGCCTTTGTGTAAATATTTTGTATTTATAAAGTTTATAAAACTGCTTTTATTACTTCTGAACTGCGGCTTCAGTGCTTGAGAAGTCACACAGGGCGTTCCCTGTGGCTTCTCATCGCCTCCTGTAATTCAATTATTCACTCCCCGATGGACGTGCTAAACCATACTGATCCTTCTCGTCCATCTACATGGGCGGTATAGCCTGTATGACGCTAATTGCGTCACATCCGGCTATACTGATGTCAGTACACCCATTTGGGTGTATTGAGGACCTCACAATGCGCATTGTGCATGTGCGAGTTGCTTTACGGCAGCTTATTTGTGATGAGCTGCCGCAAACCAACCTCGCGCATGCGGATTGCGAGGTCCTCAATACACCCAAATGGGTGTACTGACGTCCGGATAGCTGGATGTGACGCGATTAGCGTCATACCGGCTATACCGCCCATGTAGTAGGACGAAAAGGATCAGTATGGTTTAGCATGCCCATCGGGGCTTGAATAATTGAATTACAGGCGGCGATGAGAAGCCACAGGGAACGCCCTATGTGACTTCTCAAGCACTGAAGCCGCAGTTCAGAAGGTAATAAAAGCAGTTTTATAAACTTTATAACTACTGAATATTTACACAAAGGGATGGCTAGAATTCAAAATAGATGGTGCAGGGACAGGTATTAATAGGCGGGGGGCTGATTTTTAGGGGTCAGGATCCCTTTAATTGCCAGTTGGCTATCAAGCCTATGCAGCTTGGAGTAGGACAACATGTATAAAAATCTCCAAACCAAACAAAGTAGGAGGTTTCAAGCCCTTTTGTACCAAATATGTATCAGAGTCACCCATGCTATGTTTTCATCAATGAATTTATTAAAGTAAATGTGAATACATATAAAAATTCATTTCATAGCACATATAAAGGATACATATAAATTACATATTTTATTTCATAGATGATCAGCATTTAAGGTGATATTGTGACATTGTGACATTAAAAATTCCAAGTAGGAAGGTAATACCCCTTCTAGGTAGATATGAGGTAGTTAGTCAGGGGTCTGTGATCAGTAGATCCATGTTTACTCCATATATACTGTGTACATTGTATGCTAAATCAACCTAGGAAACAGGGAGGGACTGACTAATAGGTATCCTTCCTCCCAATGAGGGGAGCCCTGTGGAACAGCGCTGGGCTATGTCCTAATACACTATCACCACAGTTCATCCACCCAAGGGGGAGTAATACATTCAATCCTCCCCTGTCAATTATAACATATGATACACACTATTCAGGATATACGGTAAGTACACATCACTCCCTCCTCCCACAACCTTTGCACTTACCCATATCAATGGGGGGATTTATGTGTCCGGGTGCCCCAGACGCGTTTCGCTTTATGCTATTTCAATGGGGTCCGCTTAAGCCTGCCGTCCGGCATCTTTTTATATCTATGCTGCTTCTCCTACACATGTGTGCCCATTTCCGCTCCGCCTCCTCCACACCGACTCGCGGCCAATATACAGTGCCATTGGTGAGGAATCTTGTGTACAACATCCGCTCCCGCCCCCAGTGACATCGCAGGCATCCCTGATAGGCTGGATGAGGTCAGGTGGCCACTGACTCTCCTGCCTGGGATTGGCTGCGAGTCGGTATTTGAAGGGTGCCTTCTCCAAACTGCCATTTTTAGATCTCTCCACAGGTGTTCTATGGGATTCAGGTCTGGACTCATTGCTGGCCACCTTAGAAGTCTCCAGTGCTTTCTCTCAAACCATTTTCTAGTGCCTTTTGAAGTGTGTTTTGGGTCATTGTCCTGCTGGAAGACTCATGACCTCTGAGGAAGACCCAGCTTTCTCACACTGGGCCCTACATTATGCTGCAAAATTTGTTGGTAGTCTTCAGACTTCATAATGCCATGCAGACGGTCAAGCAGTCCAGTGCCGGAGGCAGCAAAGCAACCCCAAAACATCAGGGAACTTCCGCCATGTTTGACTGTAGGGATCATGTTCTTTTCTTCGAATGCCTCTTTCTCTCTCTCTCTATATATATATACTAGAAAAAAGTACTCTGCAGCACTCAGCTACTACCAATGATGTACATGTGCTAACAAGCTATATATATTTGAGAAAAAAGTTTAAAAACTTACGTTTTTTTCAAAAAACTCAAAATCTTATTTTTTTATTTCTGAAGTTCTTGGTACACACATTGGCCAATGTCTGTTTGCTCATCAACTGCGACAAAGTGACTTCAGGTCTGATGAGTCCTACGCTGATATCCCTATCCTCCTTGGTAGTAGCTGAGTGCTGCTGAGTACTTTTTTCTAGTTATTTGACCCAGCGTCCCTGCTGGCACCAGTTCACATTGTCTGTGAGTGCTGTGCAGTTTTTTTTTCTGCTTCTCTCTCTTTCTCTCTCTCTCTCTCTCTCTCTCTCTATATATATATATATATATTATACACACCGCCATACACAGACCCATACATACACACACACATATACGTTATATATATTGTAAGGGGGCGAGGGGTCACATAATGAATGGGAGGTATGTGTCACAGAGATGCCTGTTGTCTGTGACACAAGTCGGCGTATATTCCTTAGTGTATGTCAGCACTGTGAGTTTTCTTAGTCCAAAAGGGGCCGGCTTATGGGTCCTGTGAGAGACGGGCGGGTCTAGGACCCACATACCTCCCCAAGGGGCATGGTGACAGGCCCATATAGTGGAGCCTGGTGTTAGCACTGGGCGGGTCTGTGTGTTTCATTGTTAGTTTGCTGTGGAATGGCTTATGAAGGAGAATAAACCATTCTGGCTGTCACGTATGAAGACGCTGCCACCTCGTACTTCCTGCACAAAGCAGCCTCGGGGGCAGTTACCCCGAAACACAGCGTTTGTAGTTTGGGGTTCTGATCTGGCACAAATCCCTTAGTCATATTAAAAAGCTTGTTGGAAGCGATTACGACCTTGAGGAGCTACTTAAAGGTGGCGCTGGAGTTCTTCCACTTCCTTACTGAAGTGCAAAGTTGCATATTTCCTAGAGGAGGGATGTGGCTACAATCTCCTCACCTACTTAACTGTCTTCTTATGGTACCAGGAAAACGTCTCTCCATAAGGTAGATAGCAAGTTCCCAGACCTTGTATATATACAGTCATGGCCAAAAGTATTGACACCCCTTCAATTCTGTCAGATAATACTCAGTTTCTTCCTGAAAATGATTGCAATCACAAATTCTTTGGTATTATTATATTCATTTAATTTGTCTTCAATGAAAAAACACAAAAGAGAATGAAGCAAAAAGCAAAACATTGATCATTTCACACAAAACTCCAAAAATGGGCGGGACAAAAGTATTGTCACCCTCAGCCTAATTCTTGGTTGCACAACCTTTAGCCAAAATAACTGCGATCAACCGCTTCCGGTAACCATCAATGAGTTTCTTACAATGCTCTGCTGGAATTTTAGACCATTCTTCTTTGGCAAACTGCTCCAGGTCCCTGATATTTGAAGGGTGCCTTCTCCAAACTGCCATTTTTAGATCTCTCCACAGGTGTTCTATAGGATTCAGGTCTGGACTCATTAGAAGTCTCCAGTGCTTTCTTTTAAACCATTTTCTAGTGCTTTTTGAAGTGTGTTTTGGGTCATTGTCCTGCTGGAAGACCCATGACCTCTGAGGGAGACCCAGCTTTCTGACACTGGGCCCTACAAACAGGGTCTGTCTGAATGGTAACACCCCATAATATACGTAGGGAAGCCTAGTGTATTGTGAAGTAAGGCAGCTCTGCGGACCTGGAGGTAGGCAAGGTCAGATAAGGAATAGAAATGATAAAAAGAGGGGAGTTGTTAAAGAAGTTGCCTGATACTTGTATCTACTCTATATTGGCAGCCATTTTGTCCTTCTAGGAGCCATTTTAGTTTATCATCCTATTCCTATTCCTTTGTAATATTCCTTTTAAACTTTATATATACCCCTAGTAGGAATGTAATATGGCAATGGTTGAGGGCTGAGAGCATAGAAAAATATGCAGACATGGGTATGGGAGTATAGCAAAACACTTCCTATACTGTCGCTCTGTCTTCCCGTGTAAGAATAATAGTCATAGAATCAGCATGGAGTCAGCGGACTGTGACCCTGAGCACATAGAGTGCAGCAAACAGATGTCTAAATGAATGTAGCAAATGATTTATGACCTGTGAATAAGACATTCATTTACTAGGTGTCATATCTTGATAAAGGTGTTGATAGATTTACATCTGTGAATAACACATTACCGTATATACTCGTGTATAAGCCGAGTTTTTCAGCCCACAAATTGGGCTGAAAAGTCCCCCCCTCGGCTTATACACGGGTCTATACGGTAATGCTGTGGGGGGGGGCTGTGACCGGGAGCTGGAGGAGGCAGGAGGGGGCCGCGGTGACCGCAGGCGGTCACGTGGGGCCGCCTCATTAGTGCAATGAATATGCACGGCATCCCCCCGTCCATCAACGGCGGGGGGATGCCGTGCATATTGCACTGCACAGCCCCCCTCCTTAATATGGGTCCCCCAGTATTAATAAACAGCCCCCCCCCTCCTTATCATGGCCCCCCAGGCTGCGGCAGCTGTCAAAATAACAAACAGTTTATACATCACCTTCCGACGCAGCTTCTCCGCTCCTCCGGTCCTCCGCTCGCCGGCTTCTTCTTTCTTCTTGTGCCGGTGTCATGTGACCGGGCGCAGGAGATGACGTCATTTCCTGCGCGCGGTCACAGAAGTCGGCACAACAAGAAAGAAGAAGCAGCCGGCGAGCGGAGGACCGGAGGAGCGGAGAAGCTGCGTCGGAAGGTGATGTATAAACTGTTTGTTATTTTGACAGCTGCCGCAGCCTGGGGGGCCATGATAAGGAGGGGGGGGCTGTTTATTAATACTGGGGCTGTATATACATCTGGGGCTGCTGGATAGTACCACTGGGGCTGTATACTACCACTGGGGCTGCATATACCTCTGGGGCTGATGTATACTACCACTGGGGCTGTATACTACCACTGGGGCTGTATATACATCTGGGGCTGCTGGATAGTACCACTGGGGCTGTATACTACCACTGGGGCTGCATATACCTCTGGGGCTGATGTATACTACCACTGGGGCTGTATACTACCACTGGGGCTGTATATACATCTGGGGCTGATGTATACTACCACTGGGGCTGCTTGGGCTCCTGTATACTACCACTGGGGCTGATGTATACTACCACTGGGGCTGTATACTACCACTGGGGCTGTATATACATCTGGGGCTGATGTATACTACCACTGGGGCTGCTTGGGCTCCTGTATACTACCACTGGGGCTGCATATACCTCTGGGGCTGATGTATACTACCACTGGGGCTGTATACTACCTCTGGGGCTGTATATACATCTGGGGCTGATGTATACTACCACTGGGGCTGCTTGGGCTCCTGTATACTACCACTAGGGCTCCTGTATACTACCACTGGGGCTGCTGGGGCTCCTATATACTACCACTGGGGCTGCTGGGGATGCTATATACTACCACTGGGGCTGCTGTATACTACCACTGGGGCTGCTGTATACTACCACTGGGGCTGCTATATACTACCACTGGGGCTGCTGGGGATGCTATATACTACCACTGGGGCTGCTGGGGATGCTATATACTACCACTGGGGCTGCTGGGGATGCTATATACTACCACTGGGGATGCTATATAGTACCACTGGGGCTGCTGGGGATGCTATATACTACCACTGGGGCTGCTGTATACTACCACTGGGGCTGCTGTATACTACCACTGGGGCTGCTATATACTACCACTGGGGCTGCTGGGGATGCTATATACTACCACTGGGGCTGCTGGGGATGCTATATACTACCACTGGGGCTGCTGGGGATGCTATATACTACCACTGGGGCTGCTGGGGATGCTATATACTACCACTGGGGATGCTATATAGTACCACTGGGGCTGCTGGGGATGCTATATACTACCACTGGGGCTGCTGTATACTACCACTGGGGAGGCCTGTATACCACTGGGGGGGGCCTGTATACCACACTGCTGGGGGCTGTATACCTGTGCTGGGGTCCACCCTCGGCTTATACACGAGTCAATAGGTTTTTCCAGATTTTTGGGGCAAAAGTAGGGGGGTCGGCTTATACACGGGTCGGCTTATACACGAGTATATACGGTACTTACATTCTTGTATATTTTTGTATGACTATGTCCCCGCCATCCTGCCACGTATCACCCTATTAGGTAATGCTCCATTGTGTTGGAGTCCTTGATTATGCTATATAATCTCAACCCTCTAATAAAGAGTGACTCTCTCTTGGAAGACCTGACTGCTGTGTCTTTTACTGAGTGTCCAGATACATGGTAGATCGGTGCCGATCCAACTTTATTATTTTACAAATCAGTCTATTCTGGTTAGCATAAGCATTGAAGCCCGTTTGCCGGCTCTATTAATTATGCTGCAAAATTTGTTGGTAGTCTTCAGACTTCATAATGCCATGCACACGGTCAAGCAGTCCAGTGCCAGAGGCAGCAAAGCAACCCCAAAACATCAGGGAACCTCCGCCATGTTTGACTGTAGGGACCGTGTTCTTTTCTTTGAATGCCTCTTTTTTCTTCTGTAAACTTGTAAATGTTGATGCCTTTGCCCAAAAAGCTCTACTTTTGTCTCATCTGACCAGACAAAAATTCTTCCAAAACGTTTTAGGCTTTCTCAGGTAAGTTTTGGCAAACTCCAGCCTGGCTTTTTTATGTCTCGGGGTAAGAAGTGGGGTCTTCCTGGGTCTCCTACCATACAGTCCCTTTCCATTCAGACGCCGACGGATAGTATGGGTTGACACTGTTGTACCCTCGGACTGCAGGGCAGCTTGAACTTGTTTGGATGTTAGTTGAGGTTCTTTATCCACCATCCGCACAATCTTGAGTTGAAATCTCTCGTCAATTTTTTTTTTTTTCCGTCCACATCTAGGAAGGTTAGCCACAGTGCCATGGGCTTTAAACTTCTTGCTGACACTGGGCACGGTAGACACAGGAACATTCAGGTCTTTGGAGATGGACTTGTAGCCTTGAGATTGCTCATGCTTCCTCACAACTTGGTCTTCTTTCTTTTCTCCATGCTCAATGTGGTACACACAAGGACACAAGACAGAGGTTGAGTCAATTTTAATCCATGTCAACTGGCTGCAAGTGTGAGTTAGTTATTGCCAACACCTGTTAGGTGCCATCGGTAAGTTACAGGTGCTGTTAATTACACAAATTAGAGAAGCATCACATGATTTTTCTAACAGTGCCAATACTTTTGTCCACCCCCTTTTTTATGTTTGGTGTGGAATTATATCCAATTTGGCTTTAGGACAATTCTTTTTGTGTTTTTTCATTGAAGACAAATTAAATGAAGATAATAATACCAAAGAATTTGTGATTGCAATAATTTTCAGGAAGAAACTGTCAGAATTGCAGGGGTGTCAATACTTTTGGCCATGACTGTATGTATATTTAAATATATATTGCAATCTGAGAGTCCTCAGTGGTTGATACCTTTTAATGGCTAACTGAAAAGATGGTAAACATAGCAAACTTTCGGGACACCGTGACCCCTTCGTCAGGATGGTAGGGGCCACAGAGAAGAGCGACCAAGGTTATTAGAGGACTGAGGGGTATGCAATACCAAGACAGGTTATTAAACTTCGGGTTATTTAGTTTGGAAAAACAAAGGCTTAGGGGTGATCTTATAATAATGTATAAATATGTGAGGGGACAGTACAGAGACCTTTTTAATGATCTTTTTACTCTTAGGCTTGAGACAGGGACAAGGGGGCATCCTCTACGTCTGGAGGAAAGAAGGTTTAATCATAATCATAGACGTGGATTCTTTACTGTAAGAGCGGTTAGACTATGAAACGCTCTGCCACATGAGGTTGTAATGAGTGACTCACTGCTAAAATTTAAGAGTGGCCTGGATGCCTTTCTTGAAAAATATAATATTACCGGTTATATATACTAGATTCTTTGATAGGGCGTTGATCCAGGGAACTAGTCTGATTGCGGTATGTGGAGTCAGGAAGTAATTTTTTTCCCAATGTGGAGCTTAGTGTTGCCACATGTTTTTTTTTGCCTTCCTCTGGATCAACATCTTAGGCTATAGGTTGAATTAGATGGACTTAAGGTCTTCCGTCAACGTACTATGTTACTATGTTACTGGAGGGAGGTCCCAGAGTGATTGGAGTGGAAAAAGTGTGAGAGGAGCAAGGTGGAACGCATGGGGAGTCTTCAGGAGTGTCTTCCCAGAAAAAAGATGGAGAACAGGAGCTGATCCTAGAGAGAAAGGGGGCTTCAAAAGAGGGCTAGAGAAAGACGTAGCCCAGACAGAAAGGTCTTGACTTGTACACCCCGAGTATACGGGTCTGACAACGTGGCCTGGAGTATTTATCCTCCGGGTACTTGTCCCAGCTCCGAAGACGTTCTCAGGGTGTTCGTCCCCTGGGACATACTACTGCCCAAAAAAGCAGACCACAAGAAGAGAGAAAAGGGACAGGACAAGGGTAAATCCAAGAAGGTACCACCAGAGACTTCCACAGATTCTGCATTCTGCTCCGACTACCCGGCTGGCCGTCCTGGAGTACTGTGAACTGTATCACCATCTTGTTCAGTTTTCCTTTTACAAATAAAGTACCTAGAAGAGTGAAGTGCCTCTGTGTCTCTGTCCTGCTTCATTGACTTTTCTCAACGGTTTGCATCGTGCCGGCATCAGGTAACGCTGCCTTGGAGGATTAGATCTACCTGTAGGGAGCTGCTCCACCATAGCCGCAATACCACCACCCTCTGGAGGACTATGGTGGCGCTGATGTCTAGCCACCAGGTACTACAGGTGGTGTCACGTGATAAAGACTTCAACCCCTTAATTGGTGACTGTCTCCCCCTCAGGGCCACGGGTCTGGGCAGGCCACCAGTGAGATCCCCCAACGAAGCTGAGAGCCCAGACATCCGAGTTCCCATACCCTGGGGCGGTACAGATAGTTTCCTTTTCTGGCGCTCCCAAACAGAATCTCGTGCTCAGTGCAACCGGGTACTGTGTGCCTTTGGACTTTGAACTTTTTAATTGAAAAGAACTTTCACCGCTCCTGTACGGCACTGAGAACTGGTTTCCGCCATTTTTACCGGGAACTCCAAGTTGGCGATTTGACTATGTAAAGGACCATGTTCAGGCTCGGGGGTGTGCCTCAGCTTCTTGACGAAGGAGGGCCTAGACAGAGATGCGAAAATGTTTGGCTGCCCCTATGGTCATCATTCAATCAAGGGGGCGGTCCAACAGAAGTGGCCCCTGGGAAGCCATTACACGCCCATAAAAGGGATAGCCAGAAGAGAAGAACATAATAGAAAGTACGATATACCCGGCAACATGTCAACAAGGTGGACGGACATTCACCAACATGTGGGACAGGAGGCACGTACTGCCCACGGTGATTCGGAAGCCCCGTCCCTGCTGACGGATGAGGGCGATGCCGAGTACTGGATGGTCGCATTCTGGGACTTGCAGAGCCAACTATCTGAGACGTTAGAGTGGGTAGTACGACAGTGGAGTGCGGAGTAAGCCGTGGGGCTCAGGGGTCAAGCCGTGGATAGGAGAGCGAGAGAAGCCGCAGCCCCTGCACAGGCTGTAACAGATCTCTTGGCCGCCATCCCACCTGTTCAGACTCAAGAGGCAGGAGTCCAAACTGACTTCCCAGAGAACCTGCCCGCTGCTTCCACTAGCACCTCGGTGGTAGAAACCCGAGCCCTGGAAGGAAGGACTGGACATCGTTGTGGAGCATGTTGACGATGGTCTGGATAACATCACCAACCTAGCCAAGGATGACTTCGCAGAGGACGAAGAGGAGCTGTTTTACCATCCTGGAGCTGCTGGAGATCATACCCCAGAGCTGGCATGGTGGACTGACCAGCTGCCTGTTGCTGTGCCAAGCTGCATCGCAGATGTTATCGCCGTTCTAGAGACCCCGTTACACCGTATTCCACCACCGGAGTATACCCCACTGGTTAGAGAGTCCGACCAGGAAGCCCGGCAAAGACGTCATGAGGAGTACTACCAACGAGAGATGGAAAGCCATAGAGTAAGGGAAGAAGCCCACAGAGACCCCCCACTGCCATTGGAACGACAAGAAACTGGCACCATAGTGTCATTTAACTAAGTGAATGGCTGGATTCATATGCGAGCCAGGACTGCATGAAGAAATCTTTGTGGTGCGTATAGACATTGAGTCACACCTGTGTCGTGGTCACCTGGACCAGGATATGTACCATGGAGACGAGGTAACTTATTAGAGACACGTGGGGCCACACTTGGGTGGCTCGCTATTCGTGTCTCCCGCCATTAAGTACCTGTTATTGCCACAGACTTAAGATGTGAATAATTTATTTTGCTGCAGTGTGAACTTTTTGTTTTTCTTTTACCTTGTATTGAAGAAAAATGTAAATCCCCTGATTTGAGTGAAGACTCATAGATTTACATGAGAACTCTTCCCTTCCATAAGTGCATAATGTTGTTTGAGCCTGGACTATTAACCCATTTTAGCCAGAGACTCTCGTTTGCTATCATGTAGTCATTTAAAGCGGCCCGGCGGTGATAAATCGCACCGGACTGTGATGGACAATGATTACGGCTAGGTCCGCGCAGTTACCAGTCCCCGTTTGGCCGATGAGAAGTTAGATAATGTTTTTGTTTAAAGTGAATTGTATAAAAAGAAAGGTGCTACGAATCGGAGAGTAAGATCTTGGCCAAGGGGTGACCCGAGGACCCCGAGGTCTATAGTAGTAGCTAGCTTTCATACTGTTCAGTAGCGTTAAAAGAAAGGAGCCTCCATGAAGGGAAGAAGAATGCTTGTTTGTAAATATGTTACGTGCTATTGTTTAATGAAAATTCAAAACTTTTTACTCTTCTGATAAACCCTGTAACACCATGACTTGCGGACGAGTATATTCCATCAAGGGGGAATGTGGCGTCCCACTGGTCAGGCATCACATGTGGGGTACTGCACAGAAAGATGAGCATGTGGTTATCCCTGTCGCAAGTAGAATGCAAAACACTGTGGAAGGATCTGATCCAAAAACACACCCACCAATACTTGGGGGAGGTTCCAGAGTGAGTTGGAGTGGAAAAAGTGTGAGAGGAGCAAGATGGAACGCATATGGAGTCTTCAGGAGTATCTTCCCAGAGGAAAGACGGAGAACGGAGCTGACCCAAAAGAGAAAGGGAGCTTCAAAAGAGGGCTAGAGAAAGACGTAGCCCAGACAGAAAGGTCCTAACTTGTACACCCAGAGTACACAGGTCTGACAACGCGACCTGGAGTGTTCATCCTTTGTCCGTACTTGTCCCGGCTCTGAAGACGTTCTCAGGGTGTTCATCCCCTGGGAGTACTAATGCCCAAAAAAGCAGACCACGAGAAGAAAGAGAAGGGATAGGACAAAGGTAGATCCAAGAAGGTACCACCAGAGACTTCCACAGATTCTGCATTCTGCTGCGACTACCCTGCCGGTCGTCCTGCTGAAGTACTGTGAACTGTATCACCATCTTGTTCAGTTTTCCTTTTACAAGTAAAGTACCTGGAAGAGTGAAGTGCCTCTGTGTCTCTGTCCTGCTTTATTGACTTTTCTCAACGGTTTGCATCGTGTCGGCATCAGGTAACACTGCCACGGAGGATTAGCTCTACCTGTAGGGAGCTGCTCCACAATAGCCGCAATACCACCACCCTCCGGAGGACTGTGGCGGCGCTGATGTCTAGTCACCAGGCACTACAGGTGGCGTCACGTGATAATGACTTCAACCCCTTAATTGGTGACTGTTCCCCCTCAGGGTCTGGGCAGGCCAACAGTGAGATCCCCCCACCGAAGCTGAGGGCCCAGACATCCGAGTTCCCATACCCTGGGGCGGTACACCTACATCCCAGGGGAGACACTGGACATGTCCCCTTAATATCCCGGACAGGAGGGGGTCACACTATGAACCCATCCCTGATTGCTGAGATCTTTCAAGAATATTACTGGGACCTCTACAATATCAAGCAGCAAAAGGGTAAGGAAACCGCTAACTTAACCTCAGCCATTAATAGTTATGTTAACGATGCTGCTCTGCCTGTTCTTACAGAAGACACAATCAAGCTGCTAGAAGATGACCTCTCAGAGTCCTGTCCCTAACGGCTTCACCCCTATATTCTTTAAAATGTTCTTTGCCAAATTGACACCATTCTTAACAAAAGTATTTAATAATGTTTTGACCCAATCCCCATGGGTCCCCCAATCGCTAGAGGCCCATATAAGTGTCAACCGCAAACCTGGAAAAGACCATACCATCGTTTCTAACTATCGGCCAATATCCTTGATCAACATAAATATTAAACTTTTCTCCAAGACCTTGGCCAATAGGCTTAGTCCCTTACTCCCTGGTTTAATCCATACAGACCAAGTCGGCTTTGTAAGAGGCAGAGAGGCCAGGGACAACACAAATAAACTGTTCATCCTATTAGACCGATCAAGGGTCATTTCCGTCCCGATGTGTCTTCTCTCAGTGGACGCTGAAAAGGCCTTTGATCGGGTGGATAGGAGGTTTTAAATGATGGCTTCTCTGCACCAGATAGATCTGGAAGATAGGTTCCTGGGAAAATTGCTTCCCTATATGGATGCCCATCGGCTAAGTTTAAGGTAAATTGCCCTACTATCATCACCATTTGCCATTCAATAATGGCACGTAGCAGGGGTGCCCCTTGTCGCCTCTGTTACACGTCATCACTATGGAGAAACCATACGGAGAAACCCAAATATCCTTGGGCTCCCAAACAATCAATACAAAGCCACATCGTTTGCTGATTATCTCCTCTTTGTCACGAATCCTAGACTTTCGTTCCCCTCTTTAGTGGAGGAATTTAGGAGATTTGGTGACCATAGCAATTTCAAGGTAAACTTCAGCTAATCCGAGGCACTGAACATTACTCTTCCTACAAATGAAGTAGCCTTTATTAAAGACAATTTCAAATTTAAATGGCAGATCTCAGCTTTAAAATACCTGGGTGTCTGGATCCCTAGGGACACCTCCTAGTTATACCCTCTAAATTATACATCCCTCTTAGACAGACTATCAAGGATTTAAATACAGTGTTGGCCAAAAGTACTAACACCCCTGCAATTCTGTCACATAATACTCAGTTTCTTCCTGAAAATGATTGCATCACAAATTCTTTGGTATCATTATCTTAATTTAATTTGTCTTCAATGAAAAAACACAAAAGAGAATGAAGCAAAAAGCAAAACATTGATCATTTCACACAAAACTCCAAAATTGGGCCAGACAAAAGTATTGGCACCCTCAGCCTAATACTTGGTTGCACAACCTTTAGCCAAAATAACTGCGATCAACTGCTTCCGGTAACCATCAATGAGTTTCTTACAATGCTCTGCTGGAATTTTAGACCATTCTTCTTTGGCAAACTGCTCCAGGTCCCTGATATTTGAAGGGTGCCTTCTCCAAACTGCTATTTTTAGATCTCTCCACAGGTGTTCTATGGGATTCAGGTCTGGACTCATTGCGGCCACCTTAGAAGTCTCCAGTGCTTTCTCTCAAACCATTTTCTAGTGCTTTTTGAAGTGTGTTTTGGGTCATTGTCCTCCTGGAAGACCCATGACCTCTGAGGGAGACCCAGCTTTCTCACACTGGGCCCTACATTATGCTGCAAAATTTGTTGGTAGTATTCAGACTTCATAATGCCATGCACACGGTCAAGCAGTCCAGTGCCAGAGGCAGCAAAGCAGACCCAAAACATCAGGGAACCTCCGCCATGTTTGACTGTAGGCAGGGCCGCCACTAGGGGGTTACAGCCCGTACTGCAGTGAGGGGCCCGGGCCTGACTGCAGGGGGCGTGGCCATTAGACTGGGGCAGGAGGGGCCCGGCCATGCTGGTGGGGGGCGTGGCTATTGGGATCAAGGAGGCCTGCCCCCCTTCTCGGCCAGAGGGCCCCCTGAGCTGCGTGATCACTCCCCCCACTGACGAGTACCTGTGTGCACGTCACTGAGCACCTCCTCAGCTGCTCCTCTGGTCTCCTCTTCCGCCTCATCTATCCTGCACAGCATCAATTGGGTAGGCGGAGCCAAGTGGGGCGACGACAAGAGCTTGCAGGAAGCATGAGGAGAGGGGAGTGAAGTGAGCAGCCACAGGAGCACCCCTCCTCCTCCTCCTCCTATAATGTCACCACCAGCACGGCAGTCAGGAGTAGGGGAGGGGGAGAGAAGGAGGCTGACAGGAGCCTCCACAATGTGTGTACAGACGTCATCTGCTGATTCCCACTACAGGCCTCCCTCACTGGGTACACCATGATTATGAAGAAGAGAGTGAGTATATATATATGTGTGTGTGATACAGATATCATGTATGAGTGTGATGTGTGTGTCATGGCTGTGTGTCTCTGTCATCTGTGTGCTGTGTGTCTCTGTGTCATCTGTGTGCTGTGTCTGTGTCATCTGTGTGCTGTGTGTCTCGTGTCATCTGTGTGCTGTGTGTCTTGTCATCTGTGTGCTGTGTGTCTCTGTCATCTGTGTGCTGTGTGTCTCTGTCATCTGTGTGCTGTGTTCTGTGTCATCTGTGTGCTAGTGTGTCTCTGTCATCTATGTGCTGTGTCTCTGTGTCATCTGTGTGCAGTGTGTCTCTGCATCTGTGCGTGTGTCTCTGTGTCATCTGTGTGCTGTCTCTGTCATCTGTGTGCAGTGTGTCTCTGTCATCTGTGTGCGTGTGTCTCTGTCATCTGTGTGCGTGTGTCTCTGTCATCTGTGTGCAGTGTGTCTCTGTCATCTGTGTGCTGTGTGTCTGTGTCATCTGTGTGCTGTGTGTCTCTGTCATCTGTGTGCTGTGTGTCTCTGTCATCTGTGTGCTGTGTCTCTGTGTCATCTGTGTTCAGTGTGTCTCTGTCATCTGTGTGCAGTGTGTCTCTGTCATCTGTGTGCTGTGTGTCTCTGTCATCTGTGTGCTGTGTGTCTCTGTGTCACCTGTGTGCCTCTGTCATCTGTGTGCTGTGTGTCTCTGTCATCTGTGTGCTGTGTGTCTCTGGTCATCTGTGTGCTGTGTGTCTCTGGGTCATCTGTGTGCTGTGTGTTTCTGGTCATCTTGTCTGTGTGTCTCTGTCATCTGTGTGCTGTGTGTCTCTGTCATCTGTGTGCTGTGTGTCTCTGTCATCTGTGTGCTGTGTGTCTCTGTGTCATCTGTGTGCTGTGTGTCTCTGTCATCTGTGTGCTGTGTGTCTGTGTCATCTGTGTGCTGTGTGTCTCTGTGTCATCTGTGTGCTGTGTGTCTCTGGTCATCTGTGTTCTGTGTCTGTGTCATCCGTGTGCTGTGTGTCTCTGTCGTCCGTGTGCTGTGTCTCTTACGTCCGTGTGCTGTGTCTCTGTCGTCCGTGTGCTGTGTCTGTCGTCCGTGTGCTGTGTCTCTGTCGTCCGTGTGCTGTGTCTCTGTCGTCCGTGTGCTGTGTCTCTGTCGTCCGTGTGCTGTGTCTCGGTCGTCCGTGTGCTGTGTCTCGGTCGTCCGTTTGCTGTATGTGTGTATGTCATCTGTGTACTGTATGTGTGTCTCTCATCCGAGTGCAGTGTGTGTCTGTCATCCATGTGCTGCATGTGTGTGTCAGACAGGGCACAGGGGGGAGACAGGAGCAGAAGAGAGACACAGCAGACAGGTGGGACACAGTGCACAGGTTGGAGACAAGCACAGAGAGAGACAGCAAACAGGAGGGACAGAGACTGCGCAAAGGGTGGTGACAGGTACAGAGAGGGGAGAGACTGCACACATGGGGGAGAGACATGCACAGAGAGGGGCATTGCCAAGCTGTAACTCGGCCTCTATTGTCCAGACTTCCAGAAAATGGCCGCGGAGGCGGTGCATGTGCAGAACAAGATCCGGGCCATTTTCTGGAAGCTTGTGGCCCTGCCTCCAGAGCTCAGCTCACCCCCTCAATGGGTGGGGGCCCGGGGACAGATCATATATCCCTGTGGCTACTGCAGAGCTCAGCTCAAGCCCAGTCTGTGTGCCCCTAGCCCTCTACAGTACGGTATATGCCCTCAGTTTCTCCTATATGATGTATATATAGCAGTCTCCTATTGAATGTATTTGATTTACAAAAGTTATTGTCACAGAGTCTACTGCGCTCCAGACCAACACAAACCTGGAAGACCAGAAATCACCGAACATCGCAGGACACAGACAAGCCGCTGCAGCCATCAAATTAGATGAGGTAATTAATTAATTAAATGTAGCCGGGTAATTTTTATGTTGATGTGCAGCCCCTGAATGATGGTATGAATTTCCAAATGTCCGCCACCCCTGTACAGGGTAATAAATAACAGCACCAGTATTATTCTGCCTCATGTGGCATTTATTGTTCACATCCCTCCACAGCTCACATCAAGAGCAATGTATAGAAAGAGGTTAATGTGTGACTGGGGAGGACGTGGTGCAGAAAGGGAGTTTTTCCAATAGTGGGCGGTAAAATAATGGAAGGTTCGAGAGGTGGAGGCGGAGCCTGGATGGAGGCGGGGCCTGGGTCGAGATTGGTGGAGGCGGAGATTGCGTGGAGTCTCAGGGGGGCCCCAAAATTTTGCCCCTTAGGGGCCCCGAAATTCCTAGTGGCAGCACTGACTGTAGGGACCGTGTTCTTTTCGTTGAATGCCTTTTTTTTTCTCCTGTAAACTCTATGTTGATGCCTTTGCCCAAAAAGAGAGACCATTCTTCCAAAACGTTTTAGGCTTTCTCAGGTAAGTTTTGGCACACTTCAGCCTGGCTTTTTTATGTCTCTGGGTAAGAAGTGGGGTCTTCCTGGGTCTCCTACCATACAGTCCCTTTTCATTCAGACGCTGACAGATAGTACGGGTTGACACTGTTGTATCCTCGGACTGCAGGGCAGCTTGAACTTGTTTGGATGTTAGTCAAGGTTCTTTAGCCACCATCCGCACAATCTTGCGTTGAAATCTGTAAATTTTTCTTTTCCGTCCACATCTAGGGAGGTTAGCCACAGTGCCATGGGCTTTAAAATTCTTGATGACACTACGCACGGGAGACACAGGAACATTCAGGCCTTGAGATTGCTCATGCTTCCTCACAATTTGGTTTCTCAAGTCCTCAGACAGGTCTTTGGTCTTCTTTCTTTTCTCCATGCTCAATGTGGTACACACAAGGACACAGGAGAGGTTGAGTCAACTTTAATCCATGTCAACTGGCTGCAAGTGTGATTTAGTTATTGCCAACACCTGTTAGGTGCCACAGGTAAGTTACAGGTGCTGTTTAATTACACAAATTAGAGAAGCATCACATGATTTTTCTAACAGTTCCAAAACTTTTGTCCACCCCCTTTTTTATGTTTGGTGTGGAACTATATCCAATTTGGCTTTAGGACAATTCTTTTTGTGTTTTTTTCATTGAAGACAAATTAAATGAAGATAATAATACCAAAGAATTTGTGATTGCAATCATTTTCAGGAAGAAACTGAATATTATCTGACAGAATTGCAGGGATGTCAATACTTTTGACCAACACTGTAGATACAACAAACATTCTGTTAGGTCCCCTGGCACCGATCCCCAGCCCACCCCTCCTGGGTCGGCATTGTCTGCTCCTCTGCCGACCGGGCATCCGGCATCCAGGCGTACTGTGTCTCGGAGCCGTCGCCGAGTTCCCTTCCTGTCAGCTGAACCACCGGGCTCACACATGAGCACATTACAATGGTCGTATTCATGTGACCAATCAGCGGTGCACTCCTCCCCAGTTATTCTAGGGGTCGGCACGGTCCAACCTGACACTCCCCTTGACCAATAGCTGCTCTTCCTCTAGTATATCAGGCCACCTCCACTTATGGGAGCACAATGAGACATGCAGTCTTGCATGTACATAACCTCCGTGGACGATCACCTGGACTCCGTGCAGTCTGCAACAACGGCCTCGGCTCAGGCCGCATCCTATGACGGGTCCCCGGGTGGCGTCCCGAACCCTCTGCCTCGCCTAGACTACCTAGATACAGCGGAGACCCCAAGATGTGCCGCGGTTTCCTCAACCAGTGTCGCTTACACTTTGAGCTACTGCCACAGCAGTACCCCACTGATCGGGCCAAGGTGGTTTTCGTGGGGTCCCACCTGGAGGGCGAGGCTCTGGCGTGGTTAACCCTCTATGGGAGCATGATGACCCAGTGGTCTCCCACTTGCCGACCTTTCTTGAGGCATTCCGGAGGGTCTTCAATGAACCCGGTCGGGTCGCATCTGCTACGGAATCACTCTTCAACCTCCGTCAAGGGACGCTCACCATTGGGCAATACGCCATTCATTTCCGCATCCTCTCTTCCGAAGAGAGATGGAATAACGAAGCTGACCGAAGGTTTTTGGCGTGGCCTGTCCGACAGGATAAAGGACGAACTCGCGGGCTGGGATATCCCAGGTGAGCTGGAGGACTTGATCTCACTAGCCACTCGCATCGACTTGCGTTTCGAAGAGTGCTCCCGTGAAACCGCCAGGGAAAGGAGATCCGTCCGCTGCCGATATTGTCCTGAAAGACCAGGAGAAGTCCTCCACCTAGGTCACGTAAGAGAGACCGTCCTAGGCGAGAGCGATGCCTCTCAACCTCTCACCCTGCCCTTGCAGGTGATACGTCCGCAAAGACACTTTTCTGAGCTAGCCTACGTGGATTCTGGGGCAGCAGGAAATTTCATTCAGCAAGAGGTGGTGACTCGACTTGGAATCTCTGTAATACCTCTGGTGACGCCTCACGTGATTGCATCGGTGGATGGCAGACCGCTGCAGGAGATCGTCACCAAAGTGACAGAGGAGGTGGAGGTGCAGATCGGGGCTCTACACTGTGAAAAGATTGCCCTATTGATCTGGTTCCTGGTGCTACACCACCCAAGGGATGAAACTACCCGTTGTCTCCAGCTGAGTCACAAGCCATGTCTGAGTACATCACGGACAGCTTGGCTAGGGGCTTCATTCGAAAATCCCCTAGCTGGCGCTGGGTTTTTCTTTGTGAAGTAGAAGGAGGGCACCCTTTGACCCTGCATAGATTACAGAGGCTTGAATGCCTTCAACGTCAAGAACAAATACCCCCTGCCACTGATTCCAAAGCTCTTTGACAGGTTCAAAGTGGCTCACATCTTCACGAAATTAGACCCCCGAGGAGCATACAACCTGGTTTGCATACATGCCGGAGACAAATGGAAGACGGCTTTCAACACCAGGGACAGCCATTATGAGTATTTGGTCATGCCGTATGGGTTGTGTAATGCTCACGCAGTATTTCAGGAGTTTGTCAATGACATCTTTCGTAATCTGTTGTACACGTGTGTGGTGGTATATCTGGACGATATCTTCATCTTCTCCCCGGTTTGTCCTCTCATAGACGGGACGTGCGGCAAGTCCTCCTGCGACTGAGGAGGAATCGGTTGTATGCCAAGATGGAGAAATATGTCTTTGAGCAGACCTCTTTGCCCTTTCCCGGATACATCATCTCTTACTCCGGATTATGGATGGATCCTGAGAAGCTCTCTGCCATGCTGAAGTGGCTATTCAGCGGTTCCTTGGTTTTGCAAATTATTACAGGCAATTCATTCCCCATTTCTCATCCTTGATCAAGCCCATCATGGCTCTCATCTGTAAGGGAGCAAAAGCCTGCGACTGGACCCCAGAGGCTGAGAACACCTTTTCCACGTTAAAGTGCTCCTTCTCCGAGGCTCCTACCTTCCACCGACCAAAGGTAAACAGACAGTTCATTGTAGAGGTAGACGCCTCCTCCATAGGAGCAGGGGTTGTCCTCTCCCAGAAATCGCCTTCAGGTGAGTTAGTCACCTGCAGGTTTTTCTCCAAAGCATTTACCTCATCGGAGCGCAACTACTCTATTGGGGATCGTGAATTGCTGGACATCAAATTAGCATTGGAGGAGTGGCGTCACCTCCTCGAGGGTGCCGTTCATCCGTTCATTATCTTCACAGACCACAAGAACCAGGCTTATGTCCAGTCCGCCCAGAGGCTCAACCCCCGGCAGTTCCGGTGGTCCCCGTTCTTTGTCAGTTTCAACTTTGAACTGCACTTCTGGCCTGACAGTAAAAACGTCAAGGCTGATGCTCTGTCAAGGTACTTCCAGCAGTGGGATGTGGAAGAGGAGACCTTCCATATCGTAGATCCTACCAAGATAATCACCATGGCTCCGTTACAGGTAGTTGGACTTCTGCCGGGAAAGATCTTCGTAGCACAGGATCAGAAGAGGGCGGTCCTGGCATGGGGACATTCGTCAAGAATTGCCGGTCACGTAGAAGTCTCTCTCTTTGATCTCTCGTCACTATTGGTGGCTTACTATCCATCAAGACGTCCACGACTTTGTTGCTTCATCTCGTCCTGTGCTAGAAATAAGGTGTCTAGAGAGTTACCGGCTGGACATCTACTGCCTCTCCCGGTCTCATCGGCTCCTTGGCAACACATAGCTATGGATTTCATTACGGATCTACCCTGCTCCTCTGGCTGTACGGTCATATGGGTAGTTGTGGATTGCTTCTCTAAAATGGCTCACTTCGTTCCTTTGCCCGGTCTACCATCCGCTCCTGAGTTAGCCAAGATATTCATTGCACAGATCCTCCGGCTCCACGGATTTCCTCGTCATATAATGTCCGATAGGGGAGTTCAGTTCACTTCCCGGTTCTGGAGGGCGCTGGACATCACGTTGGACTTCTCTGCTTATCATCCGCAGTCCAACGGGCAGGTGGAGCGCATTAACCAAGTCCTCACCACCTACCTCCATCACTTCGCCAATGCTCATCACGATAACTCTCCTTCCTTAGGTGGAATTCGCTTACAACAATCACTCTAGTAAGGCTACTTTCACACTACGATTTTTTAAAATCCGATGCTGTCCGATATAAATCGGACAGAATCGGATTCCTCTGATGCCTGGAATCGGATGCCAAATAGGCATCCGATTCTGACAGAAAATAGGATGCCCGCCCTCCTGTCAGATCGCTCCCTAGCTGTCAATGTCTCTCCCCCGGTCCTCTCCTCTTGGCCCCCGGTCCTCCTCTCTGCACCCCCGGTCCTCCCCTCTTGGCCCCCGGTCCTCCTCTCTGCACCCCCGGTCCTCCCCTCTTGGCCCCCGGTCCTCCCCTCTTGGCCCCCGGTCCTCCTCTCTGCACCCCCGGTCCTCCCCTCTTGGCCCTCGGTCCTCCCCTCTTGGCCCCCGGTCCTCCTCTCTGCACCCCCGGTCCTCCCCTCTTGGCCCCCGGTCCTCCTTTGTGTCCTCCAGTTCCCCCCATGTGTCCTCCGGGTCCCCCCATGTGTCTTCCGGGTCCCCCCATGTGTCCTCCGGGTCCCCCATGTGTCCTACGGGTCCCCCCATGTGTCCTCCCCCTCTCCAATCTTTTCTCACTTGTCCACGACTCCTGCACGGTCCCGCACGTCTCCCGGTATCTTGCTGTTATGTCTTCTGTGCTGCTAGGACCTCTCGTGATGTCACAATCACATGACTGCGAGTAACCAATAGCCGGCAGTCATGTGATTGTGACATCACGGCAGGTCCTGGCAGCACAGAAGACATAACAGCAAGATACCGGGAGACGCCGGAGACGCCGGGGGCCTCGTGGACAGGTAAGTATAGATTTTTTTTATTTTTTTAACCCTTTGTTTCACTTTTTGGAGCTATTTTAGTGTACTGAGCATGCTCAGTACACTAAAATCGGTCCGAGGAGACATCAGATGTTTCCTCAGACTCTACTCCATAGGGCCCCATGTCAAATTGATCGGGTCAGATCGGATGTGCACTAAATGCCATCCGATTTGGTCCGATCCGAGTTTGTCCGATTTTATTTTCGGTGCTAAAATCGGAGCAGGCTCCGATTTTAGCACCGATAATAAAATCGGACAGAATCGGATCGGACCAAATCGGATGGCATTTAGTGCACATCCGATTCGGTCCGATGCCTATAGGGCTGCATGGGGCCCAAAATCGGTCCGATGCTGTCTGATTTTTATCGGACAGCATCGGAACTGATAAAATCGTTATGTGAAAGCAGCCTAAGTCGTCAGCTAAATCTCCCTTTATTGTGTTGTTCGGGCAACATCCTGGTTTACCTCTTCCGTTCTCCTCAGCGTCCGGCGACCAATGCATTGTCTGTGGACTTTTCTAAGATCTGACTTGAGACCAGAGATGCCCTTACACAAGCCTCCGGCAGGATGAAGAGACATGCCGATAAGAGACACTTAGATGCACCGTCTTATCTCCCAGGCGATAAAGTGTGGCTTTCTTCCAGATACGTCAGGCTGAGGGTGCCGTTGATACAAGTTAGGGCCGTGTTATATCGGTCCTTTCAAAGTCCTTGGACGCATCAACAACGTTGCCTACAAGTTGAGACTGCTTGCCTCACTTCGCATCCCCAATTCCTTTCATGTCTCGTTGTTGAAACTGGTGGTGCTTAATGGTTTCTATCCATCCTCCAGCACCGTGCCATGGCTTCTCAGCTCCAAAAATGTCTATGAGGTCAGGGACATCCTTGCCATGAAGAAGAGTAGAAGCAAGTCCCTCTTCTTGATTGTGTCACGCTTCCGGGGCAAGGCGCCCTAGAGTGGACCCACTGGGCCGTGGTACCGAACTCCCCTGGGTGAGCTGATCCTAGTTTACCCAACCCCTATACAGGGATTGTCAGGGGCAAGCCCAGGGGGTCTATGTACCACAGCAGCTATTACCAGGGGGCGGCTCATAAGGTTAGCCTATACTAAGGCACAGCTAAGGATTCCGGGATAACAGGGTACAAAGCTAGGAAAACGGGAATGATGCTACCGGGGAAGAGCACAGCAAGGGTTCCAGGACACAGAGTACAAGGAAGGCCTGACCAACAGCTAGCAAAGTAGAAGCTCAACTAACACAATAATCAGGCACCTCCCATCAGTGGAGGTGGCCAGATATACCATAGGAAGAGCAGCTATTGGTCAAGGGGAGTGTCAGGTTGGACCATGCCGACCCTAAGTGTCACAGGGGAGGAGTGCACCTAGTGCGCCGCTAATTGGTAACATGAATACGACCATAGTAATGTACTCATGTGCGAGCCCGGCAGTCAGCTGACAGGAAGGGAACCCGGCGACGGCTCTGAGACACAGCACACCTTGACGCCGGAAGCCCGGTCGGCAGAGGAGCAGGAGATGCCGACCCGGGAGAGGTGAGCTGGGAAGCGGTGCCAGGGCGACTAATAGTACCCCCACCCTCATGCCCCCTCCTCTGTAGGCGCTTTAAGAACCTCGCCAGAATGTGCGGCGCAACGATGTTCTCCCGTGGCTCCCAGGTCCTCTCATCATGACCAAAGCCAGCCCAGTCAATTAGGAAGAGGGTCTTTCCTCTACTTTTCTTCATGGCAAGGATGTCCCTGACTTCATAGACATCCTCCGAGCTGAGAGGCCGTGGCACAGTACCGGAGGAAGGATGATAGCGATTAAGTACCACCGGCTTCAACAACGAGACATGGAAGGAGTTAGGGATGTGAAGCGAGGCAGGTAGCCTCAGCTTGTAGGCAATGTCGTTGATGCAACCCAGAACTTCGAAGGGACTGATATAACATGGCCCCAACTTGTAGGATGGCACCTTTAGCCTGACGTATCTGGAAGAAAGACACACTTTATCGACTGGGAGGAAAGATGGCGAATCCAGACGTTTCTTATCGGCATGCCTTTTCAGCCTGCTGGAGGCTTGTGTAAGAGCGTCTCTCTCCAGATCCTGGAGAAGTCCATGGACGATGCATCAGCCGCCGGGTTGCCGGACGCTTAGGAGATCGGAAGAGGTAACCCAGGGTGTTGCCCGAATACCACGAAAAAAGGGGATTTAGCGGACGACTCACTAGAGTGATTGTTGTATGCGAATTCCGCCCAGGGAAGGAGACAGGTCCAGTTATCGTGATGAGCGCTGGCGAAGTGCCGAAGATAGGTTTTGAGGACTTGGTTAATGTGTTCCACCACCCCGTTTAACTGAGGATGACAGGCAGAGGAGAAGTCCAACATGACGTCCATATGCTTGCACAGCGCCCTCTAGAACTGGGAAGTGAACTGGACTCCCCATCGGACACGATATGGCGAGGAAATCCATGGAGCCGGAAGATGTGTTCAATGAATATCTTGGCCAACTCAGGAGCGGATGGTAGACCGGGTAAAGGAACGAAGTGAGCCATTTTGGAGAAGCGATCCACGACTACCCATATGACCGTACAGCCGGAGGAGCAAGGGAGAACTGTAATGAAATCCATCGCTATATGTCGCCAAGGAGCTGACGGGACCAGAAGAGGCAGTAGACGTCCAGCCGGCAACTTATTTCTAGCACAAGATGGACATGAGGCAACGAAGTCCTGGACGTCTTGACGGATAGTAGTCCACCAATAGTGACGAGTGATCAAAGAAAGAGACTTTTTAACTCTAACGTGAGCGGCAATCTTCGACGAGTGTCCCCTTGACACGACCGTCCTTCTTTGATTCTGGGCGACGAATGTCTTACCCGGTGGAAGTCCAGCTACACGTAAAGGAGCCACAGTGATTATTTTGGTAGGATCGACGATATGGAAGGGCTCATCTTCCACACCCGACGGCTGGAAGGACCGCGACAGGGCATCAGCCTTGACATTTTTACTGCCAGGTCGGAAGTGCAGTTCAAAATTGAAGCGTGCAAAGAACAGGGACCACCGGTACTGCCGGGGGTTGAGCATTTGGGCAGACTGGAGATAAGCCAGGTTCTTGTGGTCAGTGAAGATTATGAACGGATGGACAGCAACCTCGAGGAGGTGTCGCCACTCCTCCAGGGTCAATTTGATGGCCAGCAATTCACAATCCCCGATTGAGTCATTGCACTCTGATGCGGTAAATGCCTTAGAGAAGAACCCGGAGGTGACTAACCAACCCGAAGAGGATTTCTGGGAGAGGACAGCCCCCGCTCCTATGGAGGAGGTTTCTACCTCTACAATAAACTGTTTACCTCTGGTCGGTGCAAGGTAGGAGCCTCGGAGAAGGAGCGTTTTAAGGAGGAAAAGGCGTTTTCAGCCTCTGGGGTCCAGGTACAAGCTTTTGCTCCCTTACAGATAAGGCTTGATCAGCTTGATGAGCTTGATCAGGGACGAAAAATTGAGAATGAATTACCTGCAATAATTCGCAAAGCCAAGGAACTGCTGAATAGCCTTAGTCCCCACAGACAGAGCCACTTCAGAACAGCGGAGAGCTTCTCAGGATCCATCCGGAATCCGGAATTAGAGATGATGTATCCGAGGAAGGGCAACGAGGTCTGCTCAAAGACACATTTCTCCATCTTGGTGTTCAACCGATTCCTCCTCAGTCACAGGAGGACTTGCCTTATGTCCCGTCTATGAGAGGACAAATCCGGAGAAAAGATGAGGATGTCGTCCAAATATACCACCACACAGGTGTACAACAAATCACGGAATATGTCATTGACGAACTCTTAAAATACTGCAGGAGCGTTACACAATCAGTACGGCATGACCAAATTCTCATAATGGCCGTCCCTGGTGTTGAAAGCCGTCTTCCATTCGTCTCCGGCACGTATGCGAACCAGGTTGTAGGCTCCTCGTAGGTCCAATTTCGTAAAGATGCGAGCCCCTTTTAGCCTGTCAAAGAGCTCCAGAATCAGTGGCAGGGGATATTTATTCTTGATGGTGATGGTATTCAAGCCTCTGTAATCTATACAGGGTCGAAGGGTGCCTTCCTTTTTCTTCACAAAGAAAAATCCTGCGCCAGCAGGGGACGTGGATTTTCGAATGAAGCCCCTGGCCAAATTGTCCGTAATGTACTCAGACATGGCTTGTGACTCAGCCGTGGACAACGGATAGATACGTCCCCTGGGTGGTGTAGCACCCAGTATCAATAGGGCAATCACAAGGCCTATGAGGTGGGCAGACCTCTGCCTCCGTTTTGTTGAAGACATCCGCGTACTGACAATACGCAGCCAGTAAACCAGGAAGAACAGAAGCTGGTTGCGGGGAACCGGGTGGGAGAACGGACTGCAGGCACCTCTCGTGGCAGAGAGGACCCCACCAGTCCAAGACAGGTTCATCAGTTCGGAGCCAGGGAAGCCCAAAGAGCAGGGCATGGGGAGGCCAGACAGGACGTAGAAGGCAATCTTTTCACGGTGTAGGGCCCCTATCTGCACCTCCACCTCCTCGGTCACCTTTGTAACAGTCTCCTGCAGCGGCCTGCCATCCACCGATGCAATTACACGAGGCGTCAATAGGGGTATTTCGGGGATACCAAGCCGAGTCACTGCTTCTTGCCCAATGAAGTTTCCTGCTGACCCTGAATCCACGTAGGCTAACTCAGAGTAGCGTCTCTGCGGACGTATCACCTGCACGGGCAGGGTGAGAGGTTGAGAGGAATCGCTCTTGCTTAGGATGGCCTCTCGTACTTGACCTAGGCGGAGGAGTTACCTGGCCTTTCGGGACAATTCCGGCGCTGATGGGATGCGTCTCCGCAATATAGGCATAGGCCGCGAGCCAGCATCTCTTCTCGGCGTCGTTCCGCCATTCTGACCCGGTCCACCTGCATAGGGTCAGAAAGGGGAGTGGCGGCAGACACCACAGGCCATGTACAGGGCGGACTGCGTTCAGAGGGAAGCGGCTGGATGGATCTCCTCTCCCTGGTGGACTCACGGGAGCGCTCTTGGAACCGCAAGTCAATGCGAGTGGCTAGCGAGATCAAGGCCTCCAGCTCTGCTGGGATATCCCGACCCATGAGTTCATCCTGTATCCTGCTGGACAGGACAGAAAGCTCCAGTCAGCGCTTCGTTATTCCATTCCAACTCGGAGGAAAGTGTACGGAAGCGGATGATGTACTGCTCAACGGTGAGCGTCCCTTGACAGAGGTTGAAGAGAGACTACGTGACAGATGCGACCTGGCCGGGTTCATCGAAGACTCCCCGGAATGTCTCCAGAAAGGTCAACAAGTGGGAGACCGCAGGGCATCACGCTTACAGAGGGGGTTAACCCACGCCAGAGCTTCGCGCCTCCAGGTGGGACATCACAAGAACCTCCCTGGCCTGATCGGTGGGACACTGCTGTGGCAGCAGTTCAAAGTGAAAGCTACATTGGTTGAGGAAACTACGGCACGTCTTAGGGTCTCCACTGTATCTAGGAGGTTGTCCAAGGCGGGGCGGAGGGGTCAAATTCGCCACCCGGGGACCGCTCATCGCATACGGACTGACCCGAGGTCGTTGTTGCCGACTGCAAGGAGACCAGACGATCATTCATCACGGATATGTAAGACAGCATGCGAGACTGCATGTCTCATTGCACTGACAGCTCCTGCTGTAGGTTCGCGAGCTGAGTGGCAGATGCTGGGTCGGAGGTGTGAAGGGAGGCTAACCGGGTATCCATAGACTGAGGAAAAGCCATAAGACGGTTATGATTTTCACGAAGATAAGCCAGCTCCTTTTGCGCTTAAAAGTGGGGTCTATGGCCTGATTATTCTGTCACGCTTCCGGGGGAAGGCGCCCTAGAGTGGACCCACTGGGCCGTGGTACCGAACTCCCCTGGGTGAGCTGATCCTAGTTTACACAACCCCTATACAGGGATTGTCAGGGGCAAGCCCAGGGGGTCTAAGTACCACAGCAGCTAGTACCAGGGGGTTTAGAATTTATGCAATAGTTTGTAGCAAATTAATTTTCCTGCTACACTTGTTTATTAATCGGCTCAATCCGGGCCTTTTGCATACTCGACAAAGGACAAATGCTTGATTCTGACCAGTTGAACTTTCAAGATGTTTTTGATATTGACTCATAAGAGAACGTTTTGCATGTATATCTTGTATGTTTACCTAAATAAATAAAGATAAAGATTAAACATAATTAAGTGCCGCAGGACGCCACCACCACCAAGTAATATGTGGCCGCACTTTCTGTTATAATTACGTGCCGCACTTCTTATATATAAAACCCGAAGGCCACTTCCGGTCTATCCGCTCAACTTCCGTGACGGCCTGCGCCCTGTGACAAAGACCGGAATCGGAAGTAGCAGACCCACGAGCGGTGAGCGCGTAGCGCTCACCGCGAGCCGCTGTCAAAATGGCACAGCGCCTCGCAGTGGGCGCTAAAGCGCCACCACTCGCCGTTATCCCACCACCGACCCTGCACAGAGCCCCGTGTGCGCCCACCCACATCCGGCCCACAGCCCCCGCTGCCCCATCACCCCCCTGCCTGTCACCATAGCCATCCTCCACTGCCTTCCCCCCGCTGCCCCATCAGCCCCCTGCCTGTCACCATAGCCGCCCTCCACTGTCCGGTCACCCCCAGCCTATCACCACTGCCCCTCCGCTCCCCGATCACCCCCCTCCACTCTCCGGTCACCCCCCGCCTCTCAGCACAGACCCCATCCACTGTCCGGTCACCCCCCCCTTACCACAGCTCCCTCCAGCCACCCGCGATCTCTCTTCATCCTGCTTGAGGACTTTTGATGACGTCACGATGATGGGTGGAGTCACAGATCACATGACCGTGATGTCATCAAAGGTCCTGTCCCGATCTAACCTCCTCTGCCTATTCATCCCCCTGCGCTGCACACTGACCCACGATCTGCTCCCTCACCCCCCGCTCTGCCCACTGACCCCCACTCTGACCCTGACCCTGCTCTGCCCACCCACCCCCACTCTGACCACTGACCCCCACTCTGACCCTGCTCTGCCCACCCACCCCCACTCTGACCACTGACCCACACTCTGCCCCTGACCCTGCCCACTCACCCCCACTCTGACCACTGACCCTCACTCTGCCCACTCACCCCCCAACTCTGCCCACTCACCCCCCAACTCTGCCCCCCTCACCCCCTCTCTGCCCCCCTCACCCCCACTCTGCACACTGACCCCCACTCTGTCCCTGCTCTGCCCACTGACCCCCACTCTGACCACTGACCCCCCACTCTGCCAACTCACCCCCAAACTCTGCCCACTCACCCCCCTACTCTTCCCCCTGAACCCCTCTCTGCCCCCTCACCCCCACTCTGCACACTGACCCCTCTCTCTGCCCCTGACCCTGCTCTGCCCACTCACCCCCACTCTGACCACTGACCCCCACTCTGCCCACTCACCCCCAAACTCTGCCCACTCACCCCCTCTCTGCCCCCTCACCCCTCCCCACTCTGCCCACTCACCCTGCTCTGCCCACTCATCCTGCTCTGCCCACTCACCCCCACTCTCTGCCCACTCACCCCCTCTCTGCCCACTCACCCCCTCTCTGCCCACTCACCCCCACTATGCCCACTGACCATGCTCTGCCCACTCACCCTGCTCGGCCCATTGACCCCTCACACTGGCCACTCATCCTGCTCTGCCCACTCACCCCTCACTGCCCACTGACCCCTCACACTGACCCTGCTCTGCCCACTGACCATCCTCTCCCCACTGACCCCTCACTGACCCTGCTCTGCCCACTCGCCCTGCTCAGCCCACTGACCCCCACACTGCCCACTGACCCTCCTCTGCCCACTGAACATGCTCTGCCCACTGACCCCTCAATGCCCACTCACCCTGCTCTGCCCACTGACCCTGCTCTGCTCACTGACCACTCACACTGCCCACTCACCCTGCTCTGCCCACTGACCCCTCACACGCCCCACTGACCCTGCTCTGCTCACTGACCACTCACACTGCCCACTCACCCTGCTCTGCCCACTGACCCCTCACATGCCCCACTGACCCTGCTCTGCCCTCTCACCCCTCACACTGACCCTGCTCTGCCCACTGACCCTTCACACTGCCCACTGACCCCTCACACTGCCCACTCACGCCTCACACTGCCCACTGAACATGCTATGCCCACTTACCCCTCACACTGCCCACTGACCATGCTTTGCCCACTGACCCCTCACACTGCCTACTGACCCTGCTCTGCTCATTTACTCCCGCTCTGCCCACTCACCCCCGCTCTGCCCACTCGCCCCTGCTTTTACCACTCACCCTGCCCTGCCCACTGACCACCCTCTGTTCACTCACCCCCCGCTCTGCCCTTTCACCATGCCCACTGACCCCTGCTCTGCCAACTGACCGTGCCCACTCACCCATGCTCTACCCACTGACCCTTCTCTGCCCACTCACTGTGCCCACTGGCCCCTGCTCTGCCCACTGACTGTGCCCAATAACCCTTGCTATGCCCACTAAACCCTGCTCTGCCCACTCACCCCCGCTCTGCCCGCTGACCCCTGCTCTGCTCACTGACTGTGCCCACTCACCCCTGCTCTGCCCACTCACCCCTGCTCTGCCCACTGATTTTTCCCACTAACCCCTGCTGTGCCTACTGACTGTGCCCACTGACCCCTGCTCTGCCCAATCACTCTGCCCACTAACCCCTGCTCTGACCACTGACCCCCGCTATTACCCTGCTCTGACCACTGACGCCTCCAATCCTGCTCACTGACCCTGCTCTGCCCATTCACCCACCACTCTGCCCACTCACCCCCGCTCTGCCCACTGACCCTGCTCTGCCTACTTACCCCCACCCCCCCCTCTGGCTACTGACCATGCCCACTGACCCCAGCTCTGCCCACAGACCCCAGCTCTGCCTACTGACCCTGCTCTGACTACTGATTATGCCCACTGACCCCTGCTCTGCCCAATGACTCTGCCCACTAACCCCTGCTCTTCCCACTCATCCCCCACTCTGCCCACTGACCCCGCTTTGCCCACTCACCCCCAGCAGATCGGTTTCCCAGCCAACGACAGGTCCTGTCCTGCCACCTACAAGACGGGTGGAGCGAGCCGCCGCAGGGTAAGTATCCTCACTGAGGTTTTTTTTATTTTTATTATCACCATGAAGGAGCGGGGGAGGGGGGTGTGCAGCCCCAGAGGGAGGGGGGGCCGCAGAGACTGGAGGCCCAGAGGGACGGGTGCCACGCGGAGCGGAGGGGGTCAGGAGGAGCGCCTCCATCCTGCCCCCCCTATCCATCCTGCCCCCCCTATCCATCCTGCCCCCCCTATCCATCCTGCCCCCCCTATCCATCCTGCCACCCCCTATCCATCCTGACACCCCCAACACCATCCTGACACCCCCAACACCATCCTGCCCCCCGACTCCATCCCGCACCCCCATCACCATTCTCACCCCCCGCCAACATCCTGCCCCGCCGCCTACATCCTCCCCCCTCCCCCACCACCATCCTGCCTGCCGTCTCCATCCTGCCCTGCCGTCTCCATCCTGTCCCCCCTTCCCGCTACATCCTGACCTGCTCGCTCCATCCTGCCCCACTCGCTCCATTCTGCCCCCCCAACACAATCCTGCCCCCCCTCCCCTCCTCAGCTGATCGCTTGCCCAGGCAACTACAGGTCCTAAAGGCCTGTAGGACCTATAAGGCGGAGGTGGAGCGAGCCGCCGGACAGGTGAGTATCCTCACTGAGGATTTTTTTATTTTTACTGTGGACGACCGGGGGCCAGGAGGAGTGGGGGACCGCGGTCACCGCGGTCACCGCAGTATTGCCATATACCATAGTGCTGCAATACATGTGCTATAATGTACTGCCATATACCATAGTGCTGCTATACATGTACTGTAATGTACCGCCATATACTATAGTGCTGCTATACATTTACTATAATCTACCGCCATATACTATAGTGCTGCTATACATCTACTGTAATGTACCGCCATATACCATAGTGCTGCTATACATGTGCTCTAATTACCACCATATACCATCGTACTGCTATATATATATCTTATATATAAAACCCGAAGGCCACTTCCCGCCAATCCGCTCAACTTCCGTGATGGCCTGCGCCCTGTGTGAAAGACCGGAACCGGAAGTACAAGACTCACAAGCGGTGAGCGCATAGCGCTCACCGTGAGCCGCTGTCACAATGGCACAGCGCCTCGCGGTGGGCGCTAAAGCGCCACCACTCCCCCTTATCCCGCCACCGTCCCTGCACAGAGCCCCGTCTGCGCCCACCCACATCCGGCCCACAGCCCTGCAGCTCACCGCCCACTCTCCATCAGGGACCGCCATCCCGCCACTGGCTCCGCACACAGCCTGGTGTGCGCCCACCAACATGCGGGAAACCCGGCCCGGACCGGCCCACACTCCGGTGTGCGGCCTCCGCCGGCACCGCTCCCAGTCCTGCCGCTCTCTCCACACACCCGCTGACTCTCCTCCATCACGGAGCTAGCCCCGCCCGCACTCCGGGGCCAGCTTCCGGAACCGCCGACAAACCCAGTGAGTGTTCAGCCCTCCAGCCTCCTTCTCCTCTGCCCCCCAGCCTCCGCTCTCCTCTGCCCCCCAGCCTCCGCCCCCTCCCTCCTCTAACCCCTCCAGTTTCTGCCTCCTCCGTCCTCTGCCTCCTCCCTCCTCTGCCCCCTCCAGCCTCCCCTCGCCTGCCCCCTCCAGCCTGTGCTGCACTCACTGC
Organism: Allobates femoralis; assembly: GCA_033576535.1. Lineage (NCBI taxonomy): Eukaryota > Metazoa > Chordata > Amphibia > Anura > Aromobatidae > Allobates > Allobates femoralis. The sequence continues at coordinate 339,119,273 of JARQOC010000005.1, forward strand.
TGACCACTGAGCCACCGCACTTTCTGCTGACCACTGAGCCAACGCACTCTCTGCTGACCACTCAGCCATCCGCACTCTCTGCTGACCACTGAGCCACCGCACCCACTGCTGACCACTGAGCCACCCACTCACTGCTGACCACTGAGCCACCCCACTCACTGCTGACCACTGAGCCACCCCACTCACTGCTGACCACTGAGCCACCCCACTCACTGCTGACCACTGAGCTAGCCCACTCACTGCTGACCACTGAGCCACCCCACTCACTGCTGACCACTGAGTCACCCCACTCACTGCTGACCACTGAGCCACCCCACTCACTGCTGACCACTGAGCCACCGCACTCACTGCTAACCACTGAGCCACCGCACTCACTGCTGACCACTGAGCCACCGTATACTCTGCTAACCACTGAGCCGCCTGTATACACACAATTAATTTCACAGCACTCCCCTATTACTAAATAAACTCTATATAGATTCTAGACTACCCGATTCTTTAGAATCGGGCCACCATCTAGTTGTGCCATAATTAAGTGCTGCAGGACGCCACCACCACCAAATAATACCCGGCTGCACTTTCTGTCATAATTACATGCTGCACTTTGTCTCATAATCAAGTGACTCAGGACGCCACAACCACCAACTAATACGTTGCCACACTTTCTGTCATAATTATGTGCCGCACTTTGTGTCATAATTAAGTGCCGCAGCACGCCACCACCACCAAATAATACGTGGCCGCACTTTCTGTCATAATTATGTGCCGCAGGACGCCACCACCACCACCAAATAATACCCGGCCGCACTTTGTGTCATAATTACGTGCTGGACTTTGTGTCATAATTAAGTGTTGCAGGACGCCATAAGCAGCTAAAAATACTCGCCCCCACTTTTTTACAATTACGTGCCGAAAAACAACAGTGACTGAAACCAGACCACACTTTGTGTCACAATTAAGTGCTATGGGACGCCACCATCAACAAATTATACCCGGCTGCACTTTGTGTCATAATTACGTGCCTCAGGACGCCAACAACACAAATGCCATAAGCAGCTAAAAATACTCGCCCCCACTTTTTTACAATTATGTGCCGAAAAACAACAGTGACTGAAACCAGACCACACTTTGTGTCACAATTAAGTGCTATGGGACGCCACCATCAACAAATTATACCCGCCTGCATTTTGTGTCATAATTTACTGTTGCAGGACACCACCAGCTGCAAGTAATACGTGGATTCACTTTCTATAATAAATACCTGCCGCACTTTGTGTCATAATTAAGTGCCGCAGGACGCCATAAGCAGCTATACATACCCGGCTGCACCTTTTAATAATTACGTGCTGAAAAACGCCAACACCAGTGACTGATGGTGGGTTTACACACACCAATTTATCTGTTCAATATCTGAACCAATCTCTGGTTGCAGTGAAATCATGGATACATTGCTCCATGTTGTACACAGCCACAAAATGGAGCAATGTATCCATGATTTCACTGCAACCAGAGATCTGTTCAGATATTGAACAGATAAATTGGTGTGTGTAAACCCACCATAAAACTAGACTGCACATTGTGTCATAAGTGCTGCAGGACGCAACAAGCAGCTAACAATACCCGGACGCACTTTAATTACGTGCTGAAAAACGCCAACACTATTGACTAAAACCAGACCGCATTTGTTTCAAAATTTAGTGCCGTACGACACTACCACCAGCTAATAATACCCTATGTGGTGACGTGGCCCCTGGCCGGGTGCATCACACGGATTATTGGTGCAGGTCTCTGTTCACATGGGTCGGTTTTCCTGTGTGGGTGTGCTGTGTGAAACCTGTCCGGTGTACAGTGGGTTAACAGCTGAAGGGTTTTCATGAGCTGAGTAAAACAGCTGAGTGTGAGTGCTGAAGATCTGCGAGATTCATGAGCCTAATGAGCGGCTGAACCTGTGGGCATGAGTGCTTTGCTGGGCTAAACCTAAATGGTGCACAGGGGTTAATCACATCTCAGGTCTGTGTGTGATGGTGGGTTTACACACCCCAATCATTGTATCCAATCTCTGAACCAATCTCTGGTTGCAGTGAAATCATGGATACATTGCCCCATTTTGTGGCTGTACAACATGGAGCAATCTGTCCATGATTTCACTGCAACCAGAGATTGGTTCAGAGATTGGATACAATGATTGGTGTGTGTAAACCCACCATGAGTGAGATGTGCTGATTAACTCACTGGGTTGCAGCTGTGGGTGAGGCAGCCTGGATAAGAACCTGCCAGGTGTCTGAGTGAGGAGAGGACAATGGGAGTCAAAGCAGTCCAGACCACTGCCATGTGGGGACGTGCTGGAAGTGATCCGTCCCAGGTGGGGGAAGTGAAGGGAGCCTGCCAGCTCCATGCTGGTGCACCTGATGTGTGCATGCCAGCCAGTGATATGAGAGACCGAGGACGGCTCAAGAGCCAGGCGGTCATATGTGTGATATGAGAGACCGAGGGCCAGGCGGTCATAGGTGTAGCCGACTTTGGGACTGACTGTGCTAGTTGTGATATGGTCCCCTTGACTATGTGTGGAGGTGTATGTGTAATCACAAGGGCGTATGTATAATTACCCTGCGTGATATGTGACTGGGTGACTCATAGTGGTGTATTGAAAAGTACCGTATGATGTAACCAGGTGTGAAGGTCAGGCGGCCGTAACCGCCATTGTTTCCGACTGGGTAGTCGTGAGAAGGACTCGTTGAAAGTGTAACATATATGATGGCTTATGCAAAAGTGCCATGTATGATGTGTATGATGCAGTGTGGGTTGAGACTCCCTAGGAGTAGGTTGAGGATCCCTACAGCAGGATGGTGAGAGATCCCTGTCAGGGTTATAGACGGTGATAGCCGTCTTTAGAACCAGACTGAGGTCTGCAAGGGTCGGTGGGTGACGCCTTGAAGTTCTGGGGAAAATGTAAGTGTAATGTGACTGTAGACATGGTGTAATTTTATATGTGAATGTCATGTAGTGCAATGCAACGAGGTGCATATTATATGTGAAAATGTAAATACGGTGTTATGATTTATGTGATGAAAGCGGTTTATGACAAAAAAAACAATAAATCCGCTGGTTATATACCGTTAAAATGTAGTCACTAATGTCATTTCATTATGCTGCAGGCGAGTACCCCAGGGGCGCTACCTCACATATGGTGGAGAATGCGGGCATGGCAGCCCGGTGAGGGAAGTGAACCTGGTTGCTAAGGGCCTGGAAGCCCAGGGGGGTGGTACAGCCGAGGGCTGTGGTGCCAGAGCACCTTATATGGACTTGTGTGCTATGAACATTTGTGTTGGTGCACTTGATATGGACTTGGCTGCTCTTGGCAACCGCATAACACACCCAAGCGTCTTGCCGGTGACCCGGCGAGGTCACGAAGTCATCGCACTCAAAGTATCTGCAGGACCTAGGGGTCCCGAAGACAAAGTCGGCGTGCTCAAGGTTCCGGTGGCCTAGGTGTCACGAAGTCGCTAAGTCAGCGTCAAATCCGGATATACTAAAGACTGTGTGACCTGTGTGGTGAGATTGTGTTCAACCCCTCCCACAGGCTTGAACAGAGGGGGAGGTATGTGGTGATGTGGCGGTTCATCACACGGGTTATCGGTGCAGATCTCTGTTCACATGGGCCGGTTTTCCTCTGTGTGTGTGCTGTGTGAAACCTGTCCGGTGTACAGTGGGTTAACAGCTGAAGGGTTTTCATGAGCTGAGTAAAACACCTGAGTGTGAGTGCTGAAGATCTGCGAGATTCATGAGCCTAATGAGCGGCTGAACCTGTGGGTATGAGTGCTTTCCTGGTCTAAACCTGAATGGTGCACAGGGGGTTAATCACATCTCAGGTCTGTGTGACTCATAGTGGTGTATGGAAAAGTACCGTATGATGTAACCAGGTGTTAAGGTCAAGCGGCCGTAACCGCCAGGAGGGTCCGACTGCTAGAAAATATAAAGGGAGACAAACGAGGCGCAAATAGTGCCCTATCACCGATGTTAAGTGAAAGGTGCGTGTGAAAATACAGGTGCACTAACCTGTACCAGTTGTGTTAGTAGGCGTTTTGCATATGACAGCTGCCGCTGGACCTCCACCACCACTTCGCACATGGGAAGAGAGTCAGGTATCAGGATATAGGTGTCCACGGTCCGCGCTGCTATCACTGGAGAATTATCCCTGGATGCTTCAGTTGGTCCCCCAAAAAAGACAGGAGTCCTAGGGGTGATGTGACGGTTCCTTTATTCCACTTCCACCAACGCGTTTCGGCGCCCCTCTTGGCACCTTTCAATACCCTGAGGAAGGTGCCAAGAGGGGCGCCGAAATGCGTTGGTGGAAGTGGAATAAAGGAACCGTCACATCACCCCTAGGTCTCCTGTCTTTTTTGGGGGACCAACTGAAGCATTCAAGGATTGGGTCCAACTGGGTAGTCGTGAGAAGGACCCGTTAAAAGTGTAACATATATGATGGCTTATGAAAAAGTGCCATGTATGATGTGTATGACGCAGTGTGGCTTGAGACTCCCTGGGAGTGGGTTGAGGATCCCTACAGCAGGATGGGAAAAGATCCCTGTCAGGGTGATAGACGGTGATAGCCATCTTTAGAACCAGACTGAGGTCTGCAAGGGTCGGTGGGTGACTCCTTGAAGTTCTGGGGAAAACGCAAGTCTAATGTGACTGTAGACATCGTGTAATGTTATATGTGAATGTCATATAGTGCAATGTAACGAGGTGCTATGATTTATGTGATGAAAGCGGTTTATGACAAATAAACAATAAATCCGCTGGTTATGTTCCGTTAAAATGTAGTCACTAATGTCATTTCATTATGCTGCAACCGAGTACCCCAGGGGCGCTACCTCACACCGCCCACCCTTTCTGTCATAATTAAGTGCTGCAAGACAACACCACTACCGACTAATACACGCCTGCACTTTCAGTAATACAAAAGTGACACAGGAACCCAACACCATTACCTAATACCCAGCTGCACTTTCACTATTAAATAAGTGCTGCCTGACCCCACCACCATTAACTACTACCCAGTCGCACTTTGACTTATAAATTAGGGCTGCAGAAAGCCATCACCAGCGACTAAAGACTTGCCAACACTTTCAGTAATTAACAAGTCTCGAAAAACACCACTACCAGTATCCAAATATATTTATTGAAAATTTTTTAAATAACAAAGGAAGAAAAAAAAGGGGGGGGGGGGAACAACACACAATAAACATTGATATGGACTTTACAGTGACATCTCAAACAAAAATATGTTTAGGTCAAGTTAAAACATATATCAAATAAGGAGTAAAAGAAGTCATCAGAAAAATTCCTAAACTAAATAGTAAAGAAATTTGTTCCTAGGGGTTAATTAAAACGTATGAAGTAGCAAGTAAAGGAAAGAAAATTCGAAATAAGTGTAGGTTTATTCTGAGCTACAATTATTCATGTATCAATATCAAAGGGAAAAATAAAAGGGGGTGAGCACAAGTTGAATATCCAAACCAATATCTAGAATATGTCCTTAGGCCATATTCAATAAGAGTGGCGAATATGCTGATATCCAGAGATTCCACCGTTTTAGGAATTTACCAAAAGTGTTATTTCTAAAGGCATCGTATTATGTCCCCTGGCACCGCTCCCCAGCTCACCTCTCCCGGGTCGGCATCCTATGCTCCTCTGCCGACCGGGCGTCCAGGTGTACTGTGTCTCGGAGCCGTCACTGGGTTCCCTTCCTGTCAGCTGACCACCGGGCTCACACATGAGCACATTTACAATGGTTGTATTCATGTGACCAATCAGCGGTGTACTAAGTGCACTCCTCCCTGTGACTCTAGGGGCCAACACGGTCCAACCTGACACTCCCCTTGACCAATAGCTGCTCTTCCCCTGGTATATCAGGCCACCTCCACTGATGGTAAGTGCCTGATTATTAAGTTAGTTTGCTTCTGCCTTGCTGACTGCTGGTCAGGGTGATTACTGGGTCATCCAAAGGGGACATTGTATTAATTCCACACATAGATTTGTTTCCTTCTGAAACTGGGATACCTTTTAAATTCAAACGACGACAGTTTCCTGTGAAACCTGCATTTGCAATTAACATGTACATATCTCAAGGACAGACCTTCAACCGAGTTGGCATTAATTTACCAGATCCAGCATTTGGCCATGGACAATTGTATGTTGCATTCTCCAGAGTACAGCAACGCTGCCACATCAGGGTCAAAGTGGTGGCTACACTACTTCAATGAAAATTATTACATAACTAGCTTTACTACCCGGCTACGCCCGGGTTAATAAATAACTGCTGTTAGCTATATGAAAATAGAATTTGAATATGTCATATTAACACCTTAACGACAGCCGTACGTCTCTAGACGTCGGCTGTCATTACCCCCGTGTTTGAAGTGAGCTCCGGCGTGGAGCTCACTTCAAACCTCCGACATGTCAGCTGATCTCACTAGCTGAGATGTCGGTCTAACAGCACCGATCGGTCCCGCCATCCGATCGGTGCTATTAACCCCTTAGATCCCGCCCTCAATCTCTGAGAGCGGGATCTAAGGAGCCGGAGCGGGCAGCGCGCGCTTACCGGGCTCCAGGGGAGATCTCGTGATAGTATCGCGGGATCTCCCGTGCTGATGTGACAGACCAGGGTCCTGGCTTGACCCTGGAACCTGTCATGGAGCATTTCCTGCTTGTGGTTGGCAGGGGCTGCCAACCACAACAGGTCCGCGATTCTGACACATACAGAGGAGCTGCAGCTCCTCTGTATGTGTCAGAAGTGATCGGACTGTGCATCTGCATGCCTCTCTATGGGGCAGTGTAAAATTAAGAATCAATAAACAAATAAAGTTTTTACAAAGTTGAAAAAAAACAAAAAAAACATAAAAGTTCAAATCACCCCCCTTTTCTCCCATCCACAATAAAAGTATTAAAAATTAAATAAAATACACATATTTGGTATCGCCGCGTTCAGACTCGCCCGATCTATCAATATGAATAATCAAATAATGAGAGCCGTAAACTGCGTAGCGCAAAAAATGGTTCAAACGCCAAAATTACGTTTTTTTGGTCGCTGCAACAATGCTAAAAAATGCAATAACGGGCGATAAAAACAGCGCATCCACCCAAGTATGGTATCATTAAAAACGTCAGCTCGAGACGCAAAAAATAAGCCATCACCCAGCCCCAGATCCCGAAAAATGAGGATGCTACGGGTCGCAGAACATGGCGCAAAAAGTGCAATGGTTTTTTTTTTCATGCTTTTGAATTTTTTTCCACCACCTAGATACCAATAAAGGTATACATGTTTGGTATCTACAAACTCATACTGACCCGAGGCATCGCACCGTCACATCGGTTTTACCATATAGTGAACACGACGACTAAAAAATCCAAAAAACAAAGTGTAATTGCACTTTTTTTGCCATTTCACTGCACTTGGAATTTTTTTGCAATTTCCCTGTACATTATATGGTAAAAACAAATTATTGCATCTGAAAGTACAACTCGTCCCGCAAAAAACAAGCCATCATATGTCTATATTAACGGAAAAATAAAAAAGTTATGGCTCTTGGAAGCCGAGGAGCGAAAAAACGAAAATTAAAAATGACAAATTTCTTCGTCACTAAGGGGTTAATGACCTGCAGGGAAATAGAAGCTGAGCTGTGATTGGTTGCTATAGGCAGCCAAATAAATCTCCAGCCAACAGTAAACCCTCCCCCGGCCGAGCAGTATATGTTACCTCACACATACAGTGCCTACAAGTAGTATTCAACCCTCTGCAGATTTAGGTGGTTTGATAAGATGCAAATAAGTTAGAGCCTTCAAACTGCAAACGAGAGTAGGATTCATTAACAGAAGCATAAATCTTACAAACCAAAAAGTTATGTTGCTCAGTTGAATTTTAATAAATTTTAAACATAAAAGTGTGGGTCAATTATTATTCAACCCCTAGGTTTAATATTTTGTTGATAACCCTTGTTTGCAATTACAGCTAATATTCGTCTTTTATAAGACCTGATCAGGCCGGCACAGGTCTCTGGAGTTATCTTGGCCCACTCCTCCATGCAGATCTTCTCCAAGTTATCTAGGTTCTTTGGGTGTCTCATGTGGACTTTAATCTTGAGCTCCATCCACAAGTTTTCAATTGGGTTAAGGTCAGGAGACTGACTAGGCTACTCCATCACCTTGATTTTTTCCCTCTTGAACCAGGCCTTGGTTTTCTTGGCTGTGTGCATTGGGTCGTTGTCTTGTTGGAAGATGAAATTACGACCCATCTTAAGATCCTTGATGGAGGAGTGGAGGTTCTTGGCCAAAATCTCCAGGTAGGCCGTGCTATCCATCTTCCCATGGATGCGGACCAGATGGCCAGGCCCCTTGGCTGAGAAACAGCCCCACAGCATGATGCTGCCACCACCATGCTTGACTGTAGGGATGGTATTTTTGGGGTCGTATGCAGTGCCATCCAGTCTCCAAACGTCACGTGTGTGGTTGGCACCAAAGATCTCGATCTTGGTCTCATCAGACCATAGAACCTTGAACCAGTCTGTCTCAGAGTCCTCCAAGTGATCATGAGCAAACTGTAGACGAGCCTTGACATGACGCTTTGAAAGTAAAGGTATCTTACGGGCTCGTCTGGAACGGAGACCATTGCGGTGGAGTACGTTACTTATGGTATCGACTGAAACCAATGTCCCCACTGCCATGAGATCTTCCCGGAGCTCCTTCCTTGTTGTCCTTGGGTTAGCCTTGACTCTTCGGACAAGCCTGGCCTCGGCACGGGAGGAAACTTTCAAAGGCTGTCCATGCCGTGGAAGGCTAACAGTAGTTCTATAAGCCTTCCACTTCCGGATGATGCTCCCAACAGGGGAGACAGGTAGGCCCAACTCCTTGGAAAGGGTTTTGTACCCCTTGCCAGCCTTGTGACCCTCCACGATCTTGTCTCTGATGGCCTTGGAATGCTCCTTTGTCTTTCCCATGTTGACCATGTATGAGTGCTGTTCACAAGTGTGGGGAGGGTCTTAAATAGTCAGAAAAGGCTGGCAAAAGAGATAATTAATCCACACATGTAAAGCTCATTGCTCTTTGTGCCTGAACTACTCTTAATACTTTAGGGGGACCAAACAGAATACTGGTGGTTTGAGGGGTTGAATAATAATTGACCCACACTTTTATGTTTAAAATTTATTAAAATTCAACTGAGCAACATAACTTTTTGGTTTGTAAGATTTATGCTTCTGTTAATAAATCCTACTCTCCTTTGCAGTTTGAAGGCTCTAACTTATTTACATCTTATCAAACCACCTAAATCTGCAGGGGGTTGAATACTACTTGTAGGCACTGTACACATAATAGACAGCTCATGTAACTGACACCTGCCTTAATTCCCTATATGGCACATGTGTTGCACATTGGCTGCTTTTAATCAGATGTTTATGTTTGGAAATTAAAGATAGCACACATATGAGGCGAGTTGTGTGAGGTGATTTGTGCACATCTGTGTCTGTCTGTGTGGTGTGTCCCTGGGGTGTATGTGTGTGTCCCTGTGGGGTGAGTGCATGTGTCCCTATAGGGTGTGTGTGTGTGTGCCCCTGTGGGGGGGTGGTCTGTGTGTCTCAGTTGTGTGTGTCTCTTTGTGGTGTGTGTGTGTGTCCCTGTGGAGTGAGTTCATGTGTCCCTATAGGGTGTGTATGTGTGTGTGTCCCTGTTGGTGGGGGTCTGTGTGGTGTGTGTGTCTCTGTTGTGTGTGTCTCTTTGTTGATGCCTTTGCCCAAAAAGCTCTCATCTGACCAGAGAACATTCTTCCAAAACGTTTTAAGCTTTCTCAGGTAAGTTTTGGCAAACTCCAGCCTGGCTTTTTTATGTCTCAGGGTAAGAAGTGGGGTCTTCCTGGGTATCCTACCAAACAGTCCTTTTTCATTCAGACGCCGACGGATAGTACGGGTTGACACTGTTGCACCCTCGGACTGCAGGGCAGCTTGAACTTGTTTGGATGTTAATCGAGGTACTTTATCCACCATCTGCACAATCTTGCGTTGAAATCTCTCATAAATTTTTCTTTTCCATCCACATCAAGGGAGGTTAGCCACAGTGCCATGGGCTTTAAATTTCTTGATGACAGACACAGGAACATTCAGGTCTTTGGAGATGGACTTGTAGCCTTGAGATTGCTCATGCTTCCTCACAATTTGGTTTCTCAAGTCCTCAGACAATTCTTTGGTCTTCTTTCTTGTCTCCATGCTCAATGTGGTACACACAAGGACACAGGACAGAGGTTGAGTCAACTTTAATCCATGTCAACTGGCTGCAAGTGTGATTTAGTTATTGCCAACACCTGTTAGGTGCCACAGGTAAGTTACAGGTGCTGTTAATTACACAAATTAGAGAAGCATCACATGATTTTTCTAAGGGTACCAATACTTTTGTCCACCCCTTTTTAATGTTTGGTGTGGAATTCGATCCAATTTGGCTTTAGGACAATTCTTTTTGTGTTTTTTCATTGAAGGCAAATTAAATGAAGATAATAATACCAATTAATTTGTGATTGCAATCATTTTCAGGAATAAACTGAGTATTATCTGACAGAATTGCAGGGATGTCAATACTTTTGGCCACAATTGTACATACACACATTCACTTTATATATTAGATAGTAAAAAAATCTTCACTAGAAATGTTGTTTACAAAAATGTTTTAAATTAACCTCTAGACGACAGCCTAACGTCTACAGACGTCCGAAAAAACAGGGTACTAAAGCCCAGCCTTACGTCTGTAGACGTCGGGCAGGAAATAGCCCTGTAGCGCCGCCCCTGGAGCTAATACCTCTAGGGTGTCAGCGTACCGATTGTAGCTGACATCCTAGAGAGTAGTAATTAGCTGTTTTTGTACCCGCACCTGTAATGTGATGACCGGTAAACACCGTTTACCGATCATCACATTACAAAAGTGAAAGTGCTTTGTACAAAATGCTTTCACTTTGATCCGACATGAAAACACATGTCGGATCAAAGTGATCCATTAACCCCTAAGGTCCCTAAGACCCCCTGTGCCTGAGATTACCCTCCTTACCCCCCAACCCCTCCCCCGGGCCATCTCAAAATGGCGGCGCATGTAAAAACGCGCCGCCTCCCCTGCAGCTGCATGCGATCTGACATGTCACAAGTCAGATCGCATGACTGACACATCCCCTGTGCCCCCCAACACTTTCTGCAGCCTCCGACCCCCTCCAGCACCCCATCTCCAGCTCTTCCAGCATCGCTCCTCCTCGCTCCTCCAGCCCCCTCCTCGCTCCTACAGCTTCCCTCCTCCGGTCCTCCAGCTTCCCTCCGCTCCTCCAGCCCTGCTCCTCTGATACCCACAGCCCCCTCCTCGCCCCTCCAGCCCCGCTCCTCTAACCCTCTCCTCCGCTCCTCTTACCCGCTCCTCCGGCTCCCCTCCTCGCTCCTCCGGTCCCGCTCCTGCAGCACCGCTCCTCCAGCTTCCCTCCTCCTCTCTCTCTCACCCGCTCCTGGATCCTGGAGTCCCGATCCTGGGGTCCCGCTCCTGGATCCTGGGGTCCCGATCCTGGGGTCCCGCTCCTGGATCCTGGCACCAGCAGCAGTCTGTCTCCTCTTCTGTGCGCGCAGCTGTGTGAGCTGCGCGCACTCTCAGGGGAATGATAGGTCATGAACTTACAGAGTTCATGACCTATCATTCCCCTGGGGTCACACAGGGGTTAAGTGATCTTCATGGTGATCTGCTTTAGAGATCATGAAGATCAGTTACCCCTGTGTGGTCCCTGGATTGTGATGGGCCATGACCTTAGAGTTCATGACCTATCATTCCCCTGAGGTCAAACAAGGGTTAAGTCATGAACTCTGTAAGTTCATGACCCATCACAATCCAGGAGTCACACAGGGGTACCTTTACACGCCGTAACCGTTGAGAGAAATATTGACGGCGATATGTCGCCTTGCAATAATCGCCGTCAAAATCTCTCCCAATTGCGGCATGTAATTGGGAAATTTGGCGGCGATCTGTCGCCTCGCCACGGTCGCCTGATCTCTGTGCACTGCTCTGAAATCAGGCGACCGTGGCGAGGCGACATATCGCCGCCAAATTCCCCAATTACACGCCGCAATTGGGAGGGATTTTGAACGGCGATTATTGCAAGGCGACATATCGCCGTCAATATTTCTCGCCGCGGTTGCGGCGTGTAAATGTACCCTTAGAGATTATTATGAAGATCCGTTAATCTTTGTGTGACCCAGGATCGTGATAGGTCATGAACTTACAGCGTTCATGACCTATCATTCCCTGGGAGAGTGCCTTATTATAGCATATGGGGGATGCCCCCATATGCTATAACACCGAGAAACATCGCGGGACCGCCCACTGGACTACGTCGGACATCACCGCCCACTGGACTACGTCGGACGCCACAGACAAATAAAGATGGGGTCTAAATTGTGTTTGTTTTTTTTCTAATAAAAAAATCTTTCTCTGTGTTGTGTCTTCTTTACAATTTACTAGAGATTCCTAATGACGGGTCTAACATTGGCCCTATATTATGAATCTCGGGCTTAGTGCCAGCTGCCAAAAAGCTGGCATTAACCCCTTATTACCCAGTCTGCCACCGCTACACGGCAGCTGGAAGAGCTGGATACAGCGCCAGAAAATGGCGCTTCTATGAATGCGCCATTTTCTGGGGCGGCTGCGGGCTGCAATTCGCAGTGGGGGGGGCCCAGAAAGCTTGGGCTCCCTACGCTGAGGATTCCAGCCCCCAGCTGCCTAGTTGTACCTGGCTGGCCCAAAAACATGGCGAAGCCCACGCCGTTTTTTTTAAAAATTATTTCATGAAATAATAAAAAAAAAAAAGGGCTTCCCTATATTTTTGGTTTCCAGCCAGGTAAAACTAGGCGGAAGGGGTTGGTGGCAGCCCGTAGCTGCCTGCTGTACCTGGCTGGACCAAAAGTGTGGCGAAGCCCCACGTCATTTTTTTTAAAAAATTTAATAAAGAACCACTAGAAAAAAAATGCAGGAGAGGAGACGACCAGGACACGGTGTCTCCGGATCTTGTGCACATGCTCTAAGGCTGCTTTCACATCAGCAGCTTTTGCCGATCGCGGCAGATGCGGTGAAAAAAAAGCATCTGCCGCGATTACCGCATAACCGCTGCACTTGCGGCAAGCCCCATGCAATGTCTATGGGGCTTGCGGTAAGTGTGCGGAAGGTGCGGCAAGTACGGTTTCGGCACTTGCAGCAGGTGCAGCCGCGAAAAAAAAACGCGGTCAGCCGTGTTTTTTTTGCTGCCGCATCTGCCGCAAGTGCTGATACTGCACTTGCCGCACCTGCCGCAAGCCCGCATAGACATTCTATGGGGCTTGCCGCAACTGTGCCGCAAGTGCAGCAGTTATGCGGTAATCACGGCAGATGCGTTTTTTTCACCGCATCTGCCGTGAACGGCAAAAACCGCTGATGTGAAAGTACCCTAAAAGTGAGAAATTGTGTGAAAAAAAGAAAATGTTCAATATGACGTTATCAAATTCTGTGAAGTAGCTATAGCTTCAAAATGCTCACTATACCACTAGACATAATCCGTGAGGCGTCTAGTTTCCAAAATGGGGTCACTTGTGGGGGAGCTCCAATGTTTAGGCACACAGGGGCTCTCCATACGTGACATGGTGTCCGCTAACTATTGGAGCTAATTTTCCATTCAAATTGTTAGCGGACACCATGTCGCATATGGAGAGCCCCTGTGTGCCTAAACATTGGAGCTCCCCCACAAGTGACCCCATTTTGGAAACTAGACATCCCCTGGAATTTATTTAGATGCATAGTGAGCTCTTTGAACCCCCAGGTGCTTCACAAATTGATCCGTAAAAATGAAAAAGTACTTTCTTTTCACAAAAATCTTCTTTTATTTTCTTTTATGGACTAATTTGTGAAGCACCTGGGGTATGAAAGTGCTCACTATGCATCTAGATATGTTCCTTGGGGGGTCTAGTTTCCAAAATGGGGTCACTTGTGGGGGAGCTCCAATTTTTAGGCACACAGGGGCTCCCCATATGCGACATGGTGTCCGCTAACAATTTGAATGGAAAATTAGCTCCAATAGTTAGCGGACACCATGTCGCGTATGGAGAGCCCCTGTGTGCCTAAACATTGGAGCTCCCCCACAAGTGACCCCATTTTGGAAACTAGACATCCCCTGGAATTTATTTAGATGCATAGTGAGCTCTTTGAACCCCCAGGTGCTTCACAAATTGATCCGTAAAAATGAAAAAGTACTTTCTTTTCCACAAAAAGTTTCTTTTTTCATTTTTATGGTTTCATTTGTGAAGCACCTCGGGGTTCAAAGTGCTCATCACCCATCTAGATAAGTTCCTTGGGTGGTCTAGTTTCCAAAATGGGGTCACTTTTGAGGGAGCTCCAATGTTTAGGCACACAGGGGCTCTCCATACGCAACATGGTCTCCGCTAACAATTGGAGCTAATTTTCCATTCAAATTGTTAGCGGACACCATGTCGCATATGGAGAGCCCTCGTGTGCCTAAGCATTGAAGCTCCCCCACAAGTGACCCCATTTTGGAAACTAGACACCCCAAGGAATTTATTTAGATGCATAGTGAGCACTTTGAACCCTCTGGTGCTTCACAAATTGATCCGTACAAATGAAAAAGTATTTTTTTTTTCACAAAAACTTTCTTTTGTCCTCAATTTTTTAAATTTCACATGAGCAACAGGATAAAATGCATCCTAAAATTTGTTGGGCAATTTCTCCTGAGTACACCGATACCTTATATGTGCTCATAAACCACTGTTTGGGCGCACGGCAGGACTCGAAAGGGAAGGAGCGCCATTTGACTTTTTGAATGGAAACTTAGCCCCAAAAATCAAATTGCGCTCCCTTCCTTCTGAGCCCTGCTGTGCGCCCAAACAGTGGTTTATGACCACTTATGAGGTATCGGTGTACTCAGGAGAAATTGCCCAACAAATTTTAGGATGCATTTTATCCTGTTGCCCATGTGAAAATTAAAAAATTGAGGCTAAAAGAACATTTTTGTTGGAAAAATTAAAATGTCCATTTTTTTTTTCCACTTTGCTTTAGTTCCTGTAAAGCACCTGAAGGGTTAATAATCTTCTTGAATGTAGTTTTGAGTAGCTTGAGGGGTGCAGTTTTTGGAATGGTGTCACTTTTGGGTGTTTTCTGTCGTGTACACCCCTCAAAGGGACTTCAAATGTGATGTGGTCACTAAAAAAATGGTTTTGTAAATTTTGCTGGAAAAATGAGAAATTGCTGATGAACTTTGAACCCTTATAACGTCCTAACCCCAAAAATTTTTTTCCCAAAATTGCGCTGATGTAAAGTAGACATGTGGGAAATGTTATTTATTAACTATTTTGTGTCACATAACGCTCCGGTTTAACAGAATAAAAATTCAAAATTTGAAAATGGTGAAATTTTCAAAATTTTTGCCAATTTTTTAATATTTTCACAAATAAACGCAAAAATGATCGCCCTAAATTTACTACCAACATGAAGCCCAATATGTCACGAAAAAACAATCTCAGAATCGCTCGGATCCAATGAAGCGTTCCAGAGATATTACCTCATAAAGGGAGAGTGGTCAGAATTACAAAAAATGGTCCGGTCATTAAGGTGGAAATTGGCTCCGTCACTAAGGGGTTAAACTATTTCAGTTCCTTATGTAATTGATTGATATATAGATACAAAATTGATACCTACATTTTTTACTGTATAATTATCTAATCGTGTCTGTCTGTCCAGAAAATCGTGCACCAGCGCTCATTGGTCACCGCTAGTGACCAATCAGCGCACTTGGTGCATGTTTTAAAATACGCTTTGCTGATTGGTCGCCACGGCTGGCGGCAAGCAATCAGCGAAGCAGAGTACGGCTTGGCAGGGGTTTTGAATCCTGCGCTGCTGATTGGTCTCTGCGGCTGACAGCGACCAATCAGCAGCGCAGGATTCAAAACCCCTGCCAAGCCAAACTCTGCTTCGCTGATTGCTTGCCGCCAGCCGTGGCGACCAATCAGCAAAGTGTGTTTTAAAACACGCGCCAAGTGCAGTGAGAGCGGCAACCAATCAGCGGTGCCGGATTCAAATTTCCCACCAAGCCGCGCCACTTCGCTGATTGGTCACCGCCGGCCGCAGCGACTAATCAGTAAAGTGTATTTTAAAACACGCGCCAAGTGCGCTGATTGGTTGCTGCGGCTGGCGGCAACCAATCAGCGAAGCAGAAAACGACTCGGCAGGGGTTTTGAATTCCGCCCTGCTGATTGGTCGCCCCTAAGAGCGGCGACCAATCAGCGGTGCGGGATTCATATTTCCCGCCAAGCCGCGCCACTTTGCTGATTGGCCGCTGCGGCCGGCGGCGACCAATCAACGAAGCGTATTTTAAAACACGCGCCAAGTACGCTGATTTTCTGGAGCGCGCGATTTTCTGGACACGATTAGACAATTATATAGTAGATAATGTTGGCATCAATTTTGTATCTATATATCTATCAATTACATAAGGAAGCCGTGCTCCGCTTCGCTGATTAATCGCTGCCTGCCACGGCAACCAATCAGAGCACTTGGCGCATGTTTTAAAACACGCTTCGCTGATTGGTCGCCATGGCCAGCAGCGCGGGATTCAAAACCCCTGCCAAGCCGTACTCTTCTTCGCTGATTGGTTGCCGCCAGCCGTGGCGACCAATCAGCGAAGCGTGTTTTAAAACAAGCGCCAAGTGTGCTGATTGGTCGCTTCGGCTGGCGGCGACCAATCAGCGAAGCAGAATACGGCTTGGCAGGGGTTTTGAATCCCGCGCTGCTGATTGGTCGCCGCTAAGAGCGCGTGATTTTCTGGACAGACATGATTAGACAATTATATAGTGGACTAGATGGCGGCCCGATTCTAAAGAATCGGGTAGTCTAGAATCCATAAATAGTTTATTTACTAATAGTTATGGGAGTGCGGTGAAATGAATTTTGTGTATACAGGCGGCTTTTTTGGGTAGCAGAGTATACGGTGGCTCAGTGGTTAGCACTGCGCGGTGGCTCAGTGGTTAGCACTGCGCGGTGGCTCAGTGGTTAGCAGTGAGTGCGGTGAAAGTGGTCAGCGCGGTAAGCGCAGTGCCGTGGGCAGAGTGGTGAGCGCAGCGCCGTGGGCAGAGTGGTCAGCGCAGTGCCGTGGGCAGAGTGGTGAGTGCACACACACACACACATACACACATACACACTCCGCTAGACTTACCACAGGCCCTGCGTCTTCCCCCTCGCCTGGATCCTCAGTCGACATGTCGCCGCCCCGGACGACTGGATCCAATATGGCGTCCGGGAAGTCTCGCGAGACTTCCCAGACGCCATATTGGATCCAGTAGTTCGGGGGCGGCGACATGTCGACTGAGCATCCAGGCGGCGGACGCAGAGCCGGTGGTAAGTATAGCAGTCGGTGTGTGTGTGTATGTGTATGTGTGTGTGTGTCCCCCGCTTACGGCAGCCATCTCGCCTCACCCTCACTGGACAAAGTGACGGAAATCCGGACAAAGTGACGGAAGTGCCTTCGGCTTTTATATATTAGATAATGTAGGCATTAATTTTGTATCTATATATCTATCAATTACATAAGGAAGCCATGCTCCGCTTCGCTGATCGGTCGATGCCAGCCACGGCTACCAATCAGCGCACTTGGAGCGTGTTTCAAAACATACTTTGCTGATTGGTCGCCACGGCCGGCGGCAACCAATCAGCGAAGCGGCGCAGCTTGGTGAGAAATATAAATCCCGCGCTGCTGATTGGTCGCCGCTGAGAGCGGCAACCAATCAGCAGCACGGGATTCATATTTCCCACCAAGCCATGCCACCTCGCTAATTGGTCATATAGGAATCCAGCGCCACTAATTGGTCGCTGCTGAGAGCGGCGACCAATCAGCAGCGCGGGATTCAAAACCCCTGCCAAGCCGTACTCTGCTTCGCTGATTGGTCGCTGCCAGCCGCGACGATCAATCAGAGAAGTGTGTTTGGTCGCCGCCACACTTGGCACGTGTTTTAAATCAGCGAAGCGGAGAATGGCTTGGTATATTGCCGCGCAATTTGAACTGCCGCTCATAGTGTGACGCACTTCACTCCTGTTTACAAGGCTGCTGCTCATAGTGTGAAGCACTTCACTCCTGTTTACAAGGCTGTCAGTCATAGTGTGACGCACTTCACTCCTGTTTACAAGGCTGTCATAGTGTGATGCACTTCACTTCTGTTTACAAGGCTGTCAGTCATAGTGTGACGCACTTCACTCCTGTTTACAAGGCTGTCAGTCATAGTGTGACGCACTTCACTCCTGTTTACAAGGCTGTCATAGTGTGACGCACTTCACTCCTGTTTACAAGGCTGGCAGTCATAGTGTGACGCACTTCACTAATGTTTACAAGGCTGTCAGTCAGTGTGATGCACTTCACTTCTGTTTACAAGGCTGTCAGTCATAGTGTGACGCACTTCACTCCTGTTTACAAGGCTCTCAGTCATAGTGTGATGCACTTCACTCCTGTTTACAAGGCTGTCAGTCATAGTGTGACGCACAAATGCAAGAGGGGTGGGAGACGAGGCGCAATAGTGCCCTATCACTAGAGACACAGTCATGGCCAAAAGTTTTGAGTATGATACAAATATTAATTTTTACAAAGTCTACTGCATCAGTTTTTCTAATGGCAATTTGCATATACTCCAGAATGTCATAAAGAGTGATCAGCTTAACATGAATTACCGTATATACTCGTGTATAAGCCGACTTTTTCAGCCCAAAAATTGGGCTGAAAAGTCCCCCCTCGGCTTATACGCGAGTATATACATGTGTGTGCTGAGTGTGACGGGGACGGGGGCTCTGACTGGGGGCAGGAGGAGGCAGGAGGGGGCTACAGTGACACCGCGCGGTCACGTGGGCCCGGCTCATTGATATGCACGCATCCCCCTGTCCATCCCCGGCAAGGGGATGCAGTGCATATTGCCGGACATAGCCCCTGGCGGCCCCCGGCAGTGGTATACAGCCCTCCCGCCTAGTACCGGGCCCCCATGCTGCGGCACAGCATACAGTAGTTCATACATTACCATCTCTCCCTGCAGCGCGCGGCTCCTCCATGTCCCAGCCGGCATCTTCCTGTAGTGTCATGTGACTGGCGCGTCACATGACACTACAGCAACAAGCCGGGTGGGAGATGGAGGAAGCGCGCGCTGCAGGAGATGGTAATGTATGAACTACTGTATGCTGTGCCGCAGCATGGGAGCCCGGTACTAGGCGGGGGGCTGTATACCACTGCCGGGGGCGCTGTATAAACCCCCGGGGGCCTGCTGTATAAACCCCCGGGGGCCTGCTGTATAAACCCCCGGGGGCCTGCTGATACCCCCGGGGGCCTGCTGATACCCCTGGGGGCCTGCTGATACCCCTGGGGCCTGCTGAATACCCCTGGGGGCCTGCTGAATACCCTGGGGGCCTGCTGTATACCCCTGGGGGCCTGTTGATACCCCTGGGGGCCTGCTGATACCCATGGGGCCTGCTGTATACCCATGGGGGCCTGCTGTATACCCCTGGGGGCCTGTTGATACCCCTGGGGCCTGCTGATACCCCTGGGGCCTGCTGAATACCCCTGGGGGCCTGCTGTATACCCCTGGGGGCCTGCTGTATACCCCTGGGGGCCTGCTGATACCCCTGGGGGCCTGCTGATACCCATGGGGCCTGCTGTATACCCATGGGGGCCTGCTGTATACCCATGGGGGCCTGTTGATACCCCTGGGGCCTGCTGATACCCCTGGGGCCTGCTGAATACCCCTGGGGGCCTGCTTATACCCCTGGGGGCCTGCTGTATACCCCTGGGGGCCTGCTGATACCCATGGGGCCTGCTGTATACCCATGGGGGCCTGCTGTATACCCCTGGGGGCCTGTTGATACCCCTGGGGGCCTGCTGAATACCCCTGGGGGCCTGCTGATACCCCCGGGGGCCTGCTGATACCCCCGGGGGCCTGCTGAATACCCCCGGGGGCCTGCTGTATACCCCCGGGGGCCTGCTGTATACCCCTGGGGGCCTGTTGTATATCCCTGGGGGCCTGCTGATACCCATGGGGCCTGCTGTATACCCATGGGGGCCTGCTGTATACCCATGGGGGCTGCTGATACCCCTGGGGCCTGCTGAATACCCTGGGGGCCTGCTTATACGCCTGGGGGCCTGCTTATACGCCTGGGGGCCTGCTGTATACCACTGGGGGGGCCTGTATACCTTACTGCTGGGGTTTGTATACCTGTGCTGGAGTCCACCCTCGGCTTATACGCGAGTCAATAAGTTTTCCCAGTTTTTGGGGGCAAAAGTAGGGGGGTCGGCTTATACACGGATCGGCTTATACACGAGTATATACGGTACTTGCAAAGTCAATATTTGTCTAGAAAATGAACTTTAACCCCCAAAACACATTTCAACATCATTGCAGTCCTGTCCTTAAAGGGAACCTGTCACCTAATCTATGGCCCCTAAACTATCACTACCTGCCCCTACAGACCCTAACTAGCTCCCTAACCATCCCTGCCTGACCTAATATGGCTATATATAAGGTGAATAAAACACTTTATAAACTTACAATTTCTCCGTCTGTGGGGCGTTCCTGTCGGCTCTTGTCTGCAGGGTGGGGTCCCCAGAGTCGCGCTCCCCCGCCTCGCTCCCTTCCTAACGCCCTAATGGGCGGCATTGTGGATTTGAAGAGCGGGGAGCCCAGTGGAATCATCCCGCCCCGCTCTTCATGACGCGTCGGCCGGAGACCGCGTCATTTCCGGGTCCGCGCATGCGTAGTGCGCCCGGTGAGGCCGAGTCCCGGCGTCGCTAGGCAACGATCGGCGTCTTCGGAAGGTGAGTATAGGCGGCCCCCTGCCTCCCAAACCAGCACATATATATGTGTGTGTAATCCACATGTACATATGGATTACACACACACATATATACATTCACTTTGAGTAGGCACATTTCATATGTGCATCTATATATATATATATATATATATATATATATGCACATATATATAGTTAGATTGTGTGTGTGTGTGTGTATACATACGTCTGTGTGTGTGTGCGTGTGTATACATACGTGTGTGTGTGTGCATGTGTGTGTATACTTACGTGTGTGTGTGTGCATACTTACGTGTGTGTGTGCATGTGTATACATACGTGTGTGTGTGTGCATGTGTGTGTATACTTACGTGTGTGTGTGCGTGTGTATACATACGTGTGTGTGTGTGTATACTTACGTGTGTGTGTGCATGTGTGTGTATACTTACGTGTGTGTGTGTGCGTGTGTATACATACGTGTGTGTGTGTGCATGTGTGTGTATACTTACGTGTGTGTGTGTGCATGTGTGTGTATACATACGTGTGTGTGCATGTGTATACTTACGTGTGTGTGTGCATGTGTATACTTACGTGTGTGTGTGCATGTGTGTGTATACTTACGTGTGTGTGTGTGCATGTGTGTGTATACTTACGTGTGTGTGTGCATGTGTATACATACGTGTGTGTGTGTGCATGTGTGTGTATACTTACGTGTGTGTGTGCGTGTGTATACATACGTGTGTGTGTGTGTATACTTACGTGTGTGTGTGCATGTGTGTGTATACATACGTGTGTGTGTGTGCATGTGTGTGTATACTTACGTGTGTGTGTGTGCATGTGTGTGTATACATACGTGTGTGTGTGTGTGTGCATGTGTATACTTACGTGTGTGTGTGCATGTGTATACTTACGTGTGTGTGTGCATGTGTGTGTATACTTACGTGTGTGTGTGTGCATGTGTGTGTATACATACTTGTGTGTGTGTGTGTGCATGTCTGTGTATACATACTTGTGTGTGTGTGTGTATACATACGTGTGTGTGTGTGCATGTGTGTGTATACATACTTGTGTGTGTGCATGTGTGTGTATACATACGTGTGTGTGTGTGCATGTGTACACTTACGTGTGTGTGTGTGCATGTGTATACTTACGTGTGTGTGTGTGCGTGCATGTGTGTGTGTGTGTGTGTGCGTGCATGTTTGTGTATACATACGTGTGTGTGTGTGTGTGGGGCGTGCATGTGTGTGTATACATACGTGTGTGTGTGTGTGTGCATGTGTGTGTATACATACTTGTGTGTGTGTGTGCATGTGTATATATATTTTGTAGAGAGAGAGACTGAGGGTGAGAGGGTCTGTGAGTTTTGTGTAACGCTGGGACCTGGGTGACGCAGTAAACTTCACCTGAGGTCAGAGTTAATCCTCGTCACTCTATCTGACCTCAGGTGATCTACACTGATGTCACCCTGTTCACATCGGTAACAGAAAACTCACTCTATGTGGGTCACGCTGTGAAGTGGGAAGTTTCACATGAGGTCAGAGAAACACATTGCTTTATCCGACCTCAGGTGACACAGACCATGAACTCTCCCCTTCACTGCACGAGCCTTCAAATATAATTTTTAGGGAATCTTCACTAACGGACGGACCTCTACCAGGATCCTGGATGGGTATGTGGGAGTAATAAAGATGGAGTCAAAATACGTGTTTGTGTTTTTTGTTGTAATAAAAAAAATTTTCTCGGTGTTGTGTATTCTTTACTACTAAATAGAGATTCATAATGGCCGTGTCTAACATTGGCATGACATTATAAATCTCGGGCTTAGTGCCAGCTGCTAAAAGAAAGGTGGCATTAACCCCTTATTACCCAGTCTGCCACCGCCACAGGGCAGCTGGAAGAGCTGGGTACAGCTCCAGAATATTGCGCTTCTATAAATGCGCAATTTTCTGGGGCGGCTGCGAGCTGCAATTCTCAGCGGGGGTGGCCCAGAACGCTTGGGCTTCCCTACGCTGGGGATTCCAGCCCTCAGTTGCCTAGTTGTACCTGGCTGGCAAAGAAAAATGCGGCGAAGCCCCACGCCGTTTTTTTTTCTTGTCAGCCAGGTACACCTAGGTAGTTGGGGGTGGATGGCAGCTCCTAGCTGCCTAGTTGTACCTGGCTGGCAAAGAAAAATGTGGCGAAGCCCCACGCCGTTTTTTTTCTTGCCAGCCAGGTAGACCTAGACAGCTGTGGGCTGCCATCCACCCCCTACTACCTAGGTGTACCTGGCTTGCATGAAAAAACGGCATGTCTTCACCACATTTTTATGTATACACACACATGCACACACACACACGTATGTATACACACACACACACACACACAAGTATGTATACACACACATGCACACACACACACACACACGTATGTATACACACGCACACACACACACACGTAAGTATACACACACATGCACACACACACACGTATGTATACACACGCACACACACACACACGTAAGTATACACACACATGCACACACACACACGTATGTATACACATGCACACACACACGTAAGTATACACACACATGCACACACACACACGTAAGTATACACACACATGCACACACACACACGTATGTATACACACGCACACACACACAGACGTATGTATACACAACACACACACACACAATCTAACTATATATATGTGCATATATATATATATATATATAGATGCACATATGAAATGTGCCTAATCAAAGTGAATGTATATATGTGTGTGTGTAATCCATATGTACATGTGGATTACACACACATATATATGTGCTGGTTTGGGAGGGAGGGGGCCGCCGATACTCACCTTCCGAAGACGCCGATCGTTGCCTAGCGACGCCGGGACTCGGCTTCACCGGGCGCACTACGCATGCGCGGACCCGGAAATGACGCGGTCTCCGGCCGACGCGTCATGAAGAGCGGGGCGGGAAGATTCCACTGGGCTCCCCGCTCTTCAAATCCACAATGCCGCCCATTAGGGCGTTAGGAAGGGAGCGAGGCGGGGGGAGCGCGACTCTGGGGACCCCGCCCTGCAGACAAGAGCCGACAGGAACGCCCCA
The DNA here is from genome assembly GCA_033576535.1 of Allobates femoralis. NCBI lineage: Eukaryota > Metazoa > Chordata > Amphibia > Anura > Aromobatidae > Allobates > Allobates femoralis. The sequence continues at coordinate 339,143,229 of JARQOC010000005.1, forward strand.
CAGACGGAGAAATTATAAGTTTATAAAGTGTTTTATTCACCTTATATAAAGCCCTATTAGGTCAGGCAGGGATGGTTAGGGAGCTAGTTAGGGTCTGTAGGGGCAGGTAGTGATAGTTTAGGGGCCATAGATTAGGTGACAGGTTCCCTTTAAAAGGAGCAGCAAACATCGTTTTAGTGATTGTTCCATTAACACAGGTATGGGTGTTGATGAGGACAGGGCTGGCGATCAATCAGTCATGATTAAGTAAGAATTACAGAGGATGTGGTGTGCCTTTTATCATGTGCCGTTCCCTTTCTTCTTCAAACTTTTTTCTTCCCATCATTCTGGTACAGGTTGATCTTTGTCTCATCTGTCCATAGAATATTTTCCAGAACTGAGCTGGCTTCTTGAGGTGTTTTTCAGCAAATTTAACTCTGGCCTGTCTATTTTTGGAATTGATGAATGGTTTGCATCTAGATGTGAACCCTTTGTATTTACTGTCATGGAGTCTTCTCTTTACTGTTGACTTAGAGACAGATACACCTACTTCACTGAGAGTGTTCTGGACTTCAGTTGATGTTGTGAAAGGGTTCTTCTTCACCAAATAAAGTATGCGGCGATCATCCACCACTGTTTTCATCCGTGGACGCCCAGGCCTTTTAGAGTTCCCAAGCTCACCAGTCAATTCCTTTTTTCTCAGAATGTACCCAACTGTTGATTTTGCTACTCCAAGCATGTCTGCTATCTCTCTGATGGATTTTTTCTTTTTTTTCAGCCTCAGGATGTTCTGCTTCACCTCAATTGAGAGTTCCTTTGACCGCATGTTGTCTGGTCACAGCAACAGCTTCCAAATGCAAAACCACACACCTGGAATCCACCCCTGACTACTTCATTGATTACAGGTTAACGAGGGAGACGCCTTCAGAGTTAATTGCAGCCCTTAGAGTCCATTGTCCAATTACTTTTGGTCCCTTGAAAAAGAGGAGACTATGCATTACAGAGCTATGATTCCTAAACCCTTTCTCCGATTTGGATGTGGAAACTCTCATATTGCAGCTGGGAGTGTGCACTTTCAGCCCATATTATATATATAATTGTATTTCTGAACATATTTTTGTAAACAGCTAAAATAACAAAACTTGTGTCACTGTCCAAATATTTCTGGCCCTAACTGTACATCGTTGATGCAAATGAGGCTACAGAACAAACAATGATTCTGAAAGAAAACGAAAAGTGTAATGCTGAACTGATGAATCTCATTGCAGTACACTTACAACAAATCAGCCCATTTGCTGCCACATATCGCATGCTAAAAGACATTAAAGCTGAGGAGCAACAGAGGGCTAAATAAAATGGGACTGAAATGCCTTCTATTGTCATGGCAATTAAATTCTCATTGGAAAAAACAGTAATTCTCCCATCGCTGTTTGAAGGTAGCCCCCGCAACATGCAACAGCGTTATCAAGATGCAATGGCAATAGTCACAAAGTATGGAAGACCTGACATTTTTGTGACAATGACCTGTAATCCTAAATGCCCAAAAATTATTGAAAATCTAGAATCCTGGAAACAAGTGGAACACAGGCCGGACTTAGTTGCACGCGTATTTCGACTCAAACTCACCAGCCTTTTGAAAGATATCAAAAATGGCCTTTTTGGAACAGTTGTAGCAATGGTACACGTCATTGAGTTTCAGAAACGAAGTCTCCCACATGCGCATATACTCATTATCTTAGATGCGGATTTTAAGTTTCGCACAGAGGAAGAAATTGACAACATAGTGTGGGCTGAAATTCCTAACCAAGAAAAATATCCTGAACTGTATGATATTGTCATCTCTCATATGGTTCATGGTCCATGCGGTGAAGCAAATCCAAAAAGTCCATGCATGGAAAACGGCAAGTGTACTAAAGGCTTTCCAAAAGAGTTAAAACAGCACACTGTTAAAGACTTGGATGGCTACCCATCCTACAGCCAGGGCCGGCGTTAGGGGCAGGCAGCCTAGGCATTTGCCTAGGGCCCCCAAGCTTCAGAGGGCCCCCTGGCCCGGCCGGATTATAGCCGGCGCGGCAGCGCCGCGGCCGCTTGCAGTGCTCTGCACCGCGCTCCAGCTTCATCCGGCTTCTTCCTGGTGACCGGCGCCGGGCGCAGCCGCAGGCAGAGTCATCACAGGAAGCAGCCAGGAAGAAGTCGGAGCGCGGTGCAGAGTGGTGAACAGCGGCAGGGGCAGAGTAAGTATCATGTGTATTCTTTTACAGGGAGGGGAGGAGGGGGCCCTGTATACAGTCACCACCAGTGGGCCCTGGGGCCCTGTATACACCACCAGTGGGCCCTAGGGCCCTGTATACACCAGCAGTGGGCCCTGGGGCCCTGTATACACCACCAGTGGGCCCTGGGGCCCTGTATACACCAGCAGTGGGCCCTGGGGCCCTGTATACACCACCAGTGGGCCCTGGGGCCCTGTATACACCACCAGTGGGCCCTGGGGCCCTGTATACACCAGCAGTGGGCCCTGGGGCCCTGTATACACCACCACTGGGCCCTGGGGCCCTGTATACACCACCAGTGGGCCCTGGGGCCCTGTATACACCACCACTGGGCCCTGGGGCCCTGTATACACCAGCAGTGGGCCCTGGGGCCCTGTATACACCACCAGTGGGCCCTGGGGCCCTGTATACACCACCAGTGGGCCCTGGGGCCCTGTATACACCACCAGTGGGCCCTGGGGCCCTGTATACACTACCAGTGGGCCCTGGGGCCCTGTAAACACCACCACTGGGCCCTGGGGCCCTGTATACACCACCAGTGGGCCCTGGGGCCCTGTATACACCACCAGTGGGCCCTGGGGCCCTGTATACACCACCACTGGGCCCTGGGGCCCTGTATACACCACCAGTGGGCCTGCCTGTATATTATAGGATGCTGTGCGTGTGTGTGTGTATGTGTGTGTCATGTATGTGGGGCGTGCTGCTGGCCTATAGTATATTGAGGGTGCTGCTGAGTCCTGACCATCATGTAGATAAATTCTGCCTGTATAGGATGCTGTGTGTGTGTATGTATGTGTGTGTGTGTGTGTCATGTATGTCATATCATATGGGGATGCTCTGTGTGTCATGTATGTGGGGCATGCTGCTGGCCTATAGTATATTGAGGGTGCTGACGTGCTGTAAATAGTATATGGGGGGCTGTATTAGTTCTGTATATTGTTTATGGGGTGCTGTATGTTGTACATGGGTGCTCAGCTGTCATGTATATGGGGGATGCTGCTGTATGTTGTATATGGGCCAGGTGCTGTCATGTATATGGGGGCTCAGGCTGTATATATTATATGGGTGTGCTGTCAAGTATGGTGGGGGTGCTGTATATAGTATATGGGGGTGCTGTCATGTACATGGGGGTGCTGTATATGGTGTATGGTGTGCTGTATATAGTTAATAGGGGGTGCTGTCATGTATGGGGGTTGTATATAGTATATGGGGATGCTGTCATATATAAAGGGGGTGCTGTATGGTATATGGGGTTGCTGTGTATAGTATGTGTGGGTGCTGTATATAGTATGTGCGTGCTATATATAGCATATGGGAGAGCTGTGTATTGTATATGGGGGTACTATATTCTATATTATAGGGCACTGTACATAGTATTGCACTGATAAAATTTGATATTTAATCTGAAATTTGGCTATGATCCCAGTCCATATATACACGCTTTCTTTGTCTTTTTCCTTTAAGGAGATCCCGAGTCACGATCGCAACACGTGACCGCTACCCGGGCGGAAGACGGAAGGGAAGACACCTCTGTCGGCGAAAATTGCTCGTGCCCCGGGTTCTCCTTGAGTCCTGCTTCTTGCCATACACTGGGGTTGTGCAGAGGTGCACAGTGACAACCCCAATAGGTGAGTGGCCATTTGGCCCAATACTTACCCCCCCAATTGCACCCCTTCTCTTTGTGTTTTAGTATAGTAGTTATATTCTTGTATATAGGACTCCTGTATACAAGAATATAACTACTATAATACTGCTCCTATGTACAAGAATATAACTACTATAATAATGCTCCTATGTACAAGAATATAACTACTATAATACTGCCACTATGTACAAGAATATCACTACTATAATAATGCTCCTATGTACAAGAATATAACAACTATAATACTGCTCCTATGTACAAGAATATAACTACTATAATACTGCCATATGTACAAGAATATAACTACTATAATACTGCCCCTATATACAAGAATATAACTACTATAATACTGCCCCTATGTACAGGAATATAACTACTATAATACTGCCACAATGTACAAGAATATAACTACAATAATACGACCAAAGGGGCGGCAAATTTTTTTACCTCCCCGGGCGCCACAAACAGTTGCTACGCCACTGCCCCCACTAGAAGAGCATGAGGGGGGCCCCCCCAGAGTCCCGGAGTCCGAGCACAGGAACTTTTTTTTTTCTACCTCGGCAACTTGTGGAGCTGCCCATGACCGTCCCAGAGCCAATCACATCAGCTCAGGAAGTCCCGCGTGATTTCCGAGCAGATGTGACTTTGCTACAGCCTACAGGCACCACCAGCGTCCATCTTGGCACTCCCTGGGGCCTGGGCACTGCGCCGGCTGCAGCCTCCGCTCTGTCCATTGACGTTCGTGGCTGCCCGCATCGGAGACGAGACTCGCTGTCGGACCGTGGACTGGGCTGGGTGAGTTAAACTCGGGCCCGGGGCTGGTTGCTTATGTGCGGGATCTCTGCGTCCTTTATGTGGGGTGGGGGTCCGGCCACTGTGTCCATTATGTGGGGTGGGGATCTCTGTTCATTATGTGTGGGGTCTCTGCGTCCATTATGTGTGGTGGGATCTCTGCGTCCATTAGGTTACATTCACACGACCATGATTCACTCTCTGTCAGGGTTTGTGTTTGTTGTGGGGGTGAAAGGGGGTAGCATGGCTTGGCTGGCTCCGTCTGTGAAATTGGGAAGTGTGATATGTTGGGCCGGCATGGCAGGTCAGTAACAAAACCGATCTGCAAATCCCTTACCTTTCATTTCATTGCTTTAGCAAAGAAGAGGCCAATATGAAGCGTTTGTATCCCAGCGGTTCCGAAAAAAGAAAAAAAGCAGAAGGAAAAAGCAAGTTATTGGATTCATATCCAAAGCTTACTACATTCTTTAGAGCACCGGAAGAATCCAACCAAGGACAGAGTTCAACTTGTCATGAAGTCACTGGATTATTACTACCATCATCTGATTTTGAGGGAAGCGTCCACAGTGTGCAAACAGAGGAGTCAGAGCATATGGAATCAGGCGTTTGTGAAGAAGAGACAGAGGAAACCACTGCAGCTGATGCTTTGATGACCACCGACCTACCTATGGAGACTGTGGATGTCATTGAAAGCGTTTCAGATGACCCAGCATTATGGCCTTTTACCATTTCTTTTTTTTTTTTTTTAAACCAGTTGATTTTTATTGAGTTCAAGACATGTTACAAGTTATAAACAAGTAGGCTACAACAGCCTAAAGGCAAAATTAACCTACAAGTAAGAAGAACCAATATGAATTCAAAAAGGAGAGGGGGGGAAAAAGGGGGGGGGGGTTAAGAGGCAGGGGGAAGGCAAGCAGTGACCAGGGAAGGTGGGAGGGGGGTAGGAAGGGGGGGTGCAGTAATTAACCAGGTATACAATGTTAGGTTATCGAATATAAACAGCATTTGCAATGCATACAACATTCAAAGCGAAGTAGGGAGAAATAGAAATAGAGAGGCTCAACTCCTTAAGGGTGCATTTTCATTCTAGCAATCAAAGTAATGTCCACTCTGTCATATATTTTAATTTGGGATGGAAACCGTATTGTGGGTAGAGGAAATCCATGAGTCCCACCAATTAAGGACTTTCGTTCTCTGTGGAAGGTCATGCGCCAACAATACCTCATGGCTCAAGTGTGCGTTTAGGCGGGTGATGGTCTCAGTGAGTAGTGGGGCCATGGGGGACTTCCACTTGGCAGCAATGGACAAGCGTGCTGCTACAAGAACAATTGAGATCATAGGCCGGAGTATCTTGGGCAGTGAATGTATGCCTATGCCCAGAAGAGCCATGGGTGCAGTTAGGGAGAATCGTAGGCCTGTCAGTGAGTGTAATAGTGATTCAACCGACGTCCAGTAAGATCGAATGTGGGGACAGATCCACCAGATGTGTGCGTCGGTGCCCGGTAAACCACAGGTCCTCCAACAGAGGGGAGAGGAGGTGGAAGCTGAACGTCCAAACCTCGTCAGGCGATACGGAGTTAAGTACCAGCCCAAAGACAGCTTTTTGAATTGCTCCAGATGGTTTATGCATCGAGTATATTTGACAATATGGTTCGAGGCTTTACGCCAGTCCTCGAGGGGGGCTGTGAATTCCAGTTTGGCCTCCCAACGCGTCATGTAGGGGAGTTTGGAGGATGCTCTTGCCGCAGTTAGGGCTTTGTAGATGATAGACACACCCCGCTGAGAGCCACCAGTTTGTTTAAAGAGGGATTGGAGAGTCAAGTCAATCGAGGAGGGATCCCATGTGGGAAGCGAGAGGGAGTTCAGAAAGTGCTTGACACGAATGTATGAAAAGCAATGTTTGGCCGGGAGAGAGAATTTAGATCTCAGGGTAGTAAAGGGGGTCATCTCATTCCCAGAGAAGATGTCAGACAGAAGCAGAATACCCGCCTCCCTCCAGCTTCGTAGGGAAATGTCCAGCATGCTGGATTCCAAGGCATGTATGGAAATGTACTTGGAGAGGAAAGGGAAATGGATCTTTGCCAAAGGATACCAAATTGCTATAAGGGACTGCATAGACTTCAGGGGCGTAGGGGGAGGACAGGACGAAAGAAAAGACATCTCCATGAGAGTCTTCGTAGAACAAAAAGGAGAAAGTACAGATTCAATCTGTAGCCAGCCAGAGATCGGTTCCATAGACCACCAGATTTTGGCAATATCCAAATGGATAGCTTTATAATATGTCAAGATGTCCGGCATTCCCAGTCCCCCCATAGCAGTAGGCAGGGAGAGCGAAGATAGAGCTACTCGGTGAGGCTTGTTACACCAAACAAATTTCCCAATCAGGGACTGAAATAAGTTCAAATATCTTCTGGGAAGGGTCAGGGGAACACATCTGAACATATAGATTAATTTAGGTAGCATCATCATCTTAACTAAATTTATCCTGGCTATCCAAGACAGTTGGGTCTTAGTATATTCAGCGCAGAGAGATTTCAGCGAGGAAACCATCTCTTCGCAATTAATCGTAGCCAAGCTTGTGGTAGAGGCAATATGGATGCCCAAGTATTTGAAGCTTCTGGTGGCCCAGAGGAAAGGAAACTGTGAGCGGAGTACAGATTGTGTAGTGTGAGGCAGGTTCATAGGGAATAGAGAGGATTTAGTAAGATTCAGTTTATAAAAGGAGATAGCGGAGAATGTCGAAAGGAGAGAAACCACAGCTGGGACAGAAACCAGCGGATTCGTGCAGACGAGAAGGACATCATCCGCATACAAAGAAATCTTATGCTCAACTTGGCCCACAATCACTCCCGAGATATCAGGGTGTGCCCTAACCGCTGCCGCCAACGGCTCCATCACCAGAGCGAATATAAGAGGAGAGAGGGGGCAGCCCTGTCTTGTCCCGTTGGTTATGTCAAAGGTCGAGGAGGTAAAACCCCCTGCCTTAACATAGGCGCGGGGAGAAGAATATAATGCAAGTATTCCAGAGCGGATACTACCACAAAAAGCAAACTTATCAAGAACCGCTGCCAGATACCCCCAGTGCACTCGATCAAACGCTTTCTCGGCATCAAGGGAAAGAAGAGCACTGGGGGTCCCTCTCTGCTCAAGGATCTCCATGAGGTCCACGACCCTCCGAGTTGCATCTCTCGCCTGTCGACCAGGGATAAAGCCCACTTGATCTGGGGCGATCAGGGAGGAGATAACGGTCTGGAGACGGTCCGCCAGCAGCTTCGCGTAGTTTAATATCGCAGTTCAAAAGGGCTATTGGGCGATAGTTGGCCGTGAGCGTAGGAGATTTGCCAGGCTTGGGGATGGTAGTAATGGCCGCTGTCAGACCTTCCGGTCTAATACATCCCTCTCGTTGCCAGAATCCGAAGAGATTTAATAACCGAGGAGCCAGTTGGCGAGCAAAGGAGGAGTAATACATGTAAGAAAAGCCGTCCGGCCCAGGAGCAGATCGTTTTTTAGCCAATCGGATCGCATCTAAAATTTCCATTAAGGAAAAGGGCCTGTTTAGGTATATCTGCTGCTCGGTGGACAGGCTAGGAAGGTGAAGAGCCGAAAGAAAGGAAGAGATGGCGTCAGAGGAGGGTTGGGGAGTAGAAGGCGAATTAGAGAGGTTATATAACGCAGAATAGTAATCACGAAATTGTTCTGTAATTTGAATCGGGTTGCGTATATGGTCACCAGAGTGGGAGAGAAGAGAGGAAATCCTAGAACGTCTCTCTAATTGTTTGACCCTGCGTGCCAAAAGGGTCCCAGCTCTGTCGCCCATCCCATAGTATCGGGCTCGTGTCTTCTTCAACTGATGTTCAACCCTAGAGAGAAGGAGGGTACGTAGACGCGAGCGTGCATCAGAGAGCGTGGCAAGAGTGTTTGGGTCGGAAGTAGATAAGTAAGCCCTCTCGAGTGTCTTGACCTCCTCTGTCAGTGAAGTAAGGGATTCAGTAAACAATTTCTTAGCATGTGCCGCCATTTTAAGGCAATGCCCGCGGACAACCGCTTTGTGAGCGAACCACAAACCATCTGGAGCAATATCAGGCGTATCATTTAACTCAAAAAACTCTGTAATTTGTGAGGAGAGGATCTCTTGGTTTCTCGGGGATGTGAGCAGATATTCATTTAGTCTCCAGGGGGGCCTAGGGAGGCGAGGGGATGAGTCAGCGATCAGTAGGGACAGGGGGGCATGATCTGACCACGAGATAACGTCTATATCTGCAGATAAACAATGAGGTAAAAGAGAATTATTTACCAAAAGGAAGTCAATCCGGCTGAAGGTTTTGTGTCTGGGTGAAAAAAACGTATAGTCTCTCTCGTTGCCGTGGAGATATCTCCATATATCGTGAAGACCCGCAGACGCGATTATAGGAGATAGATCTGTACGGTAAGAATTAGGGGAGGAACAGTCTAAACTTTTAAGTAGTGGGGCATTAAGATCGCCCGCTATCAGCGCATGGCCCTCCACAGACGGCATATAGGTCTCCAGGAGATTTCTAATGAATTTAAGTTGGTTTTCATTAGGGGAATAGACAGCGAATAGGGAGTAGAGTATTCCATTCAGCTTGGCAATAAGCAAAAGAAACCTGCCCTCTGGGTCAGAGACCGTTTTGATCAACTCAAAGGAGAGAGATGAGCTAATAAAAATGGCCACCCCGCTCTTTTCCCACCAGCATTGGAAAAGAATTGGTGTGGGTAGTGTGGGGATGTCACACGCTTGTTGTCTCCCTCAAGGAGATGTGTCTCCTGCAGGAAGACTAGGTCTGCATGAGACTTCTTGAGCTGAGCACGTAAAAGGGATCTCTTTTGGGGCGAGTTGAGCCCATTAACATTAAGAGCTAAGACTGATACCGGCATGGTAAATAATGGAGTAACAATAGCATAACCAAAACTGCAAAAACATATGAGGTATTAACTGCAACAGGGGAAGGGAGTAGGGAAAGAAAGGGTTAAGGATCTGTCTGACACACGCAGTGGTCCCCACCACCGGAGCCCAGTATGGCCGGGAGAGCGGGGGTGCGGTGCCAAAAGACAGAAATATAGACAACAAACAGTACAAAAACAAACAAAAAGGGTCTAAAAAGGGACCCATAATGAACTGCGATCTACGTAGGACGCAGTTACGATGTACAAACATCGCAGAAAGGAGCGTAAAAATCGCTCGAGGGGGGCAGCGTGTTCCTTCAGCCGTAGGATCAGAGAATGAGAGAGTAATAGATAAGTAAGAAAGTGATGGGGGGGAGAGTAAGCAGGGGAGGACGGTAGAGAGAGATGAGAAGGAGAGAGTGGATCCTACGACCTGAAGGATGTCACGTAGTGGCCAGGAAGGCGAGCCCCAGGAGAACCAACAGAAGATATTCGGCCCAGACGGCCAGTAGATGGGGTAAAGAGGATCAGGCGACGTCCCATTCTGGATCCACCTTCTTGCGTCGCAGACGGGACTTTGGTTGCTTCTCCCGCGGATCACGTCGGTCCTGCGAAGTTGGAGTAACAAAGTCCGCCGGGAGTAAGTTCCACTTTTTCAACAACTCCTCTGCACGTGAAGGAGTTGGGCAAACATGGAAAGTGTCATTACGTCGAATAATAAGACGAGTTGGTCGTCCCCAGTGGTATGAGATGTTTTGGTCTCGGAGGATGGTAGTGTAGGGTTTAAATGCCCGGCGTAGAGCCAAAGTTCCTGGCGAGAGGTCCGGAAAAACTTCCAGGTCGGCGAACCGACCTGAAAGCGTCGGCGATCGGCGTAACGCTCTCAGAAAGTCCTCTTTCGTCTCAAAGAAGTGAATCCTTGCTATGACCTCTCTAGGTAGATCAGAGCGCACTCCAGGAGGTTTCCGGAGGCGATGAATGCGATCTATTTTAAAGTCTCGGGGGTCTAGCTCGGGGAGGACCTCTTTCAAAAAGTCGGTGAGCAGGCCCCGTAGGTCTGAGTCCGGGACCGCTTCGGCGACACCTCTGAGACGGACGTTGTTCTGCCGGTTCCGGTCCTCCATGTCGTACGCTTTAGCCTGCGATGCCAGCATATCGTCTTGGAGACGCTCGTGGTCATCAATGAGGTCGTTGTGAGAGCGGACCAGTTCAGCCATCTTGGTTTCCAAGTGATCTGTTCTCCCCCCCAGCTCCGTCACCTCGCCTCTCAGATCCTCCACCATCTCCCGCATGTCATCCTGGAGAGACGTTCGCAGGTCTGTAAGTAGGTCTGTCATGAGGGACTTCATTAGGGCGTAAGTGACTGGGGAATCAGGGGAGGGCTGTTCAGGTCTTGTCTCCAGCACTTGCTGCTGACGCCGGGAAGCGCGCTCTGCTCTGGGAGAGGGAGGCGCCATTTTGGAAGCCAGAGCCGGGTCAGGGGGGCCCGCTACAAAATAGTCTGTTACTCGCCTGGGAAGTGCGGGATGCTGCTGCTTCACTTTTCCCATCGGTGCACGAGTGGTTTATGGTGCCTCCAGAGGGATTTTTGTTTGTGGAGGTCGTCTGGGTTGCTGTTTAGATCGCCATAATCTCCTGGGGCTCGGGAGCTCCCGGCTTATGCGACCTTCCTCATGTGTACCTAGGCCACGCCCCCGCCTTTTACCATTTCTGATGCCCAAAGATGTCAACTGGTCAAAAGAGGACCAAAGCAAATTATGGATATCGTATTTCCACAAGATACATCAAAATTCCCAAGACGCTTTACATCCGAAAATTATTTTATACAAGTAGGGAATGGAGACAAAATTCTACGCACTTGGCTAGTATATTCTGAGCAAGCAGATAAAGTATTTTGCTTTTGCTGTGCTCTATTTAGAAAACGGGATATATCAATCTCCAAGGATGGCTTTAACAATTGGAAGAATATCCATAACCATTTAAAAGAACATGAACACTCTGCCGCACATCTGCAGTGCATGCAGGATTGGCATAATTTAAAAAAAGGCATATGTGGCCAAAAAAACGTTGACAGTGCCAACATACAGCAGATCGAAGTCGAAAAAGCTTATTGGAGGTCTATCCTCTGCAGAGTTATACACATTATTTGTTATTTAGCTGAACGGCACTTAGCGTTACGTGGAAGTACAGATAAACTGTACCATCCAAGTAACGGCAATTTTCTTGGTCAAGTGGAGTTTCTTGCTAAGTATGATCCAACTATGAACGAACATGTCAGGAAAATACAGAAAAAAAAAATCAAAGACCACTACCTGAGTAAGGACATCCAAAATGAACTTATTAAACAAATGGGTAAAACAATACTAAAAGTGGTAACACAGAGAATCTGCACTGCAAAATACTATGAAGTCATCATGGATTGCACGCCGGACACAAGTCATATAGAACAATTGTCGGTTACAATTCGCATTGTACAATGTGAACTGTCAGTCGGTGCGTCAGTGTCTGAATACTTTGCAGGTTTCCTTGCAGTTGAAGAAACTACAGGAGAGGCATTGTGCAACGTGTTTTTACAACACCTACAGGAGCTACAAATTGACATAGATGACTGCAGAGGCCAAAGTTATGACAATGGCAGTAACATGAAAGGGAAGAAACAGGGCGTACAATCAAGAATTTTGTCTATTAACAAAAAAGCATTGTACATGCCCTGCAGTAGCCATTCTCTGAATTTAGTCATTGTAGATGCTGCTAAATCATCAGTCCTCTCTGTCACCTTTTTTGGAGTATTACAACAAATTTACACAATCTTTAGTTCATCAACACAGCGCTGGGCAATTTTAAAGAAAAATGTTCCTAACTTAACTGTAAAACCCCTCTCTGATACTCGTTGGGAATGTCGGATTGACAGTGTAAAAGTTCTCCGCTACCACTTAGGTGATGTTTGCTCTGCCTTGGAAGAACTTGTTGTCTATGCTGCATCCAAGAAAGATGATATAAAAGCTGCAGAGGCCAAGAGTCTTGCCAATGAAATTTATTCGGGTCAATTTATCATATGCATTGTTGTCTGGTATGATGTTTTATTCCATATTAATCGTGCAAGCAAGATATTTCAGAATCCGAAGGTTGGCATGGACGTACTTAAGAAGGAAATTACGTCAGTTCTGTGCTTTTTGCAAGATTACAGAAAAGACGGGTTTGGAACAGCCTATTCCACTGCCTAGGGCATAGCTGAAGAAGCAGATATTGAGTTTTCGTTGCCCGTCAGAAGAAGACAAAAAAAGAAAAGAATGTTTGACTATGAGCACATGGATGAAGAAAGCAGCACTCCAGAGAAAAAGGTGGAAAGGGTCTTTTTTCTACCCCTGATTGATGCCGCCATTGTGAGCATAAATGAGAGGTTTTCCCAAGTAAATGATTTTTACCACCTTTTTGGGTTCCTATTTGATAAAAAAAGAAATGAAAGCTGCTAAAGATGAGCAAAGGCTTGAAAACTGCTGCAAACGTTTCTCTGAAGAAATGGGAGACATTGATGCCAATGACCTGAATTTTGAAATATGTTCAGCAATAAGGAGCATGGATGATGATGTGTCCGATTCACCACTCGACATGCTTAATTATATTTACTGTTCAGACCTATTGGATCTCTACCCAAACCTCAGTGTGGCATTGCGCATCCTTTTGAGTGTTCACGTAACAGTAGCTTCAGGAGAGAGAAGTTTCTCCCGTTTGAAATTAATCAAAAATTATTTAAGATCATCAATGTCACAAGATCGCTTAAGTGGACTAGCAGAGATTGCAATTGAGAGGGATATTTGCAGAAGTCTGGACTTCACAAAAGTGAATGAAGAGTTTGCCGCTGCAAAAGCCAGGAAGGTTTGCTTGTAGAATGCATTGCTCTAGCTGTGATATAAAGCAAAATTATCTTGTTGGTCTTTACCACATTGTTCTTTGGCCTTAAACATTTTATATTTTTTCCAGTTTTAATTCTTATTTATATTAAAAGGGTATTCTAATATTTCCATATTGCACAATTCAGCAATATCCACAAGATACGGTATACCATAAATGGCTGATAGATGATGGTCCCGCCTAAGTGATCATCTGGACAAAATTCCAGAATCAGTGGGACTTAGGGAGAGAACACACTGGTGAAATTCTCACCCGAATTTCAGCAGTGAAAGCCCAAGATGGCTGCGGCTCCCCTGCGCTGCACTACGAAGCTCACATGAGTTCTGTAGCACAGCATGGACATTTGTGGTGTTACTTGTGGATGTGTGGTATGCGTATGGAGTTGCACTTTACATGTATATTATTATGTTGTTCTATATACTTCAGTATTTTGTTTGCTGTTACATCTCCATTTGCATTGTGCTGCTGTGCATGGGTGGGTGTTGCTTGCTTACTTGTTATGCACTGTGCTAGTATGTACAATATGTAATGTATGTATTTTTTATACATCCTTCATAGTGTCTCTGCATTCATCATAAATATGCTCTTTTTTATTATTTTTTTGCTTTATGTTTGCTTTCCAGTTTATATCTATCTATATATATATATATATATATATATATTATGTATATATATATATATATATTTTTAACATTACATGCAGCATATTTTATATGCCGGTTACTGGAGTTCCAGTTGGTGTTTTCTTGTTATACAATTATTGTAAAAGGTGGAATACTCCTTTAGAGCATGTACTGTAAGTTTTTTAATTTTTTCTACCGTATTTATTTAACAAGCTGTGAGACGAGCATTGTGATTGTACTTATACCTTTCAAGATTTTACGGGTTTTTACCAGCACTTTACTGATTTTCATTCATGATTCCTTGGGTTACAGGATGTACAGCAAAAGATCGTACACATGTGATTGTTTCTAGTGAACAACTATCACGTTTATTTTTAAAAGATCTTGCCTGAGAGCATTGCATGTACTGTATGTGACAAAAAATGCTTTGCATGCAAAAAAAGTTGCACTTCACTGTTTCTAGTTATTTAATAAAACATATAGTGTATATTCACATGGTTTAGATTTGTTTTAATTGGGTTTATTTAACACAACTGTATGGGTACTATTTATATTTCATAGTTTGGGGCCCCACTCTCAATCTCGCCTAGGGCCCCACTTGGTCTAAAACCGGCCCTGCCTACAGCACATGTTGATAACATTGTTCACCAAAAAAAATTATAAATACCTTATGGATAGTCCCATACAACCCGTACTTATCAAAACGCTACAACTGTCACATCAATGTAGAAATCTGCGCTTCAATAAAAAGTGTCAAATATCTTTTCAAGTATATCTACAAGGGCCATGACAAAGCTAATGTTGAAATACAACAGACAACAGTCAATCACGATGAATCATCAACTTTTCTTGACTCATGATATTTGAGTGCTCCAGAAGCTGCTTGGAGGATATTTGCATTTCCAATGCAGTCACAGTCCCGTGCCATTATAAGTTTAGCTATCCATTTACCTAATCAACAACAGCTTTATTTCTATGAAAATTGTCAAGTCGAAGATGTCTCAAAACTTTAAGCACAACGTCAATATTAATGGAATGGTTTTTCTGAACCAATGTGACGAGAACGCAAGGCAGTATTTGTATCGCGAGATTCGAGAGCATTACGTTTAGAATAAAACTTGGAAGCCAAGACAACGAGGAGTTAGCAAAATATTTGGATGCATGTATACTGTTAGTGTCAAGGATCAAGAAAGATATTACCTTCGGCTGTTACTGCTGCATGTCAAAGGAGCTACAAGTTATGATTATTTGAAAACAGTTAATGGAATATTGCACGATACATTTAAAGCTGCAGCTTTGGCTTTAGGACTTTTATTGGATGCTACTGTTTGGACACTTACTTTAGAAGACGCAGTTACCCTACATATGCCTAACCAACTTCGCCAATTGTTTGCCTACATCTGTGTATTTGGACCACCTACAAATCCCGCTCAACTTTAGACAAATTTCAAAGAACATCTAATCGACGATTACTGCTTACATCTTCACAACAAAACTGGAGATTGTCAAAATTGCCAATCTTATGCCATGCGAGATGTCCAAAATATCTTACTACTGCATGGAAAAACATTTTCAGACTTTAATTTGCCACAGCCTGCAACTCACGTTCCACAACTTCCAGAGTATGATGAAGCTTACGAATTATTGTTGGCAACAGAGAAAATAAACTCCTTAAATTAACAACAACGTATTGCATTTGTGAGTGCCATAGAAAACCAAGCAGATGCAAGGACAAAATGTTTCTTAATTGATGGTCCAGGAGGGAGCGGTAAAACATATCTATATGAAGTTTTAAAGGGATCCTGTCACCTCCAAAACGCCACCTAAACTACCAAAACATGTCCCTGCAGCATCCTTTCACTAATCTCACACTGCTTTTGTCTCCTAAAAGCATCCTGTGAAAGTGCATAAAAACGGTTTAATACTTACTCATTATGGATTATAATTAGCAGGGGCTATATTCTTTAGCCCTTAGAGCGTGTTGTTTTGCAGCCTGTATGATCCAGTCCTCTCTGTGCAGCTTCTGCTGTGATGTGGAGCTGAAGGCAGGACTAATGATTTGCATTCTGTGAGTGACAGAGAGGGGGAGGGCAAAGCCTGCACAAGCAAAGCAACACAGACAGAGAGAGGGTGAATCTTCGAGGCTGCAAAACAACACGTCCTAAGGGCTAAAGAATATAGCCCCTGCTAATTATAATGCCTAATGAGTAGGTATTAAAACATTTTTTCCACTTTCACAGCATGCTTTTACAAGACAAAAGGAGTGTGAGATTAGTGATAGGATGCTGCAGGGACATGTTTTAGTAGCTGGTAGCTTAGGTGGCATTTTGGAGGTGACAGGATCCCTTTAATGCATCACGTTAGAGGGTTGGGAAAAGTTGTATTGCCATCAGCTACAACAGGTATTGCAGCAAATCTGTTACGAGGAGGTCGCACTATGCATTCACTGTTTGGAATACCAGTTCATGTCAACGGAATTTCCGTTTCCAGAATAAAACAAGACACATTTGCTGGAAAACAGTTAAACAACGCACATCTTTTGATACTTGAGTGCACCATGGCACCCAAATATGCTTTGACCTTAATTGACAGACTTCTGCGTGAAGTAATGACTACAAATGTTGCTGAAAAGAATGAAATTCCGTTTGGAGGTAAAGTTTTTGTCATTGCTGGAGATTTTAGGCAATGGCTTCCAGTCATACCAAATGGAACAAGAACAGATGTTACTGAGTCCAGCTTAAAAATGGCTGATCTTTGGAAACAGTTTACTCAACTCCAACTAATTAACAACAAGCAATCTTCAGACCCAGAATACAGCAATTGGCTTCTTAAACTTGGTAACGGAGAACTTAGCAACGAATGCAACCTTGGAAAAGATATTATTGAAATACCAGAAGACATGTTGCGCACTAACTGCATTGTAACTGATGTTTTTGGACAATGCATTGAAACTGATGTGAATGACCAAATCAGTGTTGAAAGGGCCTTTTCCCATGCAATTCTCTGTCCCAAGAATGATGACTGGCTCTGCTAAATTCCTGTGTTGGCCTGGAGAGTATAAGCTGTACAACAGTGATGATTCAGTGGATGTAGACAATGAAGGTGAACGAGAACATTATCCAGTTGAATTTTTAAATAGTCTTACGCCATCAGGAATGCCATCCCACAGACTACAACTAAAAGTTGAACAATTGTAATGTTGCTTTGGAATCTAAATACAAAAAATGGTGTATGTAATGGAACTCGCCTTGTTGTTACTGGACTCCATTCCCACCTAATTCAAGCAACAGTCATCAGTGGATCAGCAAAAGGAGACAAAGTGTTTATTCTACGCATTGATTTATGTCCTTCGGACACAGGTCTTCCATTTAGGCTTCGGCGTTGACAGTTTCCAGTAAAACCATCTTTTGCCATGACTATAAACAAGTCACAAGGTCAAACTCTACACCGTGTTGGCATATATCTACCGGAGCCAGTTTTTAGTCATGGACAACTGTACGTTGCATTTTCTAGAGTTAAAATGAGATCCAACGTCAAGTTCTTGATACCCCTTTACAAGGACACTTGCTTACAGATAGTCCAAAGGTTTTCAAAAGAAATGTGGTGTACAAAAATATTTTAGGTTGATTACATTTAATGATAATGTATATATTGTACCGGGAAAAATGCTGTATATTCATTGCATTATTAGTCTGTTAAAATAGATATTTAATATATACACATAGATAGATAAATACATAGACATAAAAGCAAAAAAGAAATAAAAAATAGATGGACATATGCACAAATAAATAGATCTAAATACATAGATAATACATAGCTAGATAATAGCATACATAGATATAAAATGTAAAAAAAAAATAGATGTACAGATGCACAAATAAATAGATCTAAAATGCATAGATAATACATAGCTAGATAACAGATAGATATGACATAGGTATTCATAAATACATAGCTGTGATAAATTTATAGATATTTTATATAGTAAGGTGATCACACGTTAAGTATAAGAGGGGAGATGTGTATCATCCAAATTGTTAAATTTGGTGATATTAACCCAAATGTACTGTTCAAGTATCATAGATGCTGAGAAACTTAATTTATCTTTAACAGGGCTGGAATTTTGTGAACAGCTAAAGAGATGGGCGGGATGGCTGCTCACCACATCTCCATCTCACATGTGTCTACACACATATAGAGTGATAGATAGATGTAGATAGAATAGATAGATAGATAGAGCAAAAAAATTTTTTAGAGCAGCACAGCCAATAACTGGTGCAAATCGGTTTCAGCATATATGCCTTCATATAAAAATAGAAAAAAAACGCAGCACTCCAATAGAGGTTTAGCAAGCCTTTATTAGGCCTTCAGAACATCGTGGCGACGTTTCGGTTCTCAGAACCTTCTTCCAGCAAATCCCCACTGGACTCCACAGCCTTATATGCCACCTCACAATTACAAAAAACAATTACATAATTACATAATATTTTCTCCTATTTACAAAAGCTCATTCAAGTGATTATGTAATACCGCATTATAAATCCTTATACATACTGCTTATAACAGTTCAATGTCATATACTGCAACCTATACTGTACCACTCTTCTCCAATACTGCAATACAATCTTGATCACTCATTAATTGGGCACCTTACATTACCTGCTGCATTCATAACTATTTCATGTGCACAGGTCATTACTGTTAGGCCCCCTGGCACCGCTTCCCAGCTCACCTCTCCCGGGTCAGCATCTCCTGCTCCTCTGCCGACCGGGTATCCGGCGTCCAGGCGTGCTGTGTCTCGGAGCCGACGCTGACCACCGGGCTCGCACACGAGCACATTACTATGGTCGTATTCATGTGACCAATCAGTGGCGCCCTAGGTGCACTCCTCCCCTGTGACTCTAGGGGCCGGCACGGTCCAACCTGACACTCCCCTTGACCAATAGCTGCTCTTCCTATGGTATATCAGGCCACTTCCTCTCATGGGAGGTGCCTGATTATTGTGTTAGTTGAGCTTCTGCTTTGCTAGCTGTTGTTCAGGCCTTCCTTGTACTCCTGGAACCCTTGCTGTGCTCCCCGGTAGCACCATTCCCGTTGTCCTAGCTTGGTACCCTGTTATCCCGGAATCCTTAGCTGCGCCTTAGTATAGGCTAACCTTACGAGCCGCCCCCTGGTACTAGCTGCTGTGGTACTTAGACCCCCTGGGCTTGCCCCTGACAATCCCTGTATGGGGGTTGGGTAAACTAGGATCAGCTCACCCAGGGGAGTTCGGTACCACGGCTCAGTGGGTCCACTCTAGGGCGCCTTCCCCCGAAGCATGACAGAATAATCAAGCCATGGACCCCGCTGGTACCTCGTTTTCAGCGCAAAAGGAGCTGGCTTATCTTCATGAAGATCAGAACCATATTATGGCTTTTCTACAGTCATGGATACCCGGTTAGCTGCCCTTCAGACCTACGACCCAGCATCTGCCACTCAGCTTGCGAGCCTCCAACCTGAGCTGTCAGTGCAATGAGACACGCAGTCTCGCATGCTGTCTTACATATCCGTGATGAATGATCGTCTGGTCTCCTTGCAGTCGGCAACAACGACCTCGGCAGTCCGTATCCAATGACCAGTCCCCGGGTGGTGTTCTGACCCCTCTGCCCCGCCTTGGAAACCGCCTAGATACAGTGGAGACCCTAAGACGTGCCTTGGTTTCCTCAACCAATGTAGCCTTCACTTTGAACTACTGCCACAGCAGTATCCCACCGATCGGGCCAGGGTGGCTTTTGTGATGTCCCACCTGGAGGGTGAGGCCCTGGTGTGGGTTAACCCCCTCTGGGAGCGTAATGACCCTGCGGTCTCCCACTTGTCAACCTTTCTGGAGACATTCCGGAGGGTCTTCGATGAACCCGGCCGGGTCGCATCTGTCACGGAGTCTCTCTTCAACCTCCGTCAAGGGACGCTCACCGTTGGGCAGTACGCTATCTGCTTCCGTACACTCTCCTTCGAGTTGGGATGGAATAACGAAGCGCTGACTGGTGCTTTCTGGCATGGCCTGTCCGGCAGGATAAAGGATTAACTCGCAGGTCAGGATATCCCAGTGGAGCTGGAGGGCTTGATCTTGCAAGCCACTCACATCGACTTGCGGTTCCAAGAGCGCTCCCGTGAGTCCGCCAGGGAGAAGAGATCCGTCCGGCCACTTCCTTTTGAACGTAGTCCACCCTGTACATGGCCTGTGGTGTCTTCTGCCGCCCCCCTTTCTGACCCTATGCAGGTGGACCGGGTCAGAATGGCGGAACGACGCAGAGAAGAGAGGCTGGCTCGCGGCCTATGCCTGTATTGCGGAAACGCATCCCATCAGCGCCGGAATTGTCCCGAAAGGCCGGGAAACTCCTCCGCCTAGGTCAAGTACAAGAGGCCATCTTAGATGAGAGCGATGCCTCTCAACCTCTCACCCTGCCCGTACAGGCAATACATCTGCAGAGATACTACTCTGAGTTTGCCTACGTGGATTTAGGGTCAGCAGGAAACTTCATT